>OX381712.1:68849149-69276922 GCA_947462335.1 Harmothoe impar | reverse complement strand
AGTACAAGATGAACAAGGAAGGAAAGGAAGGAATGAAGATTTTTTTCGGAGTTAATATCAAAATTTGGCAAAAAAGAAAGAGAAAGTTTTCCTCAAAACCTGATTTTGTGATGCGCACTCATTATTTTTAGTGGCCTAAATAACTACCTTAACTGGTGACACATTAATGTTCCCGTACACACAAATGTGGTTATGCATTATTGACCCGAACTGTTGGACGGTCATATGTACATGTATGTAGCGAACGAATAATATCGAGCATCGTGTACCACATGCATAGACTATACACATTGGCCATTAACAGTTCACACATAATAACACTTAGAAGTCTACATAAACAGTATTGTATTATATTGAATTGCAATCAATGTTTTTGTCGCTATTGACCTGACTCTAGTATTAGAAACCGATGTTATCTATACTTCAACCCCCCCCCCCCCCCAAGTAATATCATCAAAGAATTATTAGAATATTTTGTTATATCAAAGCTGAAGAAAGGTATTTTGTGTGTCATTGTATTTTTCATTATATAAGGATGGTTTAATATCCTCTTATGTCCCCGAACTTTAGTGTAGACTGTTTGTTCAGAATAATAGACTTAATAGATTGTGATTAAATTGAATTAAAGCTATAGACTAGAATAGTGCTAGATGTGAGAATGCTGGACCGGACCCTGGCCTAGTAAAGAGGAAATTATATCTCCAACGGGAACCGTGCTTTATTAACTTCATCGTCAATTATTCAACAGCAGATAGAATGGTGTAATCTTCTTGCATACACTAGAACATTGCCCAGATCTTCGTCCCCCCTCACAGTCGAAATTGTCCCCCCCCCCCCACCCAGGGGGTTAGAAATCTTTATCAGGTGAGCCATTTGACGTACAGTAATTCATGGGCGTTTCCCTCCAGCAGAAAACAGGTGAGAATCTTTAGATCCCCCCTCCCCCCAAAGAGGGGTCGAATTCATTTTGACATTTCGTTTGAGTCTCCTGCTCCCAATCCAAGCCCCCCCCCTCCCCCCGCTTTGGTAAATAATGACCCCGCCCTTTTATAAGGGAGCACCCATCCAAGATCGGGTTCACATTCTTCCTCTCCCCTATCGGCAGCTTTGAGAACCACAGGATAACGCCCGTTTTACTACTGATTATGAGGTCTCTCGTGAAATCACGTCCTCCGTGAGATCTTTATGGGCAGGGTCTGGCAATGATCACGTGGTACTAGAACCAGATTCCCTCGTGCCCTTAACCCTTTAAGGACGGCGTGATGCCTGAATTCATCATGCCCTTGGTCGCCATGATGTGAATGTAGCCCTGGCGAGTAACTCGCCAGGGCTGCATTTAAGTATTATGCCAACCCTACAGAGTCGAGACACTCCCAAAGGGTCGGTATGATGCACCAATGCAGCACTGGGGAGTAATTTCTTAGCTACCTGCGTCCTTAATATTTGAGACAGAATACACCTTCCATACACCCTGCCGTGTGTCGCCATGATGCATGAATGCAGCTCTGGGCTCCTGCATCATGCCGCCTCTTCCAAAAAGTATCAAATCCGTAAGATCCAACCTACAAATGCAGCAAATAGACCCCAAAATGAACTCACTGTATTCATGCAGCATAGCACTAACGGACATTTAAGGACTATGCCGCCATTGAAGGGCTAGCTGAATCTGGATGCCTGCGTTTTCTCGCGAGATTACGGGTTATCGGGTCCCGGATGTTTTGGAAATACCCGGATGGAGATTGGTACCGACGACCCTTACAGCTAAATATAACTGCTTTTTATCAGAACGAGGCAAATGACTTTATCATGTAGGCCAAGTATTAGCATCAATATTTTGGAATTTTGTATCATATCACATTCTTCTGCGGTGTTACTTCAGGCGACTGGTTTTGATCCATATTTGACATTTTGCAATACGTTAGAAGGTATATGAAGGCTTTTATTAGGTTTCATTCATTTTGATTCATTATTGATATCGAATACATATTAGGCCAAAAACAAGAAGTTTATTTCAGGTAACATGGCAAGAAAATGCAGGGTCAATAACATGAATGTACAGGACAGCCGCTCCGAAGACCCTAAAATTGACCAAAAAAGGGTAAAAATACTAAAGATTCTTCAAAATTGCATAAGAAAACGTGGGGTCGGCCCTGTTTTGATAGGGTCGGTCGGGTGACCTGAAACAAACCTGTTTTTTTTTTGGCCTTACCGTAGATTTCGGGAATAAATATAACTGTGACTATACATGGGTAGCCAGAATTATTGCCGTGTCGCCGTGTCGTATTTCAACTAAGGTGCCGTGTCGCCGTGTCGATTTTTATCCTATACATTCTGGCCTATAATTTTGTGTCCGTCGATTTTTTAACCCCCCGTGTCGCCTGTGTCGATTTTAACAACCCCCTGTGTCGCCGTGTCGCACGTGTCGATTTTTACCCATGTATAAAGACATAACTGGATATGTAAGACGTTTGGGAATATATTTCAATAGCATGGGCACAGGGCAGGTCTGTACCCAGCAGAGGGCATTTTCAGGTATAGAATAACTGTCTAAAGATATTGTTGTTGGTTTAGTAGTGGCAGTGGGCGAACTGGTTACCATTTAATCAGACTAATAGCATGAACACATTGGGAACCCATTTTACCTGACGAGGTTGGGAATTAAAGGTATAGGGGAGGGTTTAGTCAAGTCTGTTCTACTAACAATATCTCTAAACCACTTGGGATTATATTAATTTGATGATGATGTGATAGAAGCGAAAAAATCATAGTGCTAGATTTTGATATACATGTATAGACATTTGAAGATAGGGCACCCTTAGCTGCATATGGTGCAAACCCTATTTTTTCAACATTTTTGAACTTTATCAAAAATAGTTGTCAACAATTTGTAATGAAAGTGACTGTTGAGAAAATGTAAGTTATTTATCAATATGGTATCAGCATTTGCATCAAAATTTGGCAAAAAAAAACTGATTTTTGTGATGCGAGAGGTGATGAGAAACCATTTTAAATTTTTTGAGTGGCCTAATAATGTCATATGGACAGCTCAACGGTGAACCCGTTTCAGACAACACCTTCCTGATCATATTGCTGGAATTTTTCTTTTTTTAATTTGAAAACTTTATTTTGGAAAACTTTAAGGCACAACCTGTTTTATGCGTATGAAGAACATCTAACCACCTTTCTCTTCTCTTTTGGCCAAATCATCATCCCTTATGAAGGTTGGGATTAAAACAATAGCCGCCAAATGGTAGGCCTTATCGTTACCCTGTGCATAAGTATGTGTATTTAATATTGAAAAAAGCTGGATTAATGTCTCATCTGAGAATTTTTCCAGTAATTCAGCCATAAAATGTACCCCTTTTCCTCCAAAATTGCCTACCAACTACCCTTTTCAAGGGCGGGCCCATACCTAGGGCCCAAAAACATACCCTTTCCCTTGGAATGGTGTTCACACAAGGCTAAGGGGGACAGATTCTAGTAGTGTCTCTTCCTGTCTAGAGTATAATGTAATACAAGTAGGTTCCTGACATATTATTTAAAGTACTCTCACTTAGTTTAATGCTTCAGGCTCAAATGGCCAATCAGGATGGCTGACAGTTACTTTCTCCTAAGTCGTCAAACCGTCTCTGTGTTGCTTGTTCCCAGTACACGTGCAAGCAGACACCACTAGTCTCCACAGTAAACGGGGCTTTTTAGAGGTTGATTTACGACCACTTTAGGAAGCCTTACGCAATGACCTCTGTAGCTGTCTGCTTGTTAGTATAACTGAGTCTGTGTGGGTCTGTCTATAGGACACTGGGGCTTTGTCTTACACTGGGGGTAACCAGTGTCTCTAACTTATAGCCAGCCCTGGGGGGGGGGGGGTCACTCTGCCATGCATTGGATAACCACTGCAGCACGACTCTAAAAAGCGGTGGCGATGAATTTCCATTAGATCCTGAAAAGGGGGGTGGTGCTAGACCTGACCACAAATGGAACTTCCCTCAGAGAGTGTTACAGTGTGTGTACATAGACCCCTGCAGTTTAATCAGTCATCTCCCTCTTTGTCGGCCTCGCCAAATCCTGCGAGATTCACATTAGCCATCAACTTTTTCAGCCGGGACCACAAAGTACCACTATGACACCAAACTTACAGGTATAGTTTGTGGTAAGTAATAAATAAGGGATGTCATAACCGATCCAGGGTGCTCTATTAGAAAGTCTCACAAAATAGTAGGTGATTCTTTTTCACCGGATAAGTACTGTTCCTGTACAGCAAATATTGCAGGCAGCTTTCGTTCCACTAGATATTGCTGTAGACCTACAGCAAGTCAGCTTGTGTATATTTACAGCACTATGTACTGTGCAGGGACAACAGAATCTTTACTGTACTGCAAAATTGATTGTAAATCATAGTCTTAAGGTCCTGGGTTCGCTGATCACATGTGAGGGGGAAACTAATTTTAGGTAGATGTAGGAGAAGTGGCTTGACCAAGGATTTAACTCACGACCTGCCTTTAAGTCTTGTCTACACTGTGAATTTGAATGATAACTCAACCGTCTTCAAATTCACTTTACTGCCCGTTGTATATTGTAATTTCAGTTCTTCCATGTCATACAGTGTATACGGGATAGTGAAGCATCTTATATTAGACGTGGATATCGGCTGTGAAATTTAAGATGCATCACTGGAATCCCCAGGGTGGTGACAGGCTATGCAGCCATGTATGAGTTGATGCATCAATGCACTGCTGTCGGGTAACTCGCCAGTGCTGCATTGGAGTATTATACCAACCATGGTCGTCGTTACATTAATGCTGCATGGATACTAAACAGTAGAGTACATTTAAGAGCATATGCTTCATTTACAGGGTTAACCTTCTTCCACTATCAGTCATATAACAAATGTTCAAAATGCAGGTTTTTGCCTCTTTTGACTCTGGGCTTGTGCCTTTTTAATTATTTTTTTTATTCTTGTGGACTGGACATAAGGCTTAGGGACCGTCCATGAATGTTCAAAATGGCCAGAAAAGCGTGACATACTTTATGAACAATGGGTTGGGGGGGGGGGGGGGCGCAGGAGAGCTCGCCCCCCCAATCCTAGAGGAGGGGAGGGGGGCCTGAATAAGTTTTCCCCCCAAAATCTGCCAAGACCCATTGATATAATACAAGAAATTCCGAAGTTTACCTCTCCCACATAAGGGAAAATGAGGGCAGAGAGGCATCGGGTTTGAATCAGAACTAAAGTAGGCTCAAACCCCGATTTTCTTTAAATTAAATACATTTAAATAAATTTTGGCTAGGCCCACCTGGGCCCCCTCAATGAAGATTTGCTTATTACGCCCCTGCTGCTATCTCTATTTGACACAGTGATTTATTGTGTGGTGAAGATGCATATAAAGTCAGGTTTGGTGGTCATGATCAAGTGTATGAAGTTAAATGTAAAGTGGTGTATTGGATTTAATAGGAAGGCTAGTCAATATCTATCCTGGCGATCATTTACGTGCACATCTTTTGCCGCTAAAATCTGCCCATATAAACCATTTGGATTTCAATTGCGTCTCAAATATTGCCATGCCCTCTTGACCAGGATCTCTTCTATGGGCAGGTAATTAAATTAGACTCGCGGCTACGACCCCGTGGTATCTGACCCTTTATAGGCCGTATGGTGCTTTAATACAATATGGCCCTTTCTCCCATGATGCATGAATGCAGCCTTGGCTAGCCTACTCTCCAGGGCTGCTCTCGTGTATCATGTCGACCAATATAAAATTGATACACCCATGAAGGGTCGTCATGATGCATGAATGCGAGTTACTGGCATGCATCATGACGATAAAGGGTACAATGCATTAAAGTGCTAACTGAATCCTCCCCCCGTGTCAGGTGTCAGTGACATCAAAAGGACCCTGGATACAGGATCCCTGGGAGGGGGGGGGGGGCACTCAATTTTATTATTGGTGTGCGGCTGGACCTCTCGCAACCCTTACCCTTGGCTAGAGGGGATGTTTCTCAAAGGTGATCCTTGGTGTAGGGGATTTGGGTCAAAAGTGACCTTTGGTGAGGGGGATTGTTGTTAAAAGTGCCTATATTTAAACTGATTTTCCCCTAAAATGTTGGTCAAAAGTGAAGAATTGTCGTGACAACTGGTGACGCTTGCGGAGGGGGATTTTGCAGAAAGGCGACCCTTACTGAAGGAAACTCTGGTGAAAAAACAGACCCCTTGTAAGGGGGATTTAGGCCAAAAACTACTCTTGCCAGCCGCACACCCCTGTATACAATACATATATAGGAGGTACCCCCCTGGATATTAGATACGCTGGTACACACGCCTGGCTGATCCTACACACCTCCATGATCAGGACTCTGGTCAAATGTCCCTGACCCCAAGGTCAAAGGTCAAGGGTCAACCCACGGTCAGGGGGTGAGGTAGTGAGATTGTAGCCCTTGATGGGTCGTATAGAGCTTTAATGCATCATGCCTTTTATCTTCACGATACATAAATGCAGCCCTGGCCAATAAGTCGGTCCCTATATACATGTATACATGGTTACATGTATTCATGTAAGCAGCTATATGATGGGTGTGGACCACTAAATTCGACACAGCGACATGGACATTTTTGGGCTTAGTGAGATGCGATATGAGGTATTATAAGATATAGTGACATGGGACATGGCCTTTTCATAAAATCAACAAGGTGGCATGGTCATTTCTTAAAATCGACAGGGCGACATGGCCATTTCTTAAAATCGACAGGAGAAGTTGGGACCCCCCTTCAGACCTCCCATATGATGAATACAAACGCTAGAGATGCATTAGTGCATCACGATAATTAAGGACAAACGCATCAATGTACTATGCTGCCCTTAGACTTAGAGGGATAATTAGGCGAAATACAGTTGAAATAGAATTATGATGACGGAGAGCCAGGGGCCACTGTTTAGGAAATCCCTCACAATGTTCACATTTCTCACTTTGGCGAAGCCTTTAGACCCAATACAGGTCAGGACGTCCTTTGAGACCAACGCTTTATTCCAGTTGTATCATATGCAGCTTTTAATCCTTTAAAGACAAATGTCGCTAAATGGCAACATTTGTCATCATAATGCACCGATGTAACCCCGGAGAGTAACTTGCCAGTGCTGCATTGGTGCATTATGCCGACCCTTTAGCAGTGTCTCAACCTCGGCATGATGGTTGAATACAGCCCTGGCGAGTTACTCGCCAGGGCTGTATTCATGTATCATGACGACCAAGGCATGACACATTAATGCACTATGCCATCTTTAAAGGGTTTAAAGGAAGCAGAGTCAATTGTGAAACATGGACATCTTTTCTATGTTTTGTTCTTGCATATTTTGCTACAATTTGTTGCAGGTTGGCCCTGACTATCCCTAGGAGCAGGGCAATGATCAGGGCGACAATGAGGCAAAAAGAGACGAAATGAAGCAAAATGTAGCAAAATGTGCAAAACAAAAGTTAAACAATTGCAAATATTTAGATTCAATGCCATAAATTATTTAAGCCTGTCTAATTTTCTCCTTAGCCCTCTAAAAGGAATATTATGTTGCTGCTCTGAACTGTCTATATATATATATATATATATATATATATATATATATATATATATATATAATTATATATATGTATATACATATATATATATATATATATATATATATATATATATATATATATATATAAGGGGGTAATGTGGTGTGCAAACTGCCAGAAAATTCCCATTGGAATAGCAAAGAGAGCGGGCTGGGCAACATGTCCGGGTGGTCAACGTGCCCCGGTCTCTCCTACATGATCTGTACAAGGCTAATATCACACACCTGCCAAGTGCATTATGATTATTGGTGTGTACTGATGAGGGAAAACATGTTAACTCTTTAAGGGCTGCATAGTACTTTTATTTGCTATACCCTCTGTCATTATGATGTATGAATAAACACTCCCTAACACACTAGGTGACCCAGTCTTTGCGAAAACATGCAGGACAGTGGCAGTGTCCTTCTAAAATGCCACCGGTCCAGCAGATTCACAGGTGTAGCAGGACCGAATGTCCAGTCACTTTTTGGGCTTTTCTGAACTAGAAGAATTCAGTCGGGCTTCTAAAGCTGAAATATTTACGTCAATATACTGTGTAAAACTATATATCTATCCTGATTTGGCTATAAATGATTACAATTAAAATGTATTTTTAATAGACAAAACTATGTGGCTATCCGGTCCTCCCAAAATGTAGCCGGTCCTTTTTCATTGAAAATTTGCAGGCCCGAATGTCCCGTGAGATGAAAAAGTTTTGCGCAAAGACTGCAGGTGTAGTACAGGTCTTAAACCACCAGGTACAAGGCTAATATCACACACCTGACAAGTGCAATATGATTATAGGTGCTGCTGATAAGGGTAAACTCTTCCTGTATTATTTACCCCTCCAGATTGACCTCGAAAAGTCCCGTATTTCATTGAGACCCTTTATAAGGTCGATCTGTCAGGGAAATACAGAACTGAAACAAATACTGTATACATATTGGCTAAAGAAATTAAAAACTTGAAATCCTGAAAAACTTGCAGATGTTTTTTTAACCCTTTAATCACGGCATAAGGCATTAGTGCCCATGGTCATCATGATGCATGAATGCAGCCCTGGCAATTAACTCGCCACAGCTGTATTCAAGCACCATAAAGACCCTATGGGGTTGAGACACTCCTGCAGGGTCAGTGTGATGCACCAATGCAGCACCAGCGAGGGCTGCATTGGTGCATCAACACAACAAATCTTTTGGCGACATGCTGTTAGTTTAATTGGTGACCTAAGATGTGCAGATTCACCCCTGTCTTCACACAGGCAATTTATAAATTTGCAAATAAATTTCTTTCAGGTCACCTGACCGTGCATAGCAACTTTTAGAAGAGTCAGCATGGTGCACTAATGCAGCACTGGAGGGTGACTCTCCAGGGCTGCATTAGTGCTTCAACAACATTAGCAACATCTTTAAAAGATTAATCAAGTACTCAGGGATTGCTAATAACACAACAACAAGCACCCTACAATAAGTGTGAATGAGCCGACCTGTCCACTAACCAGGTGTACCGGCCGACCCCAGTTATCAGCCATTAACCCTTTAGAGACAGCATGATGCCTCAAGCCAAAACAAAAAAGGTATGTTTGAGGTAAAATGGGAAGAAATTCAAAGGTTGGTAGGTCGGATATTGATTGATTTTTTTAAATATTATAATATAACTAGCCAGCTACTTTGCAAACCCTAGAATTGACAATTTATGAGAGCATTGGATTTTTTACCAGAAATACATGGCCAAATGTTTACAAGTTTTAGTCTGTGGACGGGGTTATTTCAAGAGTTGAATATCAGGCCTCCCAGTAAACAAATAACGTTATACACCATTTTATAGCGTTATACAACGTTATATGTCAACGTTTTTCTAAGGCTCTTTAGTATGACATAACATTATGTAAAATTTAATACGTTATTTTGACGTAAAATAACGTTTTTTTGTTAGCTGGGCTTATTACACTGCCATTCAAATATAAACACACTGCCATCTTTGATGAGATCATAGGCTTTAAAATATGGCCATGAGTTATTCAACAGCTTGGCAAAATACTGCTTTCCTTGCTTAAATCTATGAGACAGCTAAATTCCATTCAGTGTAGTCTTACATTGCATGCTAATTTATAACCATGATGTAGCATTTCTGCATCATGCCGACCTATCAGGGGTGATACCCATCTACCCATAGCTTTGGCATGATGCATGAATACAGTGCGGGTGAGTTACTAGCCAGGCCATCATAGTTTAAATACCATCCCAGCTAACAAAACACGTTAATTCAACTTTGATCATACATTTGTAATAGGTTTGATTAATGTTAGGAAACAATGTTAGATTACAGTTAAAATCATGAAGTCAATCCAACTTTTTTTTTATGTTAATAAGACGTTAATCCAACATTTATTTATCATCAAATAATTTTTGAGAAAACATTAATAAACGTCATGCAAACGATATTAGTGCAAACAACTTTGATTTGACCTGTTGTATGGACAAAAGTGTGTTAACATTGATGTCATTTTGAGTTTATTTCCGTATGGCTGGCCTTAAAGGGTTACAACACTTCCCCTCCCACCTGGACCGAGGGATGGTCAGGTAGGTCGGGGGATGCACCTGTTGCACTCTGGTAAATACCTGTATTAACCCTTTCAGGATGGCATAATGCCTTAATGCATCATGCTCTTGGGTGTCATGATGCATGCACTCACCCGGGCTGCATTTAAGCATCATGCCGACCTTATGGGGTTGGGACACTCCTGAAGGGTTGGTATGATGCTCAAATGCATCACAGGTGAGAAACATTGGTGCATCATGATGATAAAATTGGATAAATGTCATATTTTGGTGACATGCCGTCCTTACAGGGTTATACAATCATGATAACAGTTGTCAGGTATCTCCTACAGCCAGCTCTGCTATCAAGTAGAGTGACATGATGATACCTCACAATATACCTACTCAGTTTCCACACCGGTATGACCTTTTATATTAAACAGTCTTTGCGAAAACTTTTTCATCTCAGGGGACATTTGGTCCCGCAAATTTTCAATGTAGAAGGACCGGCTACATTTTTGGAGGACCGGATAGCCACATGGTTTTGTCTTTTAAAAATACATTTTGATTGTAATCATTTATGGCCAAGCTAGGATCAATAGACAGTTTTACACAGTATATTGACGTAAATATTTCAGCTTTAGAAGCCCGACTGAATTCTTCTAGTTCAGAAAAGCCCAAAATGTGACTGCAGAAATGTGACAGGACAAACTTTGAAAATTGCTTCATGTGAGTAGCACCTTTATCAGACCCACTCATCTTATGTATGGACATGTACTTGAACACACCTGAAATCACCTAAAATCAGCTGTCATAGTAGCTTTAAATCAACCAGCATTACGCAGGTCACACACCAAAATTATCTGTAGAAGTCATGGGGCAAAGGTTTTATCCTCTTTGCTGACATTTTATAATTGTTTTTAATGAAATATTTCCTGAATGAGGGAAGCAGTTGGGCAGAAACATGTGTGAAACATCCTTTCTGCATCGCTATTTATGATAGGGAGTGGTCATGTTTTAACAACAGGGGGGGGGGAGGGTCAGTGGAATTTTGTGTGAGAGGGTCGACATTTTTGTGCTCCCCCCAGGCAGGTTGAAATTGAGCGCGGCCTACCCCTTTGAGTTATAGTAACGTGCAGGCTTTTTCACTAATAAGGGGTCCAATATTTCTCCTCAAGAGAGGGCCAAATTATTTTGGTCCTTCCCCCTTTTTATGGGGTTCAAATCCTTTTGCCCCCCCCCAAAAAAAAATCAACCACCCCCCTGTTGTTGATAAATAACCACTCCCTTATTACAATGCATTGCTACAAGAGTGAATATGAAAACAAAACAAGGTGATTTTAAGTCCAGACAAATGTCACTAGAAGTGTAAGTGTATACGTTAAACCCATTATAAATAATAACTTATTCATTTTGTTCTCAAATTATTTAGCTCACATTGTACAATGAGTGCTTAAAGATACATTACCACCTAAATCGACCCAAATTCAAGTTATGATATAAACCCAATATAGACTTCCATTGTCATTTCCTTATCAACTGGCAGGCCCCCTTATCATAGGAAAGCCATTTGCTATGAAATCCATATGAAATTGGAGGGCTCTCTGGTAGATCTATCAATTGACTGTGAGAGCCTATGTGTGTTAATTGTTCATAATGGCCCCACTGCATGTTTCAATTCTGGTGGCTCACAGTTATATTTTTTGCATGCTATTATGGCCATATTCACAGGTTAAAAGGGAAATAACAGACTCGAAATTTATCATATAGACTCACAGGCACTTGATATATGGAAACACAATGAAATTAAAAAATCATCCATAATTAGCTGGTAATGTATCTTTAAGCACCAGAAGTATATCAAAATAAGCTATGACATTACATGCTACTGGATTATTACGAGGTTGGTCGGTCCCATATTATACTGTTAAATATTGTAAACGGAATAATAGAGTAAAAAAAAAACCACCCAAACTCAATAAGCTCAAAATGAAGAGTAAGAAAAACAATGACACAAGTACAATCATGTGCACTTAATGCTCCCAGTCCTGCTGATAGCACTGAATTAGTGTCACTGACACGTTTGACTAAGAATAGGCAATGTTGATGGTGATTTGCAAACACGGTTTAAAAAAAGCGTACAATTCGGTCAGACGTCAGCAGCAGATAGTGGCGCACTTAGAGTGCAAGGTTGTAGTGCAGATAGTGCCCTCATTCTGCTGACCCTTGTTCCCTGCACTCAGAGGGGGAAAGAGATACACAAGTGCTTTAATACTTTGTTTATTAGGTAGTTTAACGTCTGGAGGGTACAGAAACATACTTTTCATAAAGCCAGCATTAAAATTATATTTCAGGTAGCTTGGGTTGAGTTCACCATCATCACCCTTCTTTAAAATTGCATAAAAAACATAGCGTTGGCCTTGTTTTGCCGGGCACTGAAGGGTGACCTGAAATACACCCTTATCGTTTATTTTAAAATATTCCTCTACTTCTGACCGTCAATATGCTTTAAAAACGGCATCTTTTCTGAGAATTGACTATTTTTGCTAGTGGTTGCAGAGAAGGCATAATAGCCCCTTTTGATATATTTCCTTTTTCAAAGAATGAAAACAGCTCTTAAATTACCCCTATGCAGCTATGTATGCACTTTAATTTCCCTGTTTATTTCTCTTAAATTAATTTACTTTAAAAACACTCCTTTCCCAGTGCAAACCTTTTATTGAATAAAGTATGTAACAAGTTTTCAGATTGAGCAAAAGGATCAGACTGTTGTCATAATGTAGAAACTACATGTACTTACTGATTAAGAGCAGCATAGTGCTTTATTCTTGAATGCAGCCTTGGTGTGTAGGTGCTTCATTTAGGCCAAACAAAAAATATTTCGTGTTCAG
Source organism: Harmothoe impar (assembly GCA_947462335.1). Classification (NCBI taxonomy): domain Eukaryota; kingdom Metazoa; phylum Annelida; class Polychaeta; order Phyllodocida; family Polynoidae; genus Harmothoe; species Harmothoe impar. The sequence goes on along the minus strand of OX381712.1, from coordinate 69,263,913 downwards.
GTAACATGGCCAAAAGAAATAGGGTAGGTAGGTTGGATTTTTTTTTTATTTAGAAATTATTTTTTGAGGTGATGACGTTAGTCTAAGGGAGGATACTTCTGATTCGCAAAATGCTTACAGTTGATATATTTCCCACTACCAATTATCATGTTTATTGTAAACTATTATCTCCATTATCCATTTACAAACCAATTAAATAGTCTAATTAAGACATTATCAGTTCCTAAATACTACCATTATCTGCTATACTAAGAATAAGACACAACAATGTGACTTTCCTCCCCTCTTATCCCACAACATGTGATAAATCTGATGGTTGGGTCATTAGGTAACCCTAACCTAGATAAATCTAAAAAAAAAAAATTAAAAAAAAGTTTAGGGTCGGGCCAAAATGATAGGGTAGGTCGGGTTACCTGAACTCAACTTTTTTTTTTGTTTGGCCTTATAGATAACGCTGATGCTAGGGAATGGATACTAAGACTCTGTAAGTGTCGCCATTCCGGGGTCGGTATGATGCACTTATATGAAGTGCAGATGAGTTATTTGCCAGCACATCATTGGTGCATCATGACAACAAATAAACACAAAGCCTTGAGGCATCATCCCATATTTGATAATTTAAGTATGGCATCATGCCATAATGCATTATTCCCTTGGTCTGCATTCAAGCACCATGGCGAGCCTACAGGGTTGAGACACTCCTGAAGATTCGGCATGAGTAGCTCAAGTAGCTTACCTGTGCAGCATTGAGACATCATGACTACAAATATTTTAGTAAGAGGCATTAAAGAGTTAAAAGGTTAAACAGGAGGCAGATTCTAGTCATACCAGGGCCCAGTTCATCAGAGATAACACATGCCTGATATCAGTGCTCCTGTATGGGTGCAGATACCGTATTTCCTCGTGTATTAGCCCAGGCCTATATAAGTATTAAGTTGTAAACTGACCAGGCTTATACATGGGGCAGGCTTATACCCAGGGCAGGCTTATTTTCCTTTAGCTGTAGAGACGCTCTGGTAACTTCTTACAATTTTCAGAATTACCTAGTTTCCGGCACATTTACTGAAATATTACCAATAATTTTCTTACCAATTTAAGCTTTATTTCTCTTTAAAATGGCTAGGGACATAAATGGAGTAGATAGGGTCATATAGCCGAAGGAATTATGTATATACTCCAAGTAGAAATGGAGTTATGGCCAGAAATATGATTTTTATTGAGTATATGTTGTACCCCCTGGGCTTATACTCGGGGCCCGGCTTATACAACACTAAGTCACCTTTTGGCCAGGCTTATACACGGGGCAGGCTTATACACGGGGAAATACGGTACATATATTATCCAGCTATCAGTGTGGTAGATACTATGTACTATAGTGTTTATACAGCATTGTTTATAATCCATGAGTAGGATCAAAAGTTGACTTTCAACAAATACCAGGAATCACATAACCACCACACAGCAAGGTCAGAGAGGAAACTTTACAGTTTCCATTCACATGAAGTAATACACCAATACTATTTACTTCCCTTAAATTCCAAGGACATGCAAACTGTAAAAGAATCTAATTTCACCATATTGGTGAATGCATGTGTCTTATCCTATTAGAGCAAGCTCTTGTTACCAAGCACAAATCCCGCACCACCTGGAGGCTGTGAGGTGATCTGTGAAGGTGCCGAAACTTGCTAGTGCTGCATTCATGCTGACTCCACAGAGTTGATACACTCCAAAAAAGTCAGCGTGGTGTGAACAGTAGCCATCTAGTACATGTACATGCATATCAGACGGCATACCAGCGCCCAGTAAATGAGAGATAACAGCTGTGTGTTATCACAGCTACTGTCTGAGGTGCACATACATACATCATCCAGCTATCAGTGGGGTAGATACTACTCTAACCCAGATATGCCTAAAGAGGGAAATAGTCTTTTTATGACCAAATTGTTTTTCCTGGGTTAAATTGATATTTTATGGGCATTTTTAGCAAAATTGGGAAATTCGCGCTCATGGCCTCTGATTTATGGACCGTCCTTTTACAAGGACGGTAATCACATAGGACATCAAAATTTTATGAGAAGTTCATTATTCAAATTTTTTCATGTGACAATGATATGGATGAACATAAAATGATGCAATTACCTCAGTAAACTGTTCTCAAGGATGGTACTGGTGTTATTCTCAATTGTGGAGGTATGTTTTTAATTGTGCATGAGTTGATATATTGCCTAGCAACCACATTTGACAAAAATTCTATGCCTAGCAACAAGCATGTGATATAGGCCTAAGAGAGCTTTAGATACAGCTTATCCGAGTATGCAGACCGGAGCATACCCATGATACTTATTGCATTTGTTTTGAATCAATATGTTGCCTATCCATGACATTTCCAAATATTATGTGCCCAGCAACTAGCATTAGAATGGCATCAACAGCCTGGCAACAACATTCAAAAACATACTGTGCCCAGCAACGAGCCTGTGAAATAGCCCTAATCGAGCTTTGGATACACCTAACCCCAGTATGCAAACCCAAGGACATCAGTGATACCTTTCATTATTTGTTTGAATCAATATGCTGCCCTTCCATGCCATTAAAACATTCTGTGCCTAGCCTCAAGCATGGGAAATGGGCCATACAGAGATTTGATGTCCCTTATCCCCAGAAACAGACCCTAAATACCTGTTGGTATACATGATGCAAAGGTTACTGATCACTTAACGGTATGTGGCAGGCAATAGGGATTACAAGTATGCATGGAATCATACTTTCCTCTAGGGAGCAAACCTGAAGATTTGAATTGATAATGTACTGGCGCTCTATACTATCACTGCAAAGGAGGCTTTATACTCTGGGCTGACATAGCTGAATAGCGGCCTTATTGTAAGAAGCTGGATTGGAATTTGTCCCTGCCATATACTGGGATTCCGGTCAGTCAGTGCTCTCACTGGAAGCCACATGTGGTGTACAGTGAGAGACCTTTGTCTGACTACACTAGCACTAGGACTGTCATCGATACCCTCCAAATCGATACACCGACATTTTCGGAATTCCGATTATCGCATCGATAAAAGCATTATATCGATACACCCTTTGCCACACAGGAAGTCCAGGAATGTACCTTCCCAAAACTGAAAGAATCTTGTAAATATTCCAATTATAACTACTTTAAAACCCCGCCTTTAAGACGGATTTATTTTAGGATTTATTTTTCCTACAAGACAGATTTTTCTCAAAAAGTAGGGGGTCGTCTTAAAGGAGGGGTTTTATTAAATAGAATTAAAGAGAAAATGATTTTAAAGTCTTTTCCATACAAGAAGGAGGGGTTTTACGGTACCTTATTGATTAGGCCTGAAGAGGGTGCTTTTGAAAGGCCTGATATTTAGGGAAATTAGCTGTTGAATGTGAATCAAAATTGTAAAAATGTTGTTAATAAAGTCCATATGTCTACACGCTTGATATAGTATGTGCTACTTTTTGTACTAAACAAGTGAATTATTTTGTTTTCATGCATAATTTAACCATTTATCCTAAATCAGAATAAATTGACATAATCGAAAAATCGAGACCAAAATAGTGATAATCGGAATCGCAATAAATTGGATAGCAATGACAGTCCTAACTAGCACTACCAAAGATCTGGTCATTTTGTAGTAGAAACATCTCATTTCAATATTCTATACTGTAGCCTGGTCGCCTACCCATTCTCTTTTGCACTCATGATATTTAATTTTGTTTAAAAGACTACCCTGTGTGATCTACGATAGTGGCTTGAATGAGAACACCCCTGGTTATAAATTTTGATGATACAATTTACACTGTGCTTATATGAGACCTGTGTTTATTTAAGATAGAAAACTAACCTGAATGTTCATTTCAAAACCATCATTCACCCTTTGCTTACACAGGACCTGTGCTTATTTGAGACCCCTGTGCTTATTCAAGCCACTACAATATTACTAATTCACTCCTGATCCAGAAATTCACCCAAAACCTTGACTATGGGCATCCTACACTGCTATTACTACAATAAGACAGGGGATTCCTCATCATATAAGGCCCAAATTCCCCATGGGGAGGGTAAAATAAGGATATTTCATAATTTGGGCTGAAAGAAAGTCATCTAAAGGCTCGATTAGGGCAATTTCACAGGCTCGTTGCTGGGCACAGTATGTTTTTAAATGATGTTGCTAGGCTGTTGATGCCATTCTAATGCTGGTTGCTAGGCACATAATATTTGGGAGTGTCATGGATAGGCAACATATTGATTCAAAACAAATGCAATAAGTATCATGGGTATCCTTAGGTCTGTGTACTCGGGTTAGCTGTATCTAAAGCTCTCTTAGGCCTACTCTGCGTGCTTGTTGCTAGGCATAGAATTTTTGTCAAATGTGGTTGCTAGGCAATATATCAACTCATGCACAATTAAGAACATACCTTCACAATTAAGAATAACACCAGTGCCATCCTTGAGGACAGTTTACTGAGGTAATTGCATCATTTTATGTTCATCCATATCATTGTCACATGAAAAAACTTGAAGAATGAACTTCCCATAAAATTTTGATGTCCTATGTGCCTACCGTCCTTTTAAAAGGACGGTTTTAAACAATTATCTATAAGTGATGGGTTAAACTAGTTAGATATTTTTTTGGTGCTAAAATTGCCTCTATGCCATTAGTTTCACATGTTTTTGACAAAAATGTTGAAAATTCATGAATTTGTCCTACTTTCCTAAGCCCTGTAAGAGTCAGGATTTTGAAACAGGCATTATTTGGTGAGAAACCCCTCTGCATATGGTTGCCATGGTTATATGACAAATGATATACATATTTGTAAACTCAAAATAGAAGCATATACCCTTGTTCTATTATAATTTGAAGTTAAAAACAATATGAATTCAATTTTGATATCATTTTAGTGATCATTAAAGTAGTACATGTAGGCGTCCTTTTAAAAGGACGGTAGGCATATCTGGGCTAATGTTAATACCATATTGTTTATATATGAATAGTTTACAGGGGATAGGCTAGAGAATGATATGAGTATTCTAACATAAATAGGTTAAAAAAAACTACACTGATATTCCTAGGCTCCCTATACGCCCAACCTCTCAGTCACTAGTGCCTAACCTAGTTAGTCATTTTGTGGCTCCCTATACGACCAAACTAGATTAGTTATTACTGTCAGGTTGGTCACTACTGACCAACCCACCTTAGTCTTTTTAGTTCCAGGGGGAGCCACTGAGTGGTCATCACAGGTGGCCCGAACTAGTGGTATACAAATACAACACACCAATGATAGACCTAGGTTAGCCATTACTGACTGACCCCTCGGTCATTTTTGAATATAACTTTGCCATTGTGACTAACACTCATATGACCAACCTAGGTTAGTCGGTACTGACTACCCCTTTCAACCTATGGATTTTCAGTGTAGTCCAATTTACATTGACCGGTTGTTCACAATTGAGAATTAGAAATGTTAACAATATTCATTGAGATTTTCCTATAAAACTAAGACCACTATCCAAAATTCATTGACATCTTTACAGTCTAATATTACAGTAGTACTGTCCTCTAGAATCCAATAATAGAAACACTTCATATATCTTTTCATAAAGCCTACAAAAATTGTGATTAGGTCATCCAACATGTTCTTTTTATTTGACCTGACCCTAAGTTTTTGAGCCAACCTTTTAGGAATTGTCTTGAGGTGCCAAATATTAGATTAGCTGCAAAATTTATTATATTGATATTAACCTGGAATGAATCGACTTATAGAATATATATATATGATATAGAATATAGAATAAACCATTCTACCTTTTATATTAATACCACACTTAATTCAGTCAGGGGTGTCGGAACACCAAATTTTGGAAATGCTAATGAATTTTGTTCATAACTCTGTAGTTATGTAAAAGAATATCCTCAAATTGACCTTAAAATACATCAAATCATGTAAAAAATTTCTAAATTCTCCTTGGGGGGCAATGCCCCCAAACCCCTCTATAAATATTTCAGTGTGTCGCTTTTAACGCTCACAATCGCGCACCCTTCTTCTGAACTTTGATCGTTGCAGCTGTGGTCCCCCCAATCTCAAGTTGCTTCCGACACCCCTGTCAGTCATCTATTTTACCATATGTTTGTAGATGAACAATAAGTCAGACAGTTGATATTGTTTATCTTGACACAATCTACTTGAACCATCATGGGTGGCCTTTGAGTAGGATGGCAAAAAGGCCAAACAGAAAAATAGCTGTGTCTGGTGACCCCCCTGACCCTATCATTTTGCCCCAACCCAAAACTTTTTAGATTTTTCTTTTAGGTTTTCCCTAATGTAGGTTATCACCAAAAGGGATAGAATGTACCTAATGGCCTTCAGCTATCCGAATTGTCACCGTATCAGAAGGGAGGACGTTCTTTGTATGACAAAAACTGACCTGATAATGGCTTAATTGGACAGACATTGGTTCTACACTATCAAATAACCACCCCATAAAGAAAATTCTCTCTTACAAATCATCTCAATATCCTAAAAATGAATTTTTTTTAAATCGACCAACCTACCCTAGTTATTTTTTGGCCATGTTACCAGAACATAGTAATTTTTTTGTTTGGCCTAAGTGTACTGTACCTAGTCAGACAACCCTGGAGGAACATGTACCTGGGTACTCATACATTACACCTAGGGTAGATGCACCCTGAGTCGGACAGCTACCTTGAGTCGGACACCTTTGCCTTTTGGTTATATAGTTAATATATTTAATTCAATTGTCATGTCAACTAAATATGGAAATTCAGGTGTTCCTACTTCTAGCAAGTACAGCATATCACACGCTGCTTACTTCCTACAAGGTTGTATGACTGCTTTAACATTGGGTGTTTTTGCAATATTTTCAATATAAAAGTCACAAGGAAACGAGAGAATTGATTTCCTTTTCCTGTCAATTGTGGCTGTTACATCATAGTCATATTATTCAATAGCTTATTGATAGCAAGATGTGAACCTCTTATAATGATTAACATCAATAAATAAAGATATATTACCCACAATCCTCTATTAGAGGGGACTTCACAGCAGTATCAAATTGTACCTAAAGTCGGACACTCAATAGTAGCACTGCTAGCAGTTCATGTGGTTCTCCCCATTTTGTACTTAGCACAAAAAAAGAAAGGAACACTTATCCGATATGTCATAGAAGTTACTTTACTGAATGATAACATTAAAATATAGTGTTGAATCTCTCTCTTACATATAGATCTACATATCTCACAGCTAGATGTACACTGACATGACTGTCCATATTTAGAATGAACAATATATATGGATACAGTACCTGATTATATTTCACGGAAAGCAATGTGTTTCAGAGATCTACCATTGAAATGGAGGTAGCCTTTTGTATAATGATAACATAAATAATCAATGAAAAAACATGGTGTCCGACTTGAGGATCACTTCTGGCCTCAGGTGTCCGACTCTAGGTGCAGTTTAATCTTTCAACATCAACATCTTAGATGTGAATTAAGTAATACTTATAAAATGAAATCTATTACAATTCCTTCAGGGAAGTAAGCTGTTGGATATGGTTTGTCCAATAGAACAACCCATATCAAATTTTGTATTGTTTAGAGGGGTTAATTTGAACAGCTAAAGCTGGTCACCTCCTTCTTGTCCAGGAGCGTCCGAAATGGGTGCCTTTACCCTACTTTATACAGACAGTCTGTGGTCCCGCCTCACTGTCTGCACAAGGCTGCATTCCTGACAGTGGGAGTTCTTGGTAATGATCGATGCCCGCGGATCAATGTCCATGAAATGAAAATCAATAGTACTCCCTCCCCAAGTCCTTTTGCAAAAGATGAGTTGAGAAAAAGTTTAACAAAATCAGCTGTAATTATCATTCAGGTTAAAAAGTATTTCCTATAAATTCCAAAAGTATTGCGGTGTTTTTAAGACCTATAATTTCAGAGATTTATGATGACAATTGGGCAAAAAAATGATGAATGGGAACTATTGTTTTGGAATGTGTTAGTATTACAGAGTTTTAGCAGGCTGAACATGGACTTATACACAGAGATGTGGGCATTGGCAGACTTATTGTCAGTATAAATAAATAATATTACAATAGAATTACATGGGCCTGATCCACTCTTTCAGACAGTCCGGTGTAGTACATGTCGGTCATCAGGTATAGCTAAGGATAACATGTAACAACTAGTGTGTCCACAATTGGAGTAATTGAAACCGCCTTCTCCGAAACTTGATACTTATGTACCGGAATGCAGTTTCCTCAACTTTCATAGAATTGGATAAATTAAAATAACCTTCTAATAAACCTGATACTAATGTAGTTTGTGCACCAGAGGAAGAAAAAAATGTATGGAAATAAATTGCATCAAGGCAGAACTTGTTATTGACTAGTTAAAGCTCTTCAGATTAATCCATAGAATTGCTATTAATAGGCCTACACTACCACATATGAGTTTGAATAACCGTTAAAGAAGTGGATAGCTCTATAATGCACTTTAGAAACTTGATACTTATGTACCGTATCCCGGTCCCTGCACTGAGTACTCAAAGGGGGATGTCACCTGCTTTCTCTCAAGAAAAACACCCCCTATTCTAAAAAAAAAGACCCCCTTTTACTAAAAAGTGTGGGGAGTTTAACCAACCCCTTCCCTATGAATGAGAGATATTTGATAGTAATTAGTCTACAGGTGTCAGTGGAATGTAGCATAATATATTCTCCAATACATGGGGAATTTGGAGACATTGCAAATGCTCGGAAAAGGACATTTTCTTGTGTTTTTGAAACGCAGGTGACCTATATCATTTACACAAAGTGTGGGGACTGGGACAGTTTCCTCTCATAGAATTGTAATAATTGAAACCTCCTACGCATCCGCCTACTTGGAAACTTGAGAGCAATGTGCACTGCAGTCCTAGCTCAGATGAAATATAAAAAATACATAAGTAGATTTATATGAATAGTTGTTTTGATTGCTGACCATGTAAGGCTCTAAGAATATTGGATGGAATTTTCCCACATGTACACCTTTATTGTACCTCATGGCCTTCAGCTTAGCAATCAGTATTGTCAATTTCAATTCAAGGGTTTTTATTGCATATACAAAATGCATTTTCTTCAGTGGCAATAGTTGGCCGACCAATCCTTTGGGGACAAACATAGACATTCATAAATTAAAGAGCGGTCCCAGTTGGACATTTTAGACATGATTTCTAATATTCTAATAAACTAAATAAAAACTCTTGCAGGTGTCTTTTCATTTGTCAATTCAAGGATATCATACAATGAGTTGCTTGCTTTCATTTTCACATGCACAGTGTGTAGGCGGTTCTACCAAAATTATACATGTCGACAAATCTAGTAATATCGGTCTTTGAAAGAGTAGACGGGAAGAAATTCTTTGTACGATAAGAGCTGAACTGATAATGGCTTTATTAGACAGATATTAAATAGCCACTCCATAACACTATACTCATCTCATGATCCTACAAAGAAATTCTAAAATAATTTAAAAAGCATCTGCCCTACCCTAATAATGTTTGGCCATGTTACCTGAATTCAGTTTATTTAATTGTCTGGCCCTAGTTAAACTATGGAAATAAGTAAATAAATAATCTTTACACGCAGTAAATTTGCATGGTAGAGTTCGGTAAGCATTAGAAACAGATATTGACTTTTAATTTATATTCAGAAATGAGATAGTTTTAGGTAGTTTTAGATGGTCTGAAACACATAATTTTTGCAGTCTGAGATGGTACAAAGAAACTTCCCTACAAACAATAATTCGCTGCTGTTTGACAATGGAGTGACCGTAGCGGAGTCTTGTACTGTCAAGTGTGGACACCGAGCTGTCTAAACCGTCCTGTTAACCCTTTAACTCTTTAACCATTTGTCGTCATCATGCACCAATGCAGCCCCGGGAAGTATCACATTGGTGCTGGACTGGTGCATCATGCCATCCCTTTGGAGTGTCTCAACCCTGTAGGGTCATCATGATGCTTGAAGGCAGCCCTGGTGAGTTCTTTGCCAGGGATGCATTCATGCATCATGACGACCAAGGGCATGAAGACAACACAGTGTTGGATAACTCTCTGCTCCTTCCTGCTTGAATGAATGCAGCACTGGCAAGTAACTTGCTATTAATACATTCATGCTTCATGACTAACCTAGTATGGGATTGACACTCTCAGAAAGGGAGAAACAGAATGTAACAAACCAGTGCCAGTGCTCTGCGATAGTGCATGATGAAAGAAAAAAAAGATGAAGCTTGAGGCATTATGTTATCCTTAAAGGGTTAGAGAGACTTGGGGCATGGTCGGCCTCAGCAGACTGCCACCATTGTGCTGCGGTCAGGTGCTTGTCTCTGACTGTAAACTGGCGCAGTGTGCCACATTGTCCACTTGTCACAACCGTCACACACGGCCATTGTCTCTGTTGCTGCAGACAAACGCACCTGGTGGGTGCCAGGCCCGGGGGGGGGGGTCCACTCCTCATCCTTTCTATATATATATTACCATATCATTGCGTTTTGGGGCCTTGAAATAAGTCTTAAGCACTAAAACTGGATTTTGAATAAGTGCCTGTCTTGTATAAGCACCCGGGGTAAACAGCCCTCCAAAGTTATAAGCGCTGGGGTGTTTAAACACAACAGTACTGTATGTGCGTATATCACTCCATATTTGGTACCCTTAGAACGGGGGGATTATGAAAAAGGGTACTTTTCACATGAAAAGAATTATTATATTCTGGTAAATGTCATAGAAAGCTCCAAATATCTGCTTTAAATAGGTACCCCTTTGGTCCAAAATGTCAAAAAAATAATGAGCGCCAAAATGTGGCAAAAAAAAACAACCCTTATATAGGGGTCTGGAGGTATCATTGGCAGGGCAAAAAAAGGGCTCCTTTCCTTCCCCTTAGTTTACCTACACACATGTTGTAACCAAATGTCCAGGAGTGGACCCCCGGGGTGCTAGGAATCTCCAGGAGCGGCCGCTGAGAGGGATAAGGAAGCTACTGAGCTGTAGAAGTCCTATTGTATAGAGCGGGATAAGTCAGTTACTGCAGTGCTTTAGTATTTGCAATTTCGTAGAAGGGGGATTTCCTGTTAGCAATATCTCAAGAGACTCTATAGATCCCTTTGGGAAATATGTATGGTATGAGAAAAAGTGGGCATTTTATCTGGAGTCACACATGGTATTTGTCAAGTCAAATACCACTGGCATACTCATCATTTGTGCAAGCACAATGTACTAGTTTTGTATGCCATGCAAAGTTCTTCTCACCAAGGAAGGGGATAGTCTCGAATGATGTCACTTCTTTGGGACTCTTTTCAATACCCCACTGTAGAACTGTAGAGCTGCTATTGTACTGAGGGGAATACGACTCTACTGAGGCCAAAAAGTGTTCAGGTAACATGACCCAAAAGATAAGGGTAGGTAGGTCGATTTCTTTTCCTTTTTTCACCTTTTTTTTTAAGGATTATGAGACAAACTCATTTCAGTAAAAAATAGAATTCAGTGGAGAAAAACGTTTTTTGATAGAGAAAATACAAAAATGTCTTCCAAAAGAAAAAAAAAGAAAAGATTTGGGTACGGCCAAAAAAGAAGGGTCCGTAGGGATACCCAAACACAACTATTACTTTTTGTTATTGGCCTGGGGTAAAGAAGTGTTATTCTACAGAGGGATATAAAGCACTACTGGGCTGCTGAGTAGCTATTGTGCTGACAGAGACATTCTTTGTATAACAAAAACTGAACTGATAATGGCTTAATTGGACAGATACTGGTTCTACAATATCAAATAACCACTCCATAAATAAGATTTTCCCTTACAACTCATCTCATGATCCTAAAAAAAAAGAACTTAAAAAAAAAGAAATTTGACCGACCTACCCTAATTTTTTTGGCCATGTTACCGGAACACAGGTTATTTTTTTGTTTGGCCTGAGCTGCCTTACTATGTGATTTCCTGCAGACAAACCCAATGCTTAACTGTGCCATGACTCTTATGGTCCAAGAAGTCAAGTACTCTTTTTTTTGTTGAGAGTTACACAATAGGGTAGATTCACCATGAGTCGGACACATAACCTGAGACGGACAGTGAAAATTGAGGGTATTCATGTAAACTGCGATTTCTAGTGTATGTTTTTGTTTTTTTTAAATAACACTTAAACTTTACCATAGTTCACAAATGAATCACTTAAAAGGCTTAAATAGCCACAAAATCAAGTGTTCGTCTCAAGTTATGTGTCCCACTTCAGGTGAATCTACCCTATATAGTTATAGTACATGGGCATGCTCATCAATTGCAATAGTACAATGTACCATATCGGGTCTCATGTAATATGCACCCCTTCTCACAGTATTCACTTCATGAAATTGGATGCTGAAGGAATCCAAAGAGAAATTCAATAACCTCCAGAGGGAAAATTCTTATAGGTTTACCAAATTCCTTTTCATAAATTTGGAAAATCTGTTGAATGATATTTTTTTTAACTTCCCCATATTCACGCCAGTTGTTTAATTCCTGAGTGCATCATAAGGGCTTGAGCTGTAGGCCTAAATAGTGACAGGGGTCTCAGCAAAGAACAGTTATTGTTTTCAGAGGAGGGTGTGGAGAGAATGTTTGAGGATGAAAGAGGGCAGTGTGATCTGTTATGGTGAGTATGGCAAATGTTGTTGAAAAACCTCATCAAAATGGAAAATATTGGTCATATTTGGTATCAAATTAAAGCTAATAATGCCAGCAATGCAGTCGTATTGAAATAAATTACATTTTCCCCACCAATAACATGTGAATTTTGGCCAAAGAAACCCGTAAATTGTCCTATACATTTTGGCCTGCGAGTAAAAAAAGACAAAAAAAAAAGCCTCCCTCGTCAGATTTCTCAGACCTTGGTGATGAGAAACCACTTTTTTTTTGAGTGGCCTAACCTGAAACACACCCTTTTTTTTATTTGGCCTAGTCTTCTATAAGCACAAGGTATATACACATGGTATAAACTAAATTCTAAGCCTCGAGTTTAGTCGCTAGGGCTACATTCATATACATCACGGCGACACATAGCAGAGCACGTTAGAGCACTATTAGAGCATCCTCAAAGTGTTGAATATAGACACTCTAATAGGGCACATGGAATTTTTTAAAACTGATAATTGCACAGCACCCATACTAGGATACCATTGATCCTAGAGTGGTCACACCACCCCGATTCTCATTTGATATCTATTTATAGAATAGGCCAAATTAAAAAAAAAAGGTTTGCTATCGAAACAGTGCCCACCCTACATGTTTTTGTTTTCTTATGCAATTTTGAAGAATTTTCTATATTTTTACAACTTTTTGGTCAATTTTAGGCTTCACACAGAGCTGACGACTTTCTTCATATTCAATAGAAAGATGGCATGGTACATGGAGATTTATGCAATTTTTTACACTATTTAGGGTCAATTTTAGGGTGTGTAGAGGAGCCGGCACTTTCATGTAAAAAGAAAAAGGAAAAAAACAATCTCACCTACGGACCCTAGACTTTCATTCCATGTTACCTAAAACAAACCTTTTATATTTTTTGGCAATATTGGTATTAATAGAGGACTATTTCCAACCATGAGTACTTTGTGATTAGCATAGTCGTTGTATTGACAATGGATAATGTCAGCAACAGTACAGTCAGTATTGCCTCGAGCCCGGGGGGGGGGGCACTCTACCATGTATTGGAGAACCACTGCGGCACGACTCTGAAAAGTGGTGGCGGTGAATTTCCATTAGATCCTGAAAAGGGGGGCGGTCAGATGGCATCAAGGCCCTAATTAGTATGGCGGTTAAAATCATATCATTAAATTGAGCAAGTTTTCTTGCTGAAAGGGGTGAATAAAATTGTATTTGTACAAAATCCAGGGAGACCTAAACTTGTAATAGATCATCCAATCTCCCAACCTCTGAAAAGTGTGATGGTCAAATGTCACGTCCTCTGAAATGTAGGGCGGTCAAATCCCCCAACCTCTGAGCAGTAGGGCGGTCAAATTTCCCAACTTCTGATAAGAGGGGCGGTAGGGCGGCAGTTGTTATCTACCCTCAGAGACTCAGTGACCCCCCCCCCCCCGGGGCCTCGAGCTTCGACTCCTCTGCGTCATTAATTAAGTCATCTGGAATTGCTGTAGTGATGTAAATATAGAACTGTCGATACATCGCAAGCATCATATGTCTCCAATTAGAGGTGTGTCAGTGCATTGAAGGGAGTGTGTAGGAGTTGGTGCTCTTAAGTTTATCCATACATTAACAGTACATGTATACATATATATTACCTTCTTTGGAAACATTCATATTATATTTAAGTCATAATCATTATCACCCGTGTTTACAATTGTAGAATGCAATGGTCGACCTATATGTGCTGATAAATGTCTTTCTCTCCTCTAAAGAGGATAGTAGAAAAATAAATTTGTGCTAATAAATATCATTTAAACATAGGGTAATAATTTTTAAAATAGAGGAAACTTGTTTTGAATACTCATATATTATTTTGAGTTATATTATGTTATTATGCTTCTACATCGTGTAAAGTTTGGAAGTGCTTATCAGTTGTGCGATATTGATTTATTGATGTATTTAAAGTTTCATTCCTGCTGGTCAGAAAAAGTGAGAGGAAAAATATAGAAACTCATTATTCATGAATTATGAAACCTGTCATCCCTCGGACCCAGAAATAGTACTCAGAGGCTAGGCATGTAGTCATATTAGAGTCAATGTTATAAACCACTGAGGTACAGCAGCACCAATCATGATCTATTATTACATCAACATGATATGAATGGGACACTATCCCAATTATTTGTAAGCAGTTCCGCAAACATGGAGTGCATTATGTATCCATTTCTGCCACTCAGCTCAGATTTTGTATAAAAAAAAAGAAATTAAAATCATATATTATCATCTTTTTAATTCAGAATTCTAGGTGAGTAGCCAAGCAGAGTGGATGCTGTGAGTTCTCATGGATAAATCATCTTTTCTGCATGTCTACTCGTATGAAGTTGTTGCATATAGTTAAAGGAACAATGACACAATTACTATAAGGCCAAACAAAAAAATAACCTGTGTTCCGGTAACATGGCCCAAAAAACTAGGGTAGGTCAGTCGATTTTGTTTTTTTAGGACTTATTTTTAGGATCATGAGATGAGTTGTAAGGGAAAATTTTATCTATGGAGTGGTTATTTGACATTGTAGAACCAATATCTGTCCAATTAAGCCATTATCAGTTCAGTTTTTGTTATACAAAGAATGTCGTCCCTTCTAATCTTTAAAATAATGACAATTCAGATAGCTATCCCATTTTGTGATAACCTACATTAGGGAAAACCTTAAAAAGAAATCTAAAAAGATTAGGGTCGGGCCAAATGATAGGGTCGGTCGGTGGAACACAACTTCTTATTTTTTGACATAGTCACTGATACATTTAACTATGATAAGGCAGACTGGATTTGGGATATGGGAACACTGTTGGAAAAAAAAGTAGAAATGGGTCAGATATCTGAACTAGTATAAGGCCATGGCAACTCACAAATAAGTTTATTGTCCGAGGTATTTTGAGAATTGATGCAGCCTTTTTTCATTATTCAATTTTCATTACTGTAAATTCCTCAAAAAATGGATTATTTGGGAATCTTGCGGACAATTTTTTAACCTAAAATTACATTTTTTTGTCCTTTTTTTACAATAATGAAATTTTATGTTAATAATGAACTTTTCATGCGGGCCCCTTCAAAGGCATGCGGGCGGTGGACGGTAAACTCTCAGTTCTCATGGCCTCAGAGTTGATAGTGGTGCACTAAGAGTATGGGGTCGTGGGGCAGATATGGCAGATAGCGCCCCCATTGTGGTGACCCCTGTTGGCTCTTGTTTCTGCACTCAATGTAAATAAGGAACACACACCATTGTTCCTCGTTCACACTTCCTCTCAACTAAATTCACTTTTGTATTTCCTACTTCTCCCCCATTTATTTTTACTTAAACCTCAAATTTCAGGGATTTGTACTGTGTAGGGGAATGTAATTTTTTCGAAGTGATATAATCAGAAAAAAAGTATTTCACTGCCAAAAGACAGAGGAAGCACTTTAAATTTAATTATCTTGTGAATGTCATAGAAAGCCCCAAATATGTGTTCTAAAAGGTACCCCTTAGAGAGCGATGTGCAGGTACGTCGGTAGGGCCCCGAAATGGCCCTTTTCCCTTCAGTTTGTGTGTGTGTGGGGGGGGGGGGGGGCTGATTTCACTTTCACTCGGCCTGCAGCCTCGTGAAATCCGGCCCAAGGTCAACTCGTGAAATAACCCAGCCAACAGACTGAAAATCGTGCACCTTTGTCTATGAGTTTTTATAAGCATCAACATGTTTATAAACATGAACCTATGGCAGAGTCTAAATTTAAGTACCTCCCTACTTACAGTATACACATAATAGATATATGATTCTTTGGTTTGAGCCCGATTTGTGAGCATAGCCCCGATTTGAGGATAAAATCGGCTAGTGGAGCCTCACCTTAAGATGTGGACTGCATTTACATGTACTAAACCATAGGCGGCGGAACCGTGGGGGATGTGGGGGTTGCAACCCCCACACTATTTCAAGTGTGGGGGATGGAATATGTTTCAACCCCCACACTTTTTGGAAAGGGTTTTTAACTTTACCTTTTGGAATATTCATGTTTTATTTCTAAATGGAGGTTTTTGGAACTGTTTAGGTATGCAGAACCATGACTTAGTGAAAGAATAATTAAACTTTGTGTATCTCAGCAATTGTGTAGGGTTGTGTAAGTGAATAGTATGTTATAGATTCTTTTATGCCCCCACCCTCCAAATCCACCTCCACCTCCGCCCCCTCCCCCACTCTTCATCTTCATCACTATCTCCTCCCTCTATGTAGGCCTACTGGGGAGTTGGTCAGCTCAACCCCCACACTATTTTTATTGCCCCGCCGCCTATGTAAACGGAAGCTTTCTGTAACTTACACCTCGTCCCTGCACTCTCCACGCTGCATGTACACAACCTGCGTTCCCTCTTCTCAGAAACAGGCAAAGAAAAGGCAAATGATTGAGTGATGTATCACATCCAAACATCACAAATCCTATGGGTTTATGTAAATTCATGATACATTGTAAAGAAATTGATATATGTATATATGCAATTCATTTACTTTCAAAGATTGAAGCTTCAAAAACACCCCCTTTTTTCAAAAGCCACGGTTTTATCTTAGAAAAATACCCCTTTTTCTCAAAATCAGGGATATTGGGAGAAATTGAAAAAAAGACTCTTTTCCCATGGCGCAGTGCTTTCCCTATCAGCTTAGTTCCCGGTATGCTCACATAGGGGGAAACTGAGTCAGTGAGGTGAATAAGCAACATTGTTTTCTATCTCAAATCGTGCATTTATAGACAAATATATTTAACATTGAGCCCTGCATATCAGCTAAAATAATAACAAAACCCTTGACATTACAATTATATCCATTTTGAAGAAAAGATTTGGGAAGTCTATTACTAATAGACTTCCCAAACCTAATAGTATTATCTTATATACCATCTTTAATACACTGTGTTGCCCTCAAAGATGGTGTATCAGCTAATAGACTTCCCAAACCTTTTCTTCAAAATGGATATAATTTTATTGTCAAGGGTTTTGTTATTATTTTAGCTGATATGCAGTACTCTATGTTTAATATATTTGTCTATAAATATATGATTTGAGATAGTTAACAATAAAGCCTATTCACCTCACTGACTCAGTCACTCCCCCAGGTGTGTACAGGGGAAACTAGCCTGGTAGAGAAAGCACTGAGCCATTCAATACCACAACATGGAAAATTTAGTGTCGACCTACAGTAAAAATGATTGCACTACATGTGTTAATCTTATGTATTTAGACTCTGCCAATTCTTTTTAAAATTTAGGGAGTATGTTTAGGATAGGATATGCAATAGTAATATGGAATGATTAAAAAGTCATCAAATTTTCGCTGACACATCATCTTTAATCCACTATTCCCTTGGCCATCCTAATGCATGAATGCAGCCCTGGTGAGTGAGTTGAGAGTGCTCCATCCAAGCATCATGCCAACCTTATATGGGATTGAGACACTTCCAAAGAGTCGGCATGATGCACCAATGTAGCATGGGGGAGTAACTCGCCGGGTCTGCATCGGTGCATCATGACAACAAATGTCATATTTTCGAATGCTCTCCTTAAAAGTTTAACAGGTTCAACAGGAGCCGAGTATTACATCCAGGTTCTAGTCATTCCAGGGCCCAGTTCATCAGAGATAACACATGCCTGATATCAGTGCTACTGTATGGGTACAGATACATATATCATCCAGCTATCAGTGTGGTAGATACTGGATACTATAGTGTTTATACAACATTGTTTATAATCCATGAGTAGGATCAAAAGTTGACTTTCAACAAATGCCAGGAATCACATCACAACCACACAGCAAGTTCAGAGGAGAACTTTATAGTTTCCATTCACATGAAGTAATTCACAAATGTGACATGTGCTGGGAAAAGGGGCCCAATGCCCCCTGCACATGCATGGGCTTTTCCCTGGATGTTTTCACACATCTAGGGTGTAGTACAGTATACTCAAAGATCATTGAAATATATGTTTATATTATGTGTCTGTAGTTACAATAAGAACAGGTAAGAATTCTGAAACTGTGCAAACTAACTATGGAGCAATTCCAGAATTGCACTGCGCAATTCCGGAAGTGTACAGGGGCAATTCCAGAATTGTATATGTTCTGATTTTGCGCCTGACACTCCTAAAGGGTCAGCTTCATGTGAACTACATGCTCTAAATAGTAGCCTCCTAGTATATATCCATGTTAGACGTCATACCAGGGCCCAGTAAATGACAGATAACAGCTGGCTATTATCTGTGCTACTGTCTGAGCCTGAGGTGCAGCTACATACATCATCCCAGATATCAGTGTGTTAGATACTACTCCAACGTTTATGCTATACCGTATTCCCCCTAATAAGCACTTCCCCTCTTCTTTCAGATTTTTCCAGATATCTTTTTTGTATGTTCCTCCAGTTTTCTTACTGTTTTCACACCTTTGTGTGGGATGGAGCACTTCACACCTGTGCAGGTGTTAAGGCCAAGCCAGGTGTGAATCACTAGGGCAGAGTAGCAGCCTTGTTTGTGAAGGCTACTGAGGTGGGACTAAGAAAGCCATGGGGGCGATTATCAAAATGGATATTTGGGGCTGTTTTTCCCACTCAAAATTAAGATTTCTAAGCGCTCAAGGAGCTTATTACGGTGGATACGGTATTGTTTACCCTTGAGTAGTAAAGTTGACTATCAACAAGTACAAGGAATCACACCAAGGTCACAAGCAAAACCTCCCAGTTTCCAGTCATATGAGATAAAACACAATTACACTGGTGGTAAAATAGTCATATTATTAGAAACGTCTGGCTCCCTCATTGAAATAATCATGTCAAGTTCCACCATATATATCCAAAAACGAACCACCCCGTGAAGATGCCTAATGACGGGCCTGACACCCCTGTAATTGGGGGGCCAGCCTGAAAATGTGAAGGGGGGTTGGTGTGGTGACCAATAATCTGTCTGACTGTTGTCGGTATAAGAATGCATGTGACTAGTTTAATCAGGGTAATAGCAGTTAAAGCAAATAGTTCATTCTATTTTATTTGCAATGATTTGTACTGGTACTACATCACCAGCATCACTAATACAAATACAAGTCACATACATGATGAATAAGCTTCACCTTTAATATTTTTGTATTTGTTTAAAGATGTGTGTACTCATTTCAGTCTCATGTTTACATTAGACCATGACCTTTGACCTTGAATTTGACCTTGTTGCGACACAAATATCACTTTACACATGCCAGATTCGGAATCAGCACATTAAATATACCCTAGTACGACACTCAGACAGATTATTGGGCTCCACACCAACCTAAAGTTAAATATTAACATTTGGTCTTTCTGGCCCCCAAGTACTATAACAGTATGTCTGAAGATATTACCAATGTAAACCATCTCATCATGTCTCGTCAACATTGTGGTTCACTCAAACATCCGGGCACTTATTAATTTCAATACCACAGTTATGAGGACCCTGGCGTCTGCAAATCACAAGACACGCTACTATAACCAGCTACTGTAAGGTAGGCTGTGACCCTGGTCCGGCACTTCATATCCAAATGGGACGTGACCTGCATTCTAAAAACAGTGAAATAAGGGTCATTTCTTATTATCATATTTCCACTAAATTCCAGAATAAGGGGTCGTTTTTCCAGGTAAACTTATTTGATTTTAAAACAAGGGGTCTTCTTTTTGAAGGAAATTTAGTGGATTTAAAATAAAAAATAAATAAAGGAGTGTCAATTTCTATACATTAATGATGTTTCATTTAACTGTAAAACAAGTGGTTCCTTAAGTCAACCTCTAGTGAAGTGCTGTATACATACTGATACATACTGATAAGGGGATGCCTTTTTATGATTGGAAATATCTCAGTCTTTTCTATAATAAGGGGTCTCTTGAGGCCTCAAAATTTCAAGGTTTTTTTCCAGAATAAGCTAGGGGTTTATTTTGACCCAAAGCATTAGTGAATAAGAGGGTATTTTTTTCAACTGAGAACGCAGGTGACATCCCCTTCTTATGCCGAGTGCGGGGACGGGGGAACTATACGGTATAGGCTGTGACACATAGTGCCGACAGCCACATACCACTGTGTACTAATACACATGTACTACAAGGGATGGGTGGGGTATGGGGTGGTAGCCAAAGTAGAAATACACACTGCCAAATAGTGTATCGCTTCCTTCTGTGAAGGGGATCCGGGTGACACTCAATCCTATGGTGACTTGCAGGTGCTGCTGTGGGAGCCCTTAGCGTTGCCTGAACACCTTTTCTTTTTTTAACATTTATTCATAATATCCATTTGATTTTTAGCGAAACAGATGTTTTGATTGTGTGTATATATATGATTATTTTTTATGAAATACGGCAGTCCCATTGACTTTACCAATGAACGTTGTATTGCACACCCCCTGTGCAATAACCCATTGCCGTATTGCACGGCCCTATGACGTCATCAAAATGACGGTTTGTTTACATTTGAAGTGCAATGAAGGGCGTAGAAAAGTATACTTTAGGCTCCCCCATACCATAATTTGGACATTTTGAATCGAAAAAAGTAAAAAATAAACACAAAGGAGCACTTGTTTCAGTCTGTAGGTCTGGTTATTGCACTTGCAGCCCTGTGGGCCGCATTGCACTCGGCCTACGGCCTTGTGCAATACGGCCCACAGGGCTGCTCGTGCAATAACCAGGCCAACAGACTAAAACTCGTGCACCTTTGTCTATTTATTTCAGCTTCAGAATTATCACTTGGGTGTACCTTTGGCACCGATGACCTATAGTACAACTGGTATAGTAACATGCTTGGATGTAACAATGGCGAGTTACTCGCCAGAGCTGTATTCATACATCATGGACATGATTCATTAAGGCATCATACTGTCCTTAAAGGTTTAAAGGTTTAAATCATTGTCTCCAGCCCTCCCCCCATCAGGCCAATTACATGTAAGATAATATAAGGCCTTTTAAGGATAGGCTTTCCCCTCCCCTTTCTTTGCAGAAACTACACTTTCAATGAACTCTAATTTAATGAGTTTTTGTCAGAACATCGCATAATATATACCATTATGACCATATATTATGCCCCTTTCAAATTAATTGGATTTTAATAGCCGTTGCTAGGGATGGAATGTGAATGGAACAAAAACGTTCTTTTTTAGGTTACTTTTCTTTTAACAGCCATATGGGATGGAAAATCTTCAGAATTAACATTTCTGATGATTTGGCTGTTATCTAGACATTATTTGCTAGAGAACGGTCCCTCAGTTAATGGATATTTCCATTATTAAGGTCTGCAGAGCTGTTCAAAGTAAGAAAATTGGGGGAAAATGGTGATTTTTTGATTTTATTGATTCTTTCCCAATTTTCTTCCTTGAAAAGCTCTGCAGGCCTTAATAATAAGAATTTCCATAAATTGAGGGACCGTTCTCTAGCAAATCATGTCTAGAAAACAGCCAATCCATCAAAAATATTAATTTTGATGATAATCCACCCAAAAGGGCTGTTGAAAGATAAATAACCTAAAAAAGAACGTTCCATTCACATTCCATCCCTAGCAACGGTCATTGTAATGCAAGGAATTTGAAAGGGGCATAATATAGGGTCACAATGGTGTTCATTATGTAATTCTCTGATGAAAACTCATCAAAGTATAGTTCATTAAATATTTAGTTTCTTCATGGAAAGAGGAGGGGAAAGCCTATCCTTAAGGCCAGCATGACGCCTCCATGTCCTTAAAGGGATATATAGGCCTGAACATCCTACTGGCATGTACATAGATCTTCTGTGGGGGTGCGTGGGTGGGGGGAGAGCCCGGGGTCATACCAAGTACACGCATAGTTCTCACCATAATAGTTGGTCACTTTCTGCTTTTGAATGATAAAACCATTGACTATTCACCCCCAGTTTGACCCACATACCAGACCCATAATTCACACATATCTTTATACCCACATGCTCAATACTATAACCATGCCCCACCTTAGTTCTGAGTCAGTTTCTTCTGTGTGAAAAGGTGACAGGGGGTGTCAGGTTATGTCGCTATCCTTATTTTTGTGACAAATACCTTCTTGGAGAGATGATGCATATATAGGGTAAAGGGGATAGGCTGGGTAATATGACATTATGGCCATCTCAGTATCGATAACTAGTTTTTAGTGTGATGAGCTCATAGGTTATGTCATCAGTATGAATCAAGTGGGAGTATCATTCATCTCTTAATTCCCCCTCCCCCGCCTATAAGGGGTGCGCCTTATACACAGGCTTTTATATGTGTACTACAGTACTAAAGTCGCCAGAATCAACCCCCCTCTGCAGTTTATATGATTTGCCAAAGTTGGGGGTGCGGATAACACCCTAATTAGGCTTATACGCTAGGTTTTACAGTAATATATGATCAAAGACTCATTTAAAAAGCAAAAAGAAGATGCCTTGATGTACTGAAGTGATGTTTATATTAAGGAATTGTTCTTATCTTCTAATTCTACGACTGAGGAGACTGAGGTTGATATTTCCATTTGTTTGTATTTGAATGTTATGTTCATTACAACAAACGTTTAAAATAAAATGAATATGAGCATACATATGACCTTATAAGGAAGTGTTTTCTGTAATACAATGAAGGCAGATATGAGCATGAACCCAGCCCAGGTAGTTCCTTCAATCCCTGCATGGGGGAGCCACTTGACGGCGACTAAGTACTGTGTAGTACTCATAACAACAGCTGGCATATATATGGGTGAAGGATTAAACCAAGTATATCTATAGGTCACGAGGAAGCAATTATTATTCCTCTATGTTTCTATATAGCATAATACACAAAATCAGCCATCTACAAAATTTGTTGGCCATAGTCTTAGCCCTAGTCTAGTTGAACAATCTCTCACACACAATGTTTCAGTCTCAATAACCGGGTTGACCATGAAAACCTCAAGAAAGTCACTTTTATGTATTGGTAGTCCCATTTTGCCCTGTTTTGGGCCTAAAATCGACCTTTGGCTGCATCAGTTTTTGCATGCCTCAGAAAAAACCCAACCCTTTACATAGCATAAAACTACATGTACTATTCTATTTAAAGGGTACTTGGGAACACCTGTGAATTTTTTCACAATTTTAGACATTTTTGTTTCATCTGAAATATAACCCAATCAGCAGCCAGAACACCCTTCAATGCAGACCAGAATACTATATGACTCGGTAGCCATTTACTTCCACGTGACCTGAAGCTGGACAATAATAAATTGTGAAACTGTAAGTAACTTATTACAATCCTGGATGCACATAGTCACGTCCAGTGGTTCAGATTTTTAGATACACTGGAAAAGTAAACTTGTCCGCAGACTCTTTTAAGTGACAAGGAAGCAGGACATCTAGCTCGAGATAGTAGACCCACTTGGCATTTGCCAGCCCAAAACCTAACTTTTGGAAGGTCCAGACTCGGCACTGCACCATCCCTAGAATTTCCAAAGAGTCAGCATGATGTTTGAATGCATGATGTTTGAATGCAGGCTCGATGAATAGACTCGCCAGGGGTACAATCATACACCATCCTGACAAAATGTACACAATACATTTATAGCAGTATGCGGTCATTAAAAGGACTATCCAGGGTTGTGAACTTGACAACCCTAGACCCACTGCCTGGGCCAACATTGTTAGTCAGATGACCTTAGTGCCATCTTGTGGGATGGTAACCTGGTAGGTCGTCAGATGGACAACCATTAACTTGTTTATTTTATGACAATCACTAAGAATACCCCAAAGTGTTCTTATAAGATGACTATTTGACAACTTTAGATCATTTGATTTTATCTGTGTAGGATATTGCTCCAAATTAGATTTTTGCTATTTGAGCTATTTTTTAATCTGATTGCATTATCAACTGCAATTCTACCTATATGCAGCTTTTCAATTTTTGAAAATGTGTTGTATAGTTTTATCTCTACCTCTTATAAATGTATCACAGCAATTATTATTTCCTTTTCAACCTGCTACGACATGTGTGATTGAACATAGCAAGACTGAACGCAATGAATGTTCATCATTGACATTGTTTCCAAACTAGACCCTATCATCTACACTAGAAAATGTTCCTCACTGATAATGATATGGGCCGGAGAAAGGGATGCTTAATCGACACACTTTTATTTTCTCCTCAAAATATGATAAATCCAGCTAACACCCTTATCTCTACAGAGAACAGGGCCGGCGGGGAGTTGCAGTATCTAATACAGGTGGGGTGGTGAGGGAGGGAAGGGGTGAAGGAGGTCACATATAAATAAACCTTATTAAGGCTATATTTTGTCATTTAAATAATTGTATCTCGAGAAATATAGGAATTAAATACACATACACATACACATACACGTAGCGAACTATGTTGTCTACCCTGCAAGGTATTAAAAGTAGGATTTCCCCAACCTGAACTGGTTAATTCAGCAAGGGGAATGAAACTGTTGTATATATAGTATAACGCAAAAACTGGATAGCTCTCCCAAGTGAGAGGACAGACGTTCAGAGCGTTATCTTAATAAGACATCTTAAAGTCTTAATTCAGTGTCTTACCCAGGGCCGCTCTTATCATTAAAAATAAATCATTTCAAGCCAGCAACCAGCTCAGAGGAACTCAGGATGTCTCTAATAGAAGAAAAAGAAGAAAAAGAAGAAAAAGAAACGGGGGTTGGGGGGCAGAGCCCCCCATTACATACTAGTCGTAATAGTAATACTTTCAAAATATTATTTATTTTTAATGACATAAGCGGCCTCTACTAAAGTTAAGATTATTCAGACTGTCTTAAAAGTCTTATTAAGATAACGCTCTGAACGTCTATCCTCTCACTTGGGAGAGCTAACCCGTGCGTGCTAGTATAACAGCTACCAACAGACATACCTAGTGACTCCCCCTGGATGAGCAGTAGGAACTACAAATAGGACTTGACTAGAAAGTCGCTGAACTGCCATCTGGTGGTGAGATTGTTAACTACCGGTAGGGACTGGACAGCTTTCACTCTGGCTTTCACTACAAAGATTCGTGGTTCTTAGGGGTCAAAATAGCTCGGAAAATTTGCTAAATTTCAATAAAAATTGACAAGTGCCCTCAACATATATAAATCCTAATTGAGATGACGCCTAATGGATTATGCTTATTACAGGGATACATCTATATTTGGATTCACTTTTCATTCATGAGAGATGTATCCTCGCGGTTACATGTTATATTACATTAGAACATAGTGAGAATAAAGCTGGGCCGTCAGGGATTAAGTTCAGCATTTTCCATACATGGACCAAAATAACATTTCCACCAGAGGGCAGCAGTGTTTGGACAGGGGACCATGAGCATTGTCCAGCTCCATATTCACACTATCTTGTGCCTGTAAGTGCTGAGCTCCCAGCCCTTAAGAGCCCTCCTGTGAATGAAAACTGAACTACATGTACCGTATTCGATGTGATAAGCGCCCCGGGCGCTTTATTACAGGGGTGGGCAACTGTCGCAATGTCGCAAAAAATGTGCGACAGAGGCCTTGAAAAATGCAACAAGGACATTGGGGATAGTGTGGGCTTTCCAAATCTGAAAGAATTTTGTAAAAATTCCAATTAGAACCAAGGTTTAAACTGTTTCAATAGCCTTCCTCTCCAAGTGTTCCTGGAGCAACATTATTATCATATGCTCCTAATGTGTAGCCTACATAGCCTACCAATGAACAACAGAAAAAATGGAGCAATCTTCCCACAAATTAGAATAGGCCTAAACCAATCTACAGGTAGAAAACTAAATTTATTCTGGAGCAATATGCCCACGGAATGGATCAATCTAAAAGTAAAATCCCTAGCTATTTGGAGCAACATTTTCTAGGTTTTCTCAGCAATGTATTATGTCTCCGGACCCCTCAAAATACATCAAGCTACAGACAGAATTCTGCAGAGCAATATGCCCCAAAAACTCCACAGAATACACTACTTCAAGGTAGAATTTCTAAATTTTTCTCAAGCAACATACTCATCACCATCAGAATATATTGATAATAAAAGGTACAATTTCTGTATGTTCCTAGACCAATATAATATTATGCCCAACAGTCATCTGAATTCACAAATATAACAGTCAATTTTCTTTGAGTCAAAGAATCCTCAAAATATAGAGATAGAATTCTAAAGTTCTCTGGAGCAATGTACCCCTAACACTCCACACAACACACCAATCTAAAAGTAGAATTTCAAAATTTCCCTGGATCTAATGTATTATGTTCTGAAACCAATCAGATCTAGCAGTAGATTTTCCTAAATTCCTGGAGCAATATAGGCTAGAATATACCAATTCTAAAGATAGAATTTCTTCCTGATTCAACATGTTCCTAGAACCATCACAATACATCAATCTAAAAAGTAGAATTTATAAATTTTTCTTAAGCAATATGTCCACAAAATCCTCAGAGATTTCTCGGAGCAGTACGTTTCACCTCAGAATATACCACTCCACAGATACATGTAGAAATCAAAAGTTTTTTTGAGCAACATTCCACAGAACACATCAATTGAAAGGTAGAATTTCAAAATTTTCTTAACCTCAGAACACACTATAGTAAAGACATTGGACGTCTCAGAATTCTCCTGGCTTTCACACACAAAATCTCCCTTGAAGTGACGGGGGAGGAGTGTAGGGATGTCATCCCCCTCACTCCTAGTTAATGTTTGCCCTCCCCCCCCCCCACCGAAACACTTTGCTCCACAGATTTCTAGGTTTGCTCCAGGGTATCACAATATGCCCAGCCCTGGGCTTATGAAATTATTTTCATGGTGTTTTAAGTACTTAAGAGTTTAATTGTCTCCAAAATCGGGAATTTTGAGCCTTTGTTCTAGTCTAAAAATGCCACAAAAGGGGGAGGGCGCTCATTTCGTCGAATACGGTATATCCAA
This sequence comes from Harmothoe impar, assembly GCA_947462335.1. Lineage (NCBI taxonomy): Eukaryota > Metazoa > Annelida > Polychaeta > Phyllodocida > Polynoidae > Harmothoe > Harmothoe impar. Next base: position 69,236,301 of record OX381712.1, on the reverse strand, counting down.
AACTGTTTTTGGCCTCACTTCAACCATGACAGTCAAGCTTTAATTTTCCTGTCTGAGACATTTAGCTGTTTAGACGTAGTTCGCTACCACCACTGCAGGTGGCGATCCAGTATTGTAATCAGTAGTTACTCGCCATCCCACCAGGGTGAGGCACTGATCTATTGAGCCTCCTCGAAGCCAGTCTCAGGCCCCAACTCTATAATAGTAGAGTCTGGGCTAACTCATATAAAAAGCTTGTTCCCCTAACCTGCCCTTTAGAGTTGACCAATCAAATCCTGTATATCAATTCCTGACAGGAAGTAACAATCTAAATATAGCAGTTACACCAGTCCCATTTGTAGCCCTTGTGGGAGAAAAGGGTACTTGTTGAGCGAGTCTGCCTTGAAGCACACCAGTCTCAACGTTGACACCCCCCCCCCCCCCACTGAGATTACCTGTATTTTCTGACATGTACCCGTAACTAGAAATAGTTTGCGAAATCATTTTACCCCTCTTTTCAATCTCCACTATATTTCACTGAAATGTCCCCTTTTCCCCTGATTTTTAATGATATTTCATGGAAATAACCCCCCTTATTTCAATCTTCGAGGTTAGGCCACTCAAAAATTATAATGGATTCTCATCACCGCGCGCATAATAAAAATTAGGGTGTTTTTTTTTTGCCAATAAAATGTGAATTATCGTCACGAAAAACGTAAATTATCCTATACATTTAAGCCTGCGAGTAAAAAAAAGCCCCCCTCGTCAGATCTTGCAGACCTTGGTGATGAGAAACCACATTTCTTGGATGGCCTTAGTGCAGAGTGGCCAAAAAGTACCCCTATTTCGGCGTTTCCGTAGATAAAGGAAAACGTAAACAAATTTTTAATTTGGAGCAGTGGTCGGAGCTTGTAGGGCGGAGCTCGGAGATGTAGTCAAAGACATGTCTAAAGCCAGGCGTTTGTTTCAGAGATTAGATTTAGCTTACTCAGCCCTGGGGGGTAGTTATTTATTATTTACCCGCTTTGTTAAATAATGAGTGCCACACCCTGGCGTGCTTAGTAGCGTGACTGAGTGTTAAGATTGGAGTTAAAGCCAACAAAAGAGGTTTGTTTCAGGTGACTACAGTGGCCCACAAGGGCCAAATGGATAGAAAAGTGAAAAGTGGAAAGTGGAAATCTGACACATATTGCTCTATTTGACATTTTTGCCCCACTACTGGCCTTCTCTGGCTCCTGAACCATATCCCAATGCTAAAATATACCTGTCACAACCTGTTGACAGATTGACAGTGTGACACTGAAAGTGGAAACCTCAAACCTCAAACCTCAAACCTCAAACTACTTTTCACTTTTTGGTTTTCACTTTTTGATTTGCACTTTTGACTTTTTGTTTTGCACTTTTGACTTTTTGGTTTTCACTTTTCACTTTTTGATTTGCACTTTTGACTTTTTGGTTCGCACTTTGCACTTTTTGGTATGCACTTTACACTTTTTGGTTTCAACTTTTCACTTTTAGATTTCCACTTTTCACTTTTTGATTTCCACTTTCCACTTTTCTATCCATTTGGCCCCTCTGGGCCACTGTAGGTAACCCGACCAAGTCTATTTAAACAGGGGCGACACTACCTTTTAATGCAGTTTTGAAGAAAGTTTCATGTTTTACACTTTTCTTGGTCAATTTCAGGTTTACAAAGAGGCTGTCTACTTCATTGTTTAGTATATATTTAATGTGAAATAGAAATGCGGAAGAAATCTTCATATTCTTACACATTTTTGAGTATGTAGAGGGCTGGCTAGTACTTTCATCTAAAAGGGGGGAAACGAGAAGGAAAAAGAAAAAAAGAAGTCCTAGCTACCGACCCTAGACCTTCTTTCCTGGTATAGCCAGCAATACCCACGGCCACTAGCGTTGTGGGTATAGGATACAAGTGTCTGAAAACCTTTGGGAAAACGGTACCATTTGCGAGGCCACTTTGCTTCGCATTCCCCTGGATTTAATATAGAATATACAGACTTAAAAAATGAATGTGTACTATCTAAGATATGTGTACTATAATTGATTCATAAATTGAATCACGGATGATATATAATTTTCACATATTTAGCCACTTTGATAAACGTATTCTGTATAGGGAGAGACAATCTTAAGCCCCTTGACACCCACTATTTATTGGTCTAGACATTGCTATGATTACCTACTTGTACATTTCACCTCACCCAATTAACGCCCTCAATACTATAAACAGCCACTCATGGCCTGTCTTGATTGGGTGTAGAAATCTACATGATTGGTTGGCGTTGGTTGGAATAATCATAATCAATAGAAAACTGACCCTTCTGTCCGTAACTCTCAGACAGCCCTGGCCCCATCTGAGAGTTACAGCCGTAACTATTCTTCCCATGTTATCTGTAACATACCTTCTTTTTAAATTTGGCCTAATAGGCCTCTAGAGTGACACGATCAGCAGCGAAACATGGCGGGTTTTTTATCCTTTGTTCTAGAAAGCCCAGGCTTCACTGGGGCGACACAGTTAACTGCGAAACGGGCCTATAATAAGTACTGTAGTTTGTAGCATACTTTTGCTAAGGTACCGGTACGTTACATTTATTCTTGCTTAATATGTTACTTTTTATGACTCATTTCTTTTTATTGTATAGCTAGGTCAAGATAACTCAATTGCGTGTTTTTCATGTATGCTGTAAATAATATAAACTTGATTGTAATTAATTGACAAGGAGACAGGCAGTTAATTATTTCTTTTTTTTTATTTCAATGATCGATCATCCTCTGTATAATTAGACAATAACATACAACATGGTGAACACAATGATGAAATGCTGAATATGGTGATATCAAAATAGCTGGTACCCTCCTTCAAGGACTTCTCTCATGGCATTTGTGATAAATACATCCACCCAGTAAGGATGTCATAATGCCTTAATGCATTATGCCCTTGGTCACCATGTTGCATGAATGTAGCCCTTGCGAGTAACTCACCAGCGCTGCATTCCAGTACCATGCCAACCTCATGAGGTTGAGACACTCCCGAAGGGTCGGCATGATGCACCAATGCAGCCACGGCGAGTTATTACTCGCCGGGGCTGCATTGATGCATCATGACGACAAATGTCATCTTTTAGTAACATGCCGTCCTTGAAGGGTTAAAGAACACAAGCTGTGTCTATTGTGACTTCTTATCCCTTAGTGTGACCTGTCACGAGGGAATCGTCATTATGGTATGTACACGCATTCCCTTTTTGTTCCTACCCTTAAGCAATTTATGACATTTCAATATGGGGTCTGTATTGATTATTTATCAGACTTTTGCCAACCGTTTATCGACCATTTTATACAGGCGCCAGCACCACAAGGTCAGCAATACAGGGGAAGAGTATAATATGGGGATATGGATTGTAATCTAGGAAGACTTACGGTCATAACGTGAAATTATACAACGTAATCATGACAAGAAGAGATATACATTTACAATACATATATGTACAACTCTCACTAAGGCATGTTTAAGCCTGACGTAGGCACTAATATAGCTGACCAGTATAATTAAGCTATGCTGATATAGTATGCAACTAGATCCAAGCTCTTAAATTAATTGTTCTATGACTACTTCATAGATAGAACGCTGGAGTACCTGAAACGCCTCACTGAATGCTCAGTCAATTGTCAATGTCCAAAAAGTACTTAGTAAGCTCGGGTAGCTTGAATTCACCTTATTTGTTTTGCCTGGACATTATAGTCAAATATGTTAGGAGTTCTGTCTGTAAGGATAATGTTTGAATGAAATATATCATTTACTCGTACAATCAAACTGTCCTTATTTTATGTTGCCAAATCATCAAGGAGGTGTCTCTAAGTTCGTGCTTGAGGAGAAGCATGTTTAGTTGTGCTTGGTGGTGCTATATTCAGAAAGGCCCATTTTCAATTTGCCGATTTTGGGGTGCTATCCGTCGGTATACCCACTACACCCACCGATCATGGCTGATAGGTCTGCCGATTACAGGCTATACTGTAAAGGTGGGGCTCCACTAGCCGATTTTGTTCTCAGATCGGGACTATTCTCACGAATCTGGCTCAGTTATATACCATGACAATGATATACAGTAGACAGGAACTATGTTTACAAACGATGTCTTTGTTTATAAACAATGTGGAAAATAGAATTGCCAAGGCTATGAAATATAATTTAGGTCCCGATTTAAGCCCAGATTTTGCATCTTAGGCCGATCTGGGCATCCAATCTCACATCAAACAGGTTTGATTTTCATTTATCTGATGCTCCCTAGGGATGTCATCGATACCTACCAAATCGAAATTTCGGTATTTTCGGAATTCCGATTATCGCATCGACAAAACCATTAAATCGATACACTTTTTGACCTACTTTTACCCCTAACAGCAAGCTATAGTGAAATGCAGAAATAGGGCAGATTAAAGCATATTTTGGCCATATATCTGCATGACGAATTCTGGGCCCTGCACGTCTCATAAAAGGATACTTATGCTGCATAATTCAATGTAACACAACACTTAGATTAAAAATAGAAAGGCAATTTCAATATCTATGACCATGATGGGTATCATGAAATCTATTTGGGCTTGAATAAACAGGTGAAAACATGTCTTTTGAGTGTTATTTATCTGTATCGAAAAATCGAAAAACATCGGAATTTTGAGACCAAAATAGTGATAATCGAAATAATGTGGATACCAATGACATCCCTAATGCTCCCCCATTCAAATGGCTCTAATGGGCCGATTTATGCACAATACCAGATAGGAAATATGTGTTTGTTTTGACTTGATCAGACTGTAAAGACTTATATGATCGGTTTGTGAGAATGACCCAAAAAATCGGGTAGTGGAGTCCCAGCTTAAGTCTGCACAGTGTTTAGTTCATACCATATCCACCGATTGACTTGCCGACAGCTATCTGCCAATTGTCTGCTGGTTGCCTGTTCATCACCTCCAAAGCGGCTAATGGAAAATGGCCCTAAATGGCTGGTATCGGCCTAGGACCAGCCTGGCCTATAGTGTCAGTATGCATCAAGTTTTACACAAAGGCATAAGGGGGCAGTGTGTAGACAGGTAGCCTTGGAAACCAGTGTACTTCTGAGTGGTGGATGCAGCTTCTGAAAAATACAAAAGAGGGAATCGTTTTATTAGTATGAACGCAACATCAATAACTATATTTGGTTGTTAACTATAAACTTGGAAAAGTGCCAAGGGGGAGTGGCTGGGTTCAGTGCTACTTTATGAGTTTTGTCATCCAAGGGGAGTAGCTTAGATTAGAGAGGAGATGAGGTGAGGGTAGCAGCACAGGGTAGCAGTGCACGCTGGCAGGGGAGCACCTCTGAGCGGAGGGCAGCTCACACTGATAATCCTAGGCTCCCTATACGCCCAACCTCTCAGTCACTAGTGCCTAACTTAGTTAGTCATTTTTTGGCTCCCTATACGACCAACCTAGGTCAGTTATTATTGTCAGGTTGGTCAGTACTGGCCAACCCACCCTAGTCTTTTTTTCCCTGGGGGAGCCACTGAGTGGTCATGACAGGTGGCCCCAACTAGTGATATACAAATACAACACACCAATGATGGACCTAGGTTAGCCACTACTGACCGACCCCTTGGTCATTTTTGAATATAACTTTGCCATCGTGACTAACACTCATATGACCAACCTGGGTTAGTCTGTACTGACTAACCCTTTCAACCTATGGATTTTCAGTGTAGGGTGGGGAGTAACTCAGGGTGAGGGGAACAGCATGGGTGCGGTTAACAGCTCAGGGTGAGGGGAGCAGCTAAGGATGCGGGTAGGGGAGCAGCTCAAGTTGGGGAGTAGCTCATGGTGAGGGTGCAGTTCAGAGTAGGTTAAGCAGTCTGGGATGAGGGGAGCAGCTCAGGGTGGGCATTCAAGGGGAGAGGAGCAGCTGATGTAAAGGGAACAGCTCATGGTTAGGGAGCAGCTCAGGGTGAAGGTATAGAAGCTCAGGGTGAGAGGAGCAGCCCAGGAGATGGCAGCAGTTTAGGGCGAAGGCAGCAGCTCTAAGTGCGGAGCATTCTAGGGTGATAGCTATGAGTTAGAGGAGTGGCTATGGGTAAGGCGAGCAGCTCAAGGCAAGCAGAGCAGCTTGGAGTGAGGGGAGCAGCTCAATATGAGGGGCATAACTCACCCTCCTCCTGAGCTGCTCCCCTCGCAGCATTCCAATACTGAGCTGCTACCCCGCCTGGAGCTGCTCCCTTCACATTGACATCACTCTCAATAAAAAAAAAGTTTTAACTTACCATATTATGAGAGCACACTCCGTAGCCTCTGTGTGAAGCTCTTGCCAGACTTTGGCTTCTTGGTGTTGGTGGTGGCTGTGGAGGGTGTGCTGTGTCTGAGGAGGGGTGAGCTGCTACCTGAGTCGCTCATCGGACTGCTCGCTGCGCTGACGGCCGTCGTCTTGTGGTTCCTCTGTGCACAGCCAGCACTATGGGACTTGGACACTGTGTAGTGGTGTTGTTGTTGCTGTTGTTGTTGTTGTTGTTTTGTGGCTGTAGTTTTGGCTGTTGGTTTCAGTGGCTTCTTCGGGGAGCGGCGTATAATCGGCGGTCTGGCCATTCCCCAGGCATCGGCCGGGGAGCAGTACTGACGCCTGCACCAGGGGGAACCCACCAGGGCCTGGCTGTGACACCCACTATACATGAAGTACATGGTTACAGAGGGGAGCAGCTCAGGATGAGGGGAGCGGCTCAGAGTGAGGGGAGCAGCTGAGACAGCTCTGGATTATGAAACAGCTCAGGCTTGTGGAGTCCTCCAAGGAGTAGTAGACTAGTACTGGATATATTGTCCAATTAAACCTATTCACAATATAGTATATCAGAGTGGTGTGTAGCCCCAAAGTGCTGTAGATGCGATGCAGCACTAGAAGACTGTAGCCCAGTCTGGGTATACTCAGCTTCAGTGAGCCCTACCCTAGAACTACTATCGCTGGTAGGAATCTGCCTCCCTGTGGGTTGTCTGTGCCAGTCAGCTATGTTGTAGACTATAGCCCTGTGAAGTATGAATCACTACACCTGTATAGTGGTATAGCTACTACTGTATGAGCACTGTAGATCAGTCTCTGCCTATATACTGGTATAGCTGCTGGTGTATGTTGTAGACCTGTATGGTAGGCTCCACCTGTGTGGCAGAGGTAGGTAGGTACTGGTGGTAGTGGTAGTGGTAGACAGGTAGTGCTGGAGCTGGGAGTGCTGGAGTAGGTAGTAGTTGAGCGCTGGCTGAGGCCGGTTTGACTCCCCGAGCCGCAGACCTGCCTTTAATACCCAACATGCACTGCGCCTGTCTGAGTGGCATTCTGTAACGAGAGATGGGGCCACCTCAGCTGTGGCCCCATCATACTCTGTAGATCTCGGACTACCAAACCGAGGCTGTTTACAAACACGATCATACAGTAAATCTAGGCATTTCAGACATTGTGGCCTCTGATTGGATTATATTTGTCAATGGGAATTATGGCAAGCTTTGATATTATGCATTTATAAAATCTGTGACTTGTTCTGAGATGGAAAATAGAAATAACTAAGCACTAGCCAATGCCAGGGTGAGCTAAAAAGAATTATGAACATATTGTGAACATTGTCAGTTCTGCAGCAAAATCCAAGATGGATTCTCAACAGAAAAAAACTGGATTGGTAAAAGTGGGCATTTTATGGTCTCAGAATGGAAAACTAACATGGTTCTAAATTATTGGGTTTATTTTGATGAGATTGAATGACCTTTGGCCACTTTTAAAACATGTTATTGTATATTAGATCATAGTGCGAAATGTTTTGGTGGTCTGAGACCTGTATGAATACAGCCATCTTCAGCCACGGCTGGTTGTATGACAATTACTGTATTCCACGTAATAAGCGCCTACAGGTTTGAAGCATTCAGAGAGGACTGATATCAGAGAGGGAGTTTAGCAGTCACCCTCTGTCTCAGAATGGTTGAGGGGGAGGGGAGGGACTGACGTAGGGTTCCAGGTGAGGTGTGGAGTTAAATCTGTCCAATCTGAACCTAGATAAAATAACACACTGCCATACAGTTTGTATGGTCACATCTGCTACTAGTATGATACCATCTGCTGCTTTTAGAGTAACATCTGCTTTTTGTATGGTGGCATGTATATATGGTAACATCTGTAAATACCTGTATGGCACAATGGAAACTTCTTGTATGGTAACATGATAACAACTTCTGGCGCTAAATGAACATAACTGTGCAGTCTGTTTGCTACTATGCTCTTACAAATGCATGTATTGTGAAGATTATCCTGATGCATTTGTCCACTTATGTCAATACAACGGTGTCAAAAATTTACGAGAGTATTTTGGTCCTCATAAGGAATTCCAAGATTCTGTCTACTTACTATAAGTTCTGTTTATATTCGATTTACTTGTGACATGTAATTGTATTCAGTATACTACAATTTGCCCATCTGGGTACTGTATGTGACGTATATACGCTGATAACCTGTATCACTATTGCCGCGTCATGTACATTGAATGCCGACTGTATTTAGAAGATCATTTTATGAAATAAATACACGTTTACAATTCAAAAAAACATCTGTAGCTACTTGTGAGGTAGCATGGTAACTACCTGTATGGGAACAACTGTAACTTTTTGTATTGTAACACATGTAACTGATTGTGTGGTAACACAATATGTAACTAAATTGTATGGTAACATGTATTCCTTGTCTGGTAAGCACTGTCATCAGGTAAAAATACTCTTACAGAGACCCAGCAAAATCCATTTCCGAATTTTCTGGTACATTTGCTGATGAAAGTAAACATACAGAGTAGTAGCCTAGGCACTGATGTATCACTCTGCATTTTGGTTTTATCTCCCTTTGGGATGGGATGGTCACAAATTGGTAAAAAACATAAGAAAAAATGGGATTTTCTCTCCAACCCATACCCTCAGTGTTTGTATAGACAATACTCATTGTTCTGTGATACTGATAAGGTACTGAGGGAGCTGCAGACCTTGCCATGGGCTAATGGTCATGGCCTAATGATCACACCAAATGTACCATTTAAATGGTACACCCTAGTACATTACACAGTACCATAATACTGGTATGTTCTACTTGACAGGACTGTACCACAAAAGTGGTACGTCCCAGAAAGGTATTCCTGTCCCCTACCTGGTCATGGCAACTGGATAAATGAGCAATGCTCTGTTATCGTACAAACCCTGGCCTGGCGTTGCAGTGTAATCTTACTAGTTCTAGCGGGGCATTTAGTCCTATCCCAGCTTATAAAAACGTTATATTACGTCAAAATAACATTTTTAACATTATATAACATTTTCCCACAAAAATGAACCATAGAGAAACGTTATATAATGTTGTATAACGTTTTTTGTTTACTGGGATATTACAAATGTCAGCACAGTGTAGGGTCCTGGGAGTCTGGAGCCCCCAAACCCTTGCACACTTTAGCATGGTGCGCCATGTTACCATACAAACACCGGAACAGCGTGTATGGTAGTGGTCATGCTACAGTTAGTTACGGCTGCAACTCTCAGATGGGGCCGGGGGCTGTCAGAGAGTTATGGAGAGAAGGGTCAGTTTTCTACTGGTTGTGCATATCCTTGCCAATCATGTAGATTTCTACATCCAATCAAGACAAACTATGAGTGGCTGTTTATGCTGCTAATGGCCTTAAATGGGTGAGGTGATATGTACAAATTGGTAATTATAGGCATGTCTAGACCAATTGATAGGTGGCATCAATGCAGTAAAGGCCTCCTGCATACAAGGACTACCCTCTTCAAAATCCTCTAATGTGTAGAAATGATTAATAAACTAAGAATTCTAAAAACATACAAAAGTGGAGAATAAGTCTAAGATGCTCACTGCACATTTCATTCTGAAAAAAATATAATATCAAGAACAGGGGAATGGGAAGAAAAAAGAATTCGCAAAACCAGAGCTATTCCTGCATCTCGATCCTATACCCACAACGCTAGTGGCCGTGGGTATGTAGCCTATACTAGCTACAGTATGTACAGGTTTAACACCACCCAGGTGGGCTGGTTCAGCTCCCTGCCAGCACACCGAGTTTCAGGATGAGTCAGGCAGGGCTCCGTGCCAAAATAGGAGGAGGAGAAACCCTCTAACCCTTTAAGGATGGCATAATGCATTAATGCATCATGCCTCGGTCATCATGATGCATGAATGCAGCCCTGGCGAGTAACTCGCCAGGGCTGCATTCATGCATCATGCCGACCCTACAGGGTTAAGACACTCCTGAAGGGTCGGCATGATGGACTAATGCAGCACTGGCGAGTTACTCACCGGGGCTACATTGGTGCATCATGCTGACAAATGTCATCTTTTAGTGACTTCTATGCTTAAAGAGTTAAGGGGTTAGGGGAGTAACCCTTCAAGAGGTGGCATTTGCTATGATTTTTGGAATCAGGGCTGCATTTATGCATCATGAGTGTATCAACCTTCTTGATGGATTATGATGAATAGCTATATATATGCTTAAATAATTGGTTGGTTGAGCCTGGGTTTTGACCGGCAGCCCTGGACAAGTCCACCTAAATCCCGTGTCTAGGTAGGCTCAGGTTGGGCCTTTATGTTAGGCCGAAATCTCAATCAATAAATTTCTCAATTTTCAAATGTGCAATGTATATATATATACCGTATTCGACGTAATAAGCGCCCTCCCCCTAATAAGCGCCCCCCCCCCCCCTTTTTGAGGCATTTTTAGACTAGAACAAAGGGTCAATTTTTGCGATTTTGGGGACATTTAAACTCTGAAGTACTAAAAACGTCATAAAAATAATTCTATAAGCGCCCTGGGCGCTTATTACGTCGAATACGGTATATATATATATATATATATATATATATATATATATATATATATATATATATATATATAGAGTATATATATATATATATATATGTATCCTACGGGGGGGCATTTTCTATGACAATTTGCCATGATTGTCACATGTGTTTTACTCCTTGAATGTTTACTGCACAGAGATGAATTATGATTTAGATATAATTGTTATTAAAACTCAGTAATAAAGATGAGTGATTCAGAAAAATGATTGTTTACTAGTAAACACAAGTCTAGACCCTCCAACATGCACCTGTTTTTTTCATTATGCACCCTCCTCTATATAAACCTCTATATTAACCTTAGGACGCAGCTGGTAACACGTGTGGTGTTGGTGTGGGCTGAGACATGTGGAGGCCAAATAAAGGTGTGTTTCAGGCAACCCAACCCTATATATCACTGTAAAAAAAGTGTTTAGGGTTTAAACACCAGTGGTTAGAAGTTAAACACTTTGTTAAACATTTTTTGTCCCAAGTTTTTAAAATCTTTTTTTGTTAAACGCGTTTAGTTTTGAACATGTTTAAATAAGTTGAACGCTAAGTGTTTAGGTGTTTAATTGAAAAGTGTTCAAATACTAAACACTTGATTAAGTGTTTAGGTGTTTAAACATCAAGTGTTTAGATCCTGCATGTGTTTAAGGATTAAACAGCGTTTAGAAAATATGGTGTTTAAAGTTAAACACCTTTTTTTAGAGTAATGTAGATCAATGCAACAAGACAGGGTGGCTTTTCAGAAAAGCTGTTGATAAAGTTTTTGAACATTTTTGTAGTGTGACTGACAAATACGTAAATATAACCTCAAAATGCTGCATTCCAACGGACACTATTTGAAAGATAGTTGTCCCGTGAATCTCTTGCTGTAAGGTGTTTGCAAACATAGACATTACTGACAACGTTATAAGGATTCTGCTAAAACTAGTATGAACACAACTTTATTATGAAAAGGTCACCCTTTCTTGCTGCATCGGTCTATAGATTGAGATTAGGGCTGTCCCTCGCTCCTTCTTTCACAATATTTAGCTTCTTTTTTTTCAAATATTCAAATTTTCCCAGTTTAAACAATGTGCTTCTCAGAAAGATGAGGTTTTAACTCTTAATTTTATGACAGTCACTTCTAGACAAGTTTACTTTTTGAGTGTAGCAGATTGTTAATCCGACAAATATAGATATTTTAATTGCCTCTTTAATAATTAAGAATGACTGACGTCGCTGCACCTGTCTGCTGAGTGACAGGTGAGTATTGCAATATGTCTGCATGGACATAAATTGCACACCTGTGTTCTTGTTGGTGTCTTTGCCTTGTTATGGATGTTTCAGGAATAGACTTTCGTTGTTTGATCTTTAAAGCCTGCATAGTGCTCTCATGCATGATGCCCTTTTGTCAGCTGGATTCAGTGATGCATTTATGCATCATGCTGATCTTATACTGGGTTGATACACTCCCAAATGCATGGTTGGCATGATGCACCAATGCAGTACTGATGGGTTCCTAGCATGCGATGCATTAATTGGTCCATCATGTTGGCAAATACTGTTTTGAGACAACAAGCCGTCATTAAAGGATTTCTCTTTGATGTTGTTGTTGATCCTTAATGTGTTTAAGGTTTTATTGGCAGAGTACTGTATTGTGGCAGAGTCAAAAATATATATACTCTATTAATAGCAGCCTTTTACCTAAATGTGGTACAAAGCCATCTGGTGTCTACACACTAGTTAACCCTCTATAAGGAGGGTTCATGTATATGTTGGCATGATGCTCCAACCCAGTCAGCATTGGTCCCTGGGGCCCATATATGTTTTACTTGGGCCAGCTGGGTTTGCCCATATCTGGGTAATGGCCCTTTTTGTCCAGGACTAAAACTTTTATTTATATATATATACATTGTAAATATTTCAAAACATGCAGAAATATGATTTTCATCAGAAATCACCATTTATTGTACATTCTTATAGTTTGTGCTAAAGTGGAATAAATCTGGACTTGAGCTGGGCACTTCAGATCTGGGCTGAACCATCTGATGGGCTCCCACCTATAGCTCTGGACAAAAAGGACCACTACCAATATATGGGCTAATTACCTTGCCCAAGTAAAAACATATATGGGCCCCATTAAGCAATGTTGACTGGGAATATAGCACCGGCAAGAAACTCACCAGTAGTGCATTAGTGCATCATGCCAACTCTTATGGATTGTATCACCCTACACCATGCATGAATGCAGCTCTGGCAGTTACTCACCAGGGCTGCACTCATGCATCATGTTGACAAATGGGCATTAAGTCACTATGCGGACCTTAAAGGCTCAATAACACGTCCCACTGACGTCAGAGGGTCATGTGACAGCTGACCGCTAAGTGCTCTCTACTTGGGGATAAATTATTTGTCTAAACAATGTGACGCGTGCCCCTGTGTCAACTCTATTAAACCATCCAGATCAAACATCGACTGCATTAACTCTTTAAGGACTGCATGGTGCATTCGTGCATCATGACCTTTGTCGTCATGATGCATGAATGCAGCCCTGGTGAGTAACTCGCCAGTGCTGCATTATATCGTTCGGACTCTTCGGGGGCGGGTAGTTCCGGTAGGAATGTCATTCTAAGTTCCGGTAGTAACGTCATTCTAATTAACGTAGAGATTCCTACACATATTGCAGGTTTGAAATAGCTTACCCCCTGGTACTGATCTAATAATATCAGGCCACAGATTATATTTGGAAATATCTTGGGCCAGCTCGGCATAATTTGGTGTGTGTATTGCAGCAAGCATATGTACATCAGGCCACAAAAACAGGTGTGCTTTAGGCAACATGGTTCTGAAGATTAGCATAGGTCGGATTTCTTTCTTTTTGCTGTCAACATTGCCAGGAATTAGTTACTCTCATTGTAGTCTGATCACTATGGCAGAGAGTTGTACATTAGGGTGGTTGAGCGTGGGGATTTTCCAGCAGAAATGCGATACCAGGAATGAGTCACAAATTACCGCATGGACTCGTGGGATTTTCAGGATGACTCCAGTCTATACGAAAACCTGCTGGACACCGGCTATAGCCGGCTAAAAGCCTGCTGGTTCGGCAGAAAGTCTATGTCTGCCGGCCCCAATGGCTGGCTATGATCCTTGTCTACATGCCAGTTTTTACGGCTTGTAAATCGGACCATTATTAAGGATTCTAGAGAGTAAACTAGAAAGTGTGGATATTTTGTAGAAAGTTATCCAAAAGTATACAATAGTAATTATCTTTTTGATGCACTCATTTCCTCTGAGTATCCGGGCCTGCAAACATTTAGCCAGGCCTGCAGAATAACAAATCTGCAGGATCGAATGTCCTGCAAGGCGAAAAACTTTTCGTATAGACTGGATGACCAGAAATATTAAAAAATGGTTGCCAGGAATTAGTAGTTACGGGTTGTAACTCTCAGTAGGGCGCCGGGGCTGTCTGAGAGTTACGGAGAGAAGGGTCAATTTTCTACTGGTTGTCTTTATGTCAACAAACCATGTAGATTTCTACAGTCAATTAAGACAGGCCATGAGTGGCCCTTCATGCTACTTAGGGCCTTAATTAAGTGGTGTGAAATGTACAACATGGTAATTATAGGCATGTCTAGACCAATTGGAGGGGGGGGCATCAATGCAGTAAAGGCTTCCTGCCTGTACAGACTACCCTCTACAAAGTGTTCTAATGTATAGAAATAAGTAATAAATTGATAATTCTAAAAACATAGCAAGGTAGAGGAGAGATATGAGATGCTCCCTGTGTAATTTCAGCCCAGAAGCCCAGGGGAGTGCGAATCAAAGCAACCTCGCATTTGGGCTAAATTTCAAGTGATTTCTGGACAATAAACTTCTATACCCACAGCAGTGAGCTGCGGCCGTGGGTATTGCAGGCTATACTAGGAATTAGTTACTCACATGGTTTGGCAATTTATGTCCATACAGACATATTTATGTCCATGCAGACATATTGCAATACTCACCTGTCACTCAGCAGACAGGTGCAGCGACGTCAGTCATTCTTAATTATTAAAGAGGCAATTAAAATATCTCATTAAACCCTCATTAAACACCTGAGTGACATTTGGTGAATTTGATGCATGACCAAACCCAAACTACCTTCAAGCAACAGCCTCTCGTTTTACTGCTTTGTTTGTACTGAAACAATTGAATCGTATGAGGAGACCAGAGGAGAGGATGATAGAATTTAGTCAACCTCAATATGCATATTCCGGGTGCCGGCAGGTTGGAGATTTTTTGTTTGTATATTTGTCGGGATAACAATCTGCTACATCCAAAAAGTAAACTTGTCTCTTCTAAGTGACCGTCATAAAATAAAGAGTTAAAACCTTGTCTAAGTGAAAACGAAGCAGGTCTTCTAGCTAGAGATAGAAGACCCACTTGGCATGTGCCAGCCCAAAACCTGACATTTGCCAGCTCCAGATTCAATTCGTGGGATGGTAACCTGATACGTTAGACAACTCTTGACTTGTTTATTTTATGACAGCCACTTAGACGAGTCTGGAGACAAGTTTACTTTTTCAGTGTAGGATAGACACTGGCCTAGGCTCTTGCACAGGTGCAGCGACATCATCCATTCTTAATCCTTAAAGGACAGCATAGCACACACTTTAATGCACCTTTTTACTATCATGATGCATTAATGCAGCCCTAGGTAGTAATTCACCAATGCTGCATTCAGACATCATGACCATCACATCGAGTATATCAACATAATGCATCAGGTGAAAACGGAAAAAGGACTACTAGTCCCTACCTTGCACAACCACTGAATGCCTTGTTGACAAGGCTCACTATGCTTATGTGTACCTTGGTTACCCAAGGGCTCTGGCCAATCAGGGCCCAGGGATTTAGTATATGACCTCACTTCCTCTGTGCACTCTCCTAGCAGAGTGTTGGTGGACTTCCTAATATGGGAACTATCTTGCAGCAGATATTTAGGACTTAACACCCAACATAATGCATCAATGCAGTATCGCCAAAGCTTTGGTGCATCTTGTCAATAAATAAAATCATTATACATGCTTAAAGTATTAAACTTTAATTATTGAATAATGTCCGTTAAAACAACAGACTCACTACATCAAGCTCTCCTCATTTGGTGCATGGTTCTTTTTTGGATATTGCGGAGCTAAGTTTAGTTGATTAGATGGTGATGCTTTTCAACAACATGGAGGGACTTCATATGAGGAAGCATATCAATTCGGATTCTGGAGAGCAAATTTACAAAAGAACATTTTAGATTTTAGTAGGATGCTAAACGTATGGTGAAGGGATGGGGGGGGGGGGGATTTAGGGAATTTAACCCACCCCTCTTTCACACACACACCCAGCCTCTTTGAGAAAAATATTTTTACCCTCTCCCACACACAAACACCAGAAATTCCTATTTTCATTTGAGACAGTTTGTTCAGATGTTTCTCTATGAGCATCTATCCTTCATCCCGCTCTTCCTGTCCCTCTCTTTCTCTCTCACCCTCTATCTCTCTCTCCATCTTTCCCCCTCTCTCTCCCTCTCTCTCCCTCTCTGTCCCTCTGTCCCTCTGTCCCTGGTTCTCTCTGTCTGCCTTTCTCTCCCTCTGTTCTCTCTCTCTCTCTCTATCTCTCTCTCTCTCTCTCCCTCCCTCTCTCTCTCACCCCTCTCACCCCCTCTCTCTCTGTCTCTCTCTGTCTCTCTCTCTGTCTCTGTCTCTCTGTCTATCTCTCTGTCTCTGTATCTCTCTCTTTCTCTCTCTCTCTGTCTATGTCTGTTTGTCTCTCTCCCTCCCTCTCCCTCTCTCTCCCCCATGACACAAACAGACCTGTTATTGTAGACACTGTTACACAAGGTGTATTAATGCCCATTAGTCTGGGTGAGAGAGCTTTTAGTCAGGTAATAGATTGTCACTTAGTGTGCTGTAAGGGATATAGCATATGGTGATATGGCTTTGGTTGTTATGATCCACAGGGGTACACGCTAATATTGGCCTTGGAGCCAATGTTCCGTACTTTTGGGTCGAGCCCACAGTTTTCTGCAAAAATCACATTCCCATGGGCCCGGATGGCCCACAGGAGTATTTGGAAGTCATCAAAAGAAAGTTTACCTGAGAACTATAGTCATACAATAGATCCTTGGAAAGAGGGAAATGTGCCCGAATTAGTCATTTTAGTTCCACTTTATACTTTTTATAATCCTTTTATCTCTTAATGAACCATAATTCTGACCATTGGCCCACAGATTTAGGTCTGGACACAGCTTAGTGAGTACCTCGTAAGTGCTGGCTTCATGCTCTATGCTGACCCTTTCAGAGTACATCGCAGCCCCAGCGAGTTACTGCAATCAATTTGCTGCAATGTAGGGCATTGGTACATTAAAGCAGTATGCTGTCCTTACAGGGTTAGTGTGTTGTATGCCGTGATCTAAACATCACACCCCTGACGTCGGTGGGTTATGATGGTGCTTCCTTTATGTATATGGTGTTATTATATTAGTATACAAATGTAGCTATATGTACACAGTATCAACGTATGTGTGGGTGTGTATAGACCCAGGATCGATCAGAGCACCTAACACCCCAAAGGGACATCACCTGCCACGTCTGTGAGGCCCCTAAGTCTCAAAACGGGACTTTTTGACATTAATTTTAGGGACTTCAGGTGTGCCATAAGTCTCAAAAGGCCCCAATCCCACAAATATTATTTAGACATAGGGACCACATTCAAATAGCCCTTATCTCACAAAAATCTGAGAGAAAGGGGCCTATCCTACAAAAGATCCCTAAGTATCACAACTCCTATCCAGCAAAAGCACTTGTAATCAATTTTAAGGACTATTTCTTACTTCAGCAGTAAGAAAGCATGCCTCACAAGAACACATTCAAGCTTCGGCCAAAGAAAATAGAAAGGAGGAGGTCCAAATTTTGTTGATACCCCCCTTCAGGCAGGTTGAAATTGGGTGTGGCCGACTCCTTTGTGCTATAGTGACCTGCAGGTTAATATTGCTAAAAAGGGGTCCAATGTTTTTTGGTGCCCCTTCAAGGGGTTCAAATATTTTTGGTTCCCCCTAAATCCACCAACACCCCCCCCCCCAACTTGTTAAAATTAGCACTCTCTAAGGAGGGGTTGACATTTTTACACCCCCTCCCGAGCCCACCAACCATCCTGTAATTAATAAATCAGGACAGAGGAAGTTGGTTCTTCCGTATAAAAAAAAGAAAAAAAAGTCGAGAGTCAATGAACTAATTAGCGGCTAATAAGAAAACCATACCTCTCAGCCCTTATTGTTGTCACTCAACCACAGGCCTGCAATGTCATTAGATCTGTTGGTATAAAGGAGTGGTCATTTTTAAATCAAATGTTTCTGGCCCATCCTCCCCCCACCCACAAGAGGGGTAGGAAAAAGGGTTGACATTCAACAGGGATTAAAACCTTTCTGGTTTGAGGGATATACAGAACACACAGTATTAGCCAAAACCTTTTTATCTCACTGGACATTCGGTCCTCCTAATTTTCAATGTTGCAGGACCGGCTACATTTTTGAAGGACCAGATACCAAAATTTCTGACAACTTATTCATGTTAGGTATGAAATAGTATTCAGTCAGACGTCAGTAGTATAGTATGTATCGGAACGGGACTATAGTTAAGTACTGTTTATTACTCAATCGACATGCAGCCAATCAGAGGCCTCCATTTGGTCACGTGACCCGTTGCCATGGTAACGTGACCTACTTAGGGCTCTCAGCCAATCAGAAGCCAGCATTCTGGGTGACCTACTGACCTACTTAGAAGCTCTCAGCCAATCAGAGGCCGGCATTCTGGTAACCATGGTAACGTGACCTACTTACGTCACGTGACCTACTTAGGCTCAGCCAATCAGAAGCCGGCATTCTGGTAACTAGGGTAACGTGACCTACTTAGGGTTTGTTTGCAAACAACACCACGTGGCTCTCTTGTTTGTAAACAACACCACGTGACACGTGACTGTTTGTAAACAAACAAACAAAAAAAAGTTATGTAACTTATATATAGAAATAAAAACACAACAAGATAATTTCTTTTCTTTTCATTTTATTCTTTATTTTCATTTCAATCAGAAAAAACACACAAGTTTATGCTTTTTTAGCTTGCTTCTTCGATTTGCAGCAACTCAACAGGCCGCAAAGTCTCACGCCGCCGTCACTCGCACCACCACACCCCGGACGACTTCTCTCCAATAGACATTGCACGACTTTGGATAAATCCAACACCATTTCGGCAAGGCAGAGAATCTTTGCCTCCATGAAACGGCCGCCATCGCAACAACCCGTCACAACAGCATCATCGATAGCTTCTGACTCACGGCCCGGTCGCTCAGCTTTGGGATTTTGCTCATGCGCATGACGCACTTCTTGGGGTTTCTTGTTCGACATGCTTCAATTAGGAAATGAACGCAATGAGGTCCACAGGTGTCAGCAGAAGTGTCTTGTAGTTGAATGCGGTTTCTTTGCTACTTGAACGGAGCAGAGCGTTCCACGAAAGACAAGAACTCCGCACTCAGCGGCGGTAAGCCGAAGGAATCAAAGTAGTACACTTCACCCGTGCTCGACACGTAAAACGCCACCCAATGCTGACCTGGTAAATGTTGCGGATCTGTGTTGCTCACGAAACAAGTGTCTTTGATAGGGTGCTTCGGAATAGTGTCACAAGAGAAAACGCCCAGGAAACGATGTTTTGTGTGAACGTTTTCCTTCAACACTCTGCTTATTTCAAGCGTGTTCATACGATACGCCAAGTACCGCCGTCTTGTCTTCAGTTCATGTGGTAGTCGGTGACGGGGTGTCGATCTCGGGTCAGCTCGACGACGTTGTCGTACACCAAGTAGAGTAGCACCGTTGTTGTCGCTTGTAGCGCCGAGCGGAAACTGACTTCCACCCTCAGCTGACCCGCTCTTATAAGGTTCACGCGACACCCGTCGTGCGATCTGTCTGGGGTTAAGTCGAGGGGGAACACCGTGTAACCGTTCAGGAATTGATCGTATGAAATACCGCAGGAGCGCGCGCCCTCGTACATCCCCGTTTCCGTGTGTAGCGCCAAGTACTCTCTCACGGCCGCTTTGGTCTTAAAGTCGGGCACGTAGGCGTCGTTCGGCACTTTCTGATCGTTCACTATCACTTGAAGCGAGCTGATGTCGTAATGCTTCATCTCGAACGGGTTCTTGGTGTAGCTACCGTTGAAGGCGTCGTGGTCAAGGAAGCAAATCATCATCGACTTGGGAAGCTGGCCTGTGTTGGAGTGCGTGTAGCTGTGATCTCTGTTACCTTGAGGGATGGCGTACGTCGTCACCTCCACTCTGTTCACCGGGTAGTCGAAGGGCCCGTGTTCTATCACCGCTCTCTCGTGCGTTTCCGCTACAGCGTCCGCCACCAGCACGCGTCGCACGTAGAGCTTTGCTTTGTAGATCTTCAAGCTGTAGCCTCCGTCAGCGGCGCACATCAGATAGAAAGAGGGCGCCGCTTGTTTCAGAGTGAGATTGATTTCTGTCTCTCCAACGATGAGCTTCGGTTGATGAGCCAGGTCAAAGTGCAGTCGCGCCATCAGCGAAAAGCGCTTGTTGGAGATTAGCTTCTTGCGCGCTTTGTACCCCGCATTCGCGTCAGTCAACGTGTCAAACTGACCGGGCGTATCTTCATGCCACCCCTGGGCGCTCATGACGCCGTCCTTCACGTCTTTGTTGTAGTTGAGTAACCCTTCCAAGTAAGCTCGGTAAGGGTAGGTCTCGGTGTTGCCAGACACTTTGAAACCGCCGATGGAGACTTGGACGTCTTTGAAGAGCGAGTGAGCCAAGTTGTTCACCGGAGCTACCGCGTCGGTGTCCTCGATCGCCGCTCCGTTCGCTTTCAGCACTTGACATTCCAGATGAAGGTAATTCTCGTTCAGGTCTGTGTACTCTTGCGACTTGTTGATGGTGAAATTTATGTTACCTCCATCCTCTAAAGAGTTTTTTGTTTCTATCCCCAGGAAAGACGACTTTAAGATAGTAGTCTGAGTCGGCGCTACGGTGTGCAGGTCGAGCTCAGAGAGCGCGCACTCGTTACTGCTCTCGTGTACGTAAGCCATTGTGTTCTCTCTTCACGCGGCCGACAGACTGACGCCGGCCGCCTCCAGTCTTTTTATTTATACCTGAACGCCTAGGCGCTTACCGGTCGAATACATCCCCTCTACGTCTCTTGCAAGAGCCACCGCCCGTCTGAGGAGAATGCCGGCGACGTTTCGACCCTTTCTTAGACGCGACAGGCGTCTTTCCTCCCGAGAACGCCGTACTCGCCAGTCTCTTCAGAGCGCCTGCGCCTCGGTCTTTCACGCTGCTCTTTAAAGTCCGACCCGCCAGCACATCTTTAGCTACGCCCACACCGGCGCGGAGCAGCGTTTTTCCTACCGACTTCAATAGCGGGGTAGCCGAGCGCATCAGACCTAACAGAGCGCCGCCCAAACCGTGCCCGCTCTGGAAAGAGCGCCCGCTGTACACGTTGACGCCGTTGCCCAGCTGCGCGTTGTAGTAATCGCTGTACCCTCTGCCGACGGTGCGCCTGGGTGGAAAGTACGGAACGCGTTGACGCATCATTTTTCTCTCTTTCAGCGCTCAATAGGTCTCAGATGAAGTGTCACGGTCACCTCGCCTCTACCGAATGGGATGGAATGACCGGATCGGTCTCTTAAATAGATGCCGACCTCGGTAAACCTCTTGGATTTCAAGGGGAAATAATCCAAATGGGGAAAACTGATAGCTTGCACGCCACCTCGACGCTTTCCGCCTCTGTCCACCGCCACGCAGCGCAACAGCGGCACTTGCATGTCGCCCACACGTCTCTCCTGGATCATGTCGGTGTATATGTACACAGAGTGCACGTCCCCGTAAACATCCATCGAGTAGGCGCCGGTAGTCGGCGACGCGAAACACGTCTTCTCTCCGAAGCCTAGAACGCATGCGAGATGCTGACTCAGCAGGACAGCACAGTGTCTCGGCGGTTTGATGGTGACGCGTTTCGTCTTGGCGTCGTACGATAAGATCCGCATCGGTTTGAGCAAGAAGCTGTCGCCCTCTAGTCTGTCATCTCGCAACGTCTCACTCAAGCGCTCGATTAGGGTGTGGTTGCTTCCGGTGAAAATAGGAGGTATCTCGAATATGTTTGGCATGAAACTGCGCACTCCCATGTCCTTCTCCATCTTTTCGATCATCTGTCTTGCTTGATGGCTGATCGTCTTCTTCTTCACCGCCGGGGACAAGAACTGCTTGTATACGGCATTCGTCTGTCTCAAGTCGACCTCTCTCTTGAACCTTTTTGTTTCCGGTTTCAATTGCTGCTCTTCCGACGTGTCTGATATCTCTTCCACCGTTACATAGCTCGCTTCCTTCCAGCTCAGCGGGAATTTTGAGCTGAACGTTAGCTTGCTCAGACCGTTCGCGTTTTTCATTCTCTTCCAGTCTACCTGTGGTTTTTTTCCTTCGGAGAATTTAGTTTCTTTTAAAACCTGGATCGCCTCCTCTAGCGAACCTTTGGTGCGCAGAGGAACAACGATGATCAAGTCGTCGTCGTGCACGTTAGTCCATTCTGTAGGGAGGATGATCTCAGTCAGAGCCGCTTCGTACGCTTCGGGCAGAAAGAGCGGCGAGTCGAAGTGAGTTCGGAAAGACGTCAAGCTGTTGTCAGGATAATACTCCATAGAGCTGTTGCTAGGTAGAGTGATGTTCATTTTTTTTTTTTTTTTTTTTTTTTTTCTACGTTATTTTTTTGACGGGGATCCACTCGTTGAACTTGTCATCGTAACCTAACCAACGTACGAAAGCTAACTCTTTACCGTCGACGGTCTTGCGGCGCAACACCTCGTCTATCAGGTAGTTGTTGTCGTAACGACTCTTGTACACCTTCTGAACCTCTTCCGGGTAGAAGACGCCTTTTATCTCCTCGCCCTTGTCGTCTTTCAGCTCGAACCCTCTGCTTCCCAACGTCTTAGCAACGTCGACCACTTCCTCGCGCCAGTTTCCCTCGTACCCTTTGTCGAAGGCGCCTTTAGTTCTCAACATCCTCACTCTGTCACCCGGAGCGATGACGTCGACGGCGGACGTCTTTGTTTTTTTCTTCTTTTTCCATATTTCGTCGATTTGTTTGATAGTTGGGAGATCTTGTCGGTAGAAAACTGTTTCGCTGTTTTCCGAGCTGACTTGAGCCGGCGCCATTTTCAACGTCTTGTGGTGAGTGCGATTGTAAGAAGACACTACATGGTGCAGTACGTCTACGTAGCGATACGTGCGCTTGTGTGTGAAATAACGCCACAGCTTCTCCTTCAGACTGCGGTTCAAGCGCTCCACTAGACTAGCTTTGATGTCGTCGTTCTCGCCAGTGAAGAACTCTATGCCCTCGCTCTTCAAGTGATCTTGAAAGATCTTGTTCAAAAACTCTTTCCCCTTGTCTGTCTGAACAGTGCGCGGTCGTCTCTCGCCAGTGCCTGTCATCTCTCGGAAGGCCTAGGTGACATCAGCGCCGCTCTTGGATTTAATGGGAACGGCCCACGCGTACCTAGAGAAAACGTCGATCGCCGTCACCACGTACCGGAAGCGGTCGTTGTGAGACGCCAAAGCTTGCATGTCCATCAGATCTATCTGCCACTGCTGATCGATTGCGCCGGTTATAGTCTTGTTCCTTGCGAATTTTCTCCGAATGGGTTTATGTTTAGTGTAGGCGTCCAGCGACACTAAAGCATCTCGGATGACGGCCGGGTTCAGGTGGCGAAAATGATGTTTCTGGAGTTTAGTCACGCTAGTGAAACTGGAGGGCGCTTTGACGTCGGTATATCTAGCTACTATGCGCTTCTTTTCTTTTTCCTTCTTGGTCAGTCTCTTCACTGGTTTGCCCATGGTGGGCCTGTTGAGGGCGTGAACGACGAGCTCGCCGCTAGGCGGTTGCGCCCTCTCCTTTTCTTACTCGCCACGCTCCTATAGGAAGTCGGAGTTTGGAAAAGTTCACTGTCGTCCTCCTCGTCGTCAGAGGATTGATCGTCCACCTGGAGAGAAGAGTCTGCTGCTGCTACTGCTGCTGCTGCTGCTGCTGCTTCTCTTTCTTCCGAGTCGAAGCTCGGTCGTTTCCGACCTCTGTCAGCAAGCCGTGTGTCCAAACTTCGGCCAGGTCCGCTCGCTTTATACAGATGGTTTCCGATCAAGGAGTCTGTGGGAACTGCTTCGCGCAGCGCTTTCGTGAACGGCGAGTAGCCCGCCGGTCTGGGCGCCGTGCCGTCTTCCTGAACCTGGCAGCGTCGTTCAGTAAGTCCACTATGTTGATGCGATGCTCAGGTGGTATTCTCCGACCCGACATCTCGCGCACCGCACCGTCCTCGTTCCACTTGATCACACCGGATTTCTCCAATTGTTTGTACAGCGCCACGGTCCGAGTGCGATTCCTCTTGGGAACTTGGTTCACCAACCGCTCGAGTAGGGACGCGCTGGCCTCTTCAGCAGACTGACGGAGGTGAGCCGGGGGCGAAGAAGAGTAGGACGAAGAGATGTTGCTGTTGTGGGGATTCGCGAGAAAAAATTGCAATCTATTCAACAACCTTCGGTATTTCAACATTTTCTCGCGCGATTCCAAAGTGGGGTCGTTCAACACTAAATCCAAGTCCCTGTAGATAAACTGTAGCACCTGGTGCAAGGCCGCGTCGGGATGAAGGGACTGTTCTGCCTGCTTGTGGTAATAGGCCATGTCGGCAGGTAGGCGGGCGGCGGTGGCAGGAGCGGAACTCTCGTTCTTTTCAGTGCGCTCATCAGGAAGAGGAGGAAGGTTTGGAGCAGTAGAAGTACTAGCAGCAGCGACTGCAGTAGTAGCAGCGCTAGTAGTAGCAGCAGCAGCGGGCACATGATGAAGTAGACCTGCTCGTGATGATTTGTAGAGCGTCTCAGGATCCACGAGCGCTAAACGTTTGTAGTGTTGTTGCTGCTCTGAGTCCGTCATGGGGACGACGGTGGCAATGACGCTGGTGGTGGCGGTAGTGGTGGTGGTGGTGGTGGTGCTGTCGGCGAGTGGGTGTCGAATGAGGTGTCTCATATACGGAGAATGCTCTTTATAAGCGGTAAGGCCATCCCTATGAGAGCCGGAATGAGGAAACCTCCCTCTTGTACCAAGACGCGTCTCTTTTTTTTGATGGGCGTAGATTTTTTGCCGACCTCCCTCAACACGTCAGCCGATTCTCGAAGCTTGTCCAGTTGTTTGTCGCTGAGCGGGATGTTCCCTACCAGTAAATTGTGACAGATCTCACTTAACGCTGCGATCAGATCGTCGCTTCCAGAGTCTATTAGATGCGAGCAGTCCTTTGGCGAGCACTTAGCTAAGTGCTTGAGAGTACCAAAGTGTCTTTCGAGTAGATGAGAAGACATTTTTTTGCTACTGCTTTCTCTTGTTCTTTTTTTTGTCTAGCGGTACGAACACTAGCTGAGAGTGTATGGACGTCAAAGAGGAGCGTATTCTCAGATCGTCAGGTGTTGACTGCTTGAAGTCCAGAAGGAGGTATGAGTGAGGTCGCTTGAGTTCATGGGTAAATATACTAGAGAGGGCCGCCGCGTTGGACGGAAACACCTGGCGAGACAGACTAGCTATTTGCCCCATGTCGCGCAGGTTCTTGAAAACGATCATGTAGTGAGCGTTCAGACTCATAGTTCGAAAGTCGGGTGATTTCTGGAATAGGTTCTGAGTGATGTATATGACGCTCACGTTCCAGTGATGCGAGTATTTAGTAAAGATGTCGGCTACCACTTGCTGATTGGAACTGCTCATCAGATCGTCCAATATCAGTAGAGTGTGGGGTCGTAAAGCGTCTTCTGCTACTTCCACGTCTCCCGCTATAGACTCTTTGCTAGGAAGACCTTCTCTGAATTCCACACCGTACTGATTTTGCATTTTTTCAAACAGAGGTTGCCACTCGCCGTAATGGTAAAAAGTCTTTTCCACCGGCGGCGTGACCAAATTGTTCACGTCGCTCAGAAATTGATCCACCAAGCGCGATTTTCCACAACCCGACGGACCGCTAATGATACAACTAAAGGGTCCTTGTAGTCGAGCGTCGAAATGAATTTCTGTGAAGAGTTTGCTTTTACTACTGGACATTTTTTTTGTTTTTTTTCAGGACGCGTCAGAGAGCGGTTGTGTGTCTGACTGTCTGCTGTGTTTCTCACTCGAACGGTCGGTAGTGAATGGTTGTGGAGAAAAGTCAGCCGACCTTTTTATTGATACCGGCCGGTGTCACAGTAGCGGCGGCAGAAGTGACTTTTTTTTCTTTTTTTTTTTGCGATAAAATTCTATTTTCACTCAATAGTCATAAATGTTTGTAGAGGAGTCTGATACAAATTTTTTTTTTTTTTTTTTAAAAAGAAGAAGAGGAGGAGGAGGAGGAGGAGGAGGAGGAGGAGGAGGAGGAGGAGGAGATTAATTTTTTTTTTTTTTTTTTTTTTTTTTTTTTTTGATGATTTAGGCAAAGCTCGTCGCTTTGCCGTTTTTTTTTCTATTTCTGTCTTGTGACACGATCGTCTCGAAAAAGCAATAAGGCGTGTGAGCGCGGCGGTGACAAATACATATTGGAGCGTATGGTTTAAAATAGTGCGTCCCTATCTTCTTCAATTCGGCTGCGTTGCAATATGCGGGATAACAAGTGACGACGTCGAAACGTTTAGAGACCGTGTTCACGTCGGCCACAACGCGCGCCCACCGAGTGGGAGCTGCAGTCGCTCCCAAGAAACCGATCGGCTTGTCGAATCGTTTCATAGCACTTATTCTCACTTTATAAGAGGAGGCAGGGTGAGGAGAGTAGCGGCGCTCTTTCTTTTCATGAAACGCCCAACGAGTGGGGGCGCTGAGAGCGGCTGTTATGCAATAGTAGAGTAAATGCTGTTCTGAGAAGACGGCTCTCGGCCATGTCGCTACGTTTTCCTTTTCCGCTCTTGTATAACGACGATGGCGCTCAGCTTTGCATTTCTCGAGAATTCGGTACGCTTCAAGAGAAGCGTGAACCTCAACTACGTGACGCTCTCTCCTTTGAGATAAAAAAATAGCCGGGCAGTTGAGGAGAGCACTTTGTTCGCGCGACCGTCTTTTAGAAACTCGCGCCCTCTGCAGCGCCATATTTCTTTCCTCCGAAACAAAAAAGACTGAGTGAAAATAAAAAATTTTAAAAAACAAAAAGCTCAAACAAAAAAAATAAGCAATAAGCAGACTCAGCTCGAAATTCCCTGCTGGTGTGATGGCGGTGACTGCAGGCGGTGGCGGCGGTCGGCTGGCCGGCGGTGGCGGTGTCGGCGGCGATGGTAGAAGGGTGTGTGGAAAGAGAGACGCATCTCAGTCTTTTATAGGAGCGGCGAGTCTGACATTTTCAGCTGTCGCATGCTGACCTGCTGCTATCATAAGAGAAACAAAAGCCCTAATCACGCTTTTCAGCTGGATCCTTCCACCCCGCCAGACATGGATCCAGATGGGAAGGTGGTTTAAAATTAAATCCGTGTACCGACTGTCATACAATAGAGTAATTAGTTGAACGCGTGTTACCTGTATAAAGGATTAGCGGGTCATGGGCTCAGCGTGTGTATAGAAAAACAACTACAGGTAGCGTGAACAAAGCGACCCCCTCCCTTTCTGTCACTCTGTCTGTGACTAGAGGGTGTGCGTGTGGTAAGCGGCTTAAATCTAAAGAAAAACAAATCACCCTCTCCTGTCGTCAGCAGTCAGCCGGCCGGCGGCTGGAAAATGCGATTAGAGAGATGATGAGCCGCGTAGTAAGCGACTTAAGGCTGATCTAAAGACCTGCCGTGAGGGGGCAGCTGGCCGGTGGCTTGAAAAAAAAGGGGGGGGAGTAAGGGTATATAAGGGGGAGTGAAACCGTATTCGGCATCGTCATCATCGTTCACGCTACTACTACTACTACTACTACTACTACTACTACCACCACCAGCACCGCGCCTCAATTTGCAGATCCCCATGATGGAAAGTTGCTACCGTGACATGAAGCGGAATGACGAAGCGGCGCGCGAATGTGAAGCTGATGCTGTAGCCTCTGCTACTGCTGCTGCTAGTGCTGCTCAGCGTGCTACTGCTGCATTTACTGCGGCTGTTAGTGACGCTGGTTGTGATGACGTTGTTGTTGTTGCCGCTGCGGCTGTGACTGCTGCTGTTGCTGCCGCCGATGCAGCTACTCATGCCACCGATGCCGACGCTGCTGCTGCTGATGCTGTTGCGGCTGCCGATGACGCCGCTGATAACGCTGCTAGTGCCCGCTCTGCCGCCCTTGCTACTGTCGCTGCTGCTGTTGTTGCTAATGCTCACGCTACTGCTGCTACAGCTGCTGCTACTGCTGCTACCGCTGCTGCCGAGGCTGCTGCCGCTGCTGCCGATGCTGCTGCCGATGCTGCCGATGCTGCTGCCGATGCTGATGTTAGCAGTCGCGTCGACAAAGAATCGTCATTTGTCACTCTTAAACCTCCAGTTGAACGCGCGACGAGTAGTAGGGCTACCAACGCGACGGCCGGATGGTGCAACTGGTGTCGTCGCTTCTGCTCGTGCGCTTGCTTTTCTTCCAGTCCTACCTGCTGCTGCTACGGTATGATAGTGTTATAGTGTTTGAATGAGAACGCGCGTAGTTACACATAGACGCTGTAACAGATGTGCTTTTTTTTTGAAAATATAATTTTAACATAACATGGAACTTGTTGTGTTTATTTTCTATATATAAGTTGTTTGTTTACAAACAGTCACGTGTCACGTGGTGTTGTTTACAAACAAGAGAGCCACGTGGTGTTGTTTACAAACAAACCCTAAGTAGGTCACGTTACCCTAGTTACCAGAATGCCGGCTTCTGATTGGCTGAGCCTAAGTAGGTCACGTGACGTAAGCAGGTCACGTTACCATGGTTACCAGAATGCCGGCCTCTGATTGGCTGAGAGCTTCTAAGTAGGTCAGTAGGTCACCCAGAATGCTGGCTTCTGATTGGCTGAGAGCCCTAAGTAGGTCACGTTACCATGGCAACGGGTCACGTGACCAAATGGAGGCCTCTGATTGGCTGCATGTCGATTGAGTAATAAACAGTACTTAACTATAGTCCCGTTCCGATACATACTATACTACTGACGTCAAGCCGACAACGGACCAGCAATCCTCAGCCAGCGGCCGCTATTATACATATCAGTTTAAAAGAGGATAAAATTCATCCACTCTCAATCTGGAAAATGCTAGACTGTATTATCCATTAAAGGTATGTCATATTTGTAATAATTTATAAATGGTCAAATCAGAATCGATACAAAGTTCTACACAGTTTATTGACAAACAAATTTCAGCTTTGGAAACTCGATTAAATTCTTTAAGTTCAGAAAAGCCCAATATATGACTGGACATTTGGCCCTGCTGCGCTTGTGAATCTGCTGGACCAGTGGCATTTTAGGGGGACATGACCACTGTCCTGCATGTTTTCGCAAACACTGAAAATCCAAAGGTTGAAAGGGTTAGTCAGTACAGACTATCCTAGGTTATTCATATGAGTGTTAGTCATAATGGTAAAGTTATATGGCCGTGACTATTGACAGTTCGAACTGTCAATAACAGAACAAAATTCCCTTATTGACAGTTCAAACTGTCAATACCAGGATATAATTCCCTTATTGACAGTTTGAACTGTCAATAAAGGAAAAAAGATTCTCTTATTGACACTTCCAAAACGGAACTGTCAATAAGAGAAAAATATCCCACTATTGACAGTGTGAACTGTCAATAAGGGAATTATATCCTGGTATTGACAGTTTGAACTGTCAATAAGGGAATTTTGTTCTGTTATTGACAGTTCGAACTGTCAATAAGAAGATTGATTTCTACTATTGACAGTTTGCACTGTCAATAGCCGGCCCACCTTGGCTTAGCTATTGACAGTTCAAACTGTCAATAGTGGAAAACTTTCCTCTTATTGACAGTTCACACTGTCAATAGTGGGATATTTTTCTCTTATTGACAGTTCAAACTGTCAATAGTGGTAAATTATAGCATTACTGACAGTTCCTCAATGAACTGTCAATAGTGGGAATTTCCTCTCTTAATGACAGTTCCTTATCCGTCACAACCCTGAGAGCGATTTTGGTGGAAAAGTCGATTTTGGTGGAAAAGTCGATTTTGGTGGAAAAGTCGATTTTAGTGGAAAAGTCGATTTTTGGGGCAAAACCGATTCTTGGGGGAAAAGTCGATTTGGTGGAAAAGTCGATTTTGGTGGAAAAGTCGATTTTAGTGGAAAAGTCGATTTTTGGGGCAAAACCGATTCTTGGGGTAAAACCGATTTTTCGGGCAAAACCGATTTTTGGCTCCTAAACCGATTTTGGCTCCTAAACCGATTTTGACAGATTTTGGAGACAAAACAGATTTTGACCTATTTGGAGATAAAACAGATTTTGACCAATTTTGGGGACAAAACAGATTTTGAGCGATTTTGGGTCTAAAACCGATTTTGGATACAAGACCGATTTTGGGTCTAAAACCGATTGTGGGTCTAAAAGCGTTTTTGGGTCTCAAACCGATTTTGGGGGCAAAACCGATTTTGGGGGCAAAACCGATTTTGGTGAAAAACACATTTTTTGACTCCAATGTCCGTGGGAAGTGTCAATAAGACAGAAATATTCCACTATTGACAGTTCACATGAGGAACTGTCAATAACAGGAATAATTTCCACTGTTGACAGTGTGAACTGTCAATAAGAGAAATATTTTCCACTATTGACAATTCGAACTGTCAATAGCGTTTTTGAAGTTATATTCAAAAATGACCGAGGGATCAATCAGTAGTGGCTAACCTAGGTTCATCATTGGTGTGTTGTATTTGTATACCACTATCTGCATGTGCCACCTGTGATGACCACTCAGTGGCTCCTCCTGGAAATTAAAAGACTAAGGTGGGTTGGTCAGTACTGACCAACCTGACAATAATAACTGACCTAATTTGATCATATAGGGAGCCAAAAAATGACTAACTAGGCTAGGCACTAGTGACTGAGAGGTTGGGCGTATAGGGAGCCTAGGAATATCAGTGAATACTGGTACACTTCACTCCCCTCCTGTTGTTAATAAATGAGCCATCCCATAAAACAGTTATGTATCCGTCACTTCTCTGGTATGGGGCCTTAGAATTATTACTCATTGTTTCTTCTATTGTTCTCGTTAATTGGTTTGTGACACTAATATACCCCAGTATGTGGCATTAGCACACTCAAAAAGAAAACTTGTCTCCAGACTCTTCCAAGTGACGGTCATAAAATAAACGAGTCAAAAACTCGTCTCAGTGACAAGGAAGCAGGTCTTTTAGCTGGAGATAGAATACCCACTTGGCATGTGCCAGCCCAAAACCCAACATTTGCCAGTTGCAGATTCTATTTGTGGGATGGTAACCTGATAGGTTAGACAACTTTTGACGAGTCCAGACAAATTTACTTTTTCAGTGCACCCCGGCCTCTGTGTTGTGATATTATTACACATTGTGTCTCTTGAACTGATTGCTCCTCTTTCTTGTTGTCTCCATGGATGGCTGGACATCTAGGAATGTAACAAGATTCTCATTACCCAGTAAACACAATTACGTTGGTCAGACGTAAATTAACGTTGCTTTTTGGTATGAACTACGTAATTTTGGAAGGTTTATCAATGTTAGACCGTTTATTTACCAATCTCAAACCTGCAGGTCTGACTTACGTAGCTCAGACCTAAATCTACGTCCAACTTTGTAAACACATTGATATAATATTACATAGTGGGATTCAGACAAAGATATCACAGACACATTTACATTAACAGACAATATTTATACAAACTACTATCATTCTTAATCACATTTCTTTCTATATATATATAGTACATTTTAATAGTTTAACTGAACAGCCTGACAGTATAGATCTATTGCATAGTTTTGGCTGCAGAGAGGCTTTGTATTTCTTCCATTACCACCAATGTGGTGTCTGCCCAGTAAAGTGCTTTAATGTGCATATCAATGCTTAATTCTTTAACCTGCTGTCCATAATATATAATTATCAAATTGTATATTGTTCATTTGCATAACATTTAATTCATAATTAATGAGAAATTACTGCTTGAATGTGGTAGATTCGTTAAAGAGCTGTCATATTCTCTCCACAGTTGAAAGTGCTGCCACCTAGTGTGAAACTGAGAAGTTATATACCCAATTGAAGTTGAAAAATTACGTAGTTTAACGTAGATCTACGTAGATTTGTTACGTAAATTTACGTCCGAATGAGGTAGATAAATGTAAATCAGACTTCTACGTCTGTTGAACGTAAATAAACCTTCATGTTTTGACGTCTACAAACCTTCCAAATTTACCACTCTCAAACCTTTGGTTGGAAAACTACCAAGAGAAACCTCAGAGCTACGTTGGAATTACGTAGGGTGTTTACTGGGTACGCTGTCATACAAAGCATGCAGACTACACTTATATTCTTTGGCTACCTATATCACCAATCTCCCAGTCACTATAGCCTAATCAAGTCATTCATTTGGCTCCCTATACGACCAAACTAGGTTAGTCACTATTGGCAGGTTGGTCAGTACTGACCAACTCACCTTAGTCTTTCCATTTTAGGATAAGTCCTTCTGGGTGAGGCATCAGTCATATGTTATTATGCCTCAGTCATTCTTGAATAGCACTTGGTAATGCTTGCCCAATGTCCCTATATGACTAACCTGGGATAGCCACTACAGACTAATGGCTGGGGGTGTTAGATTATCAGTGTATAAGGTGTGCTAAAATGGGCCGACAGCAAAATTAATTTACTAAGAGCGGCAATTAAAGTGCTTTAATGTGCTATGCCCTTTGTGGTCTTGAACCCTGCATCATGACAACCCTACCCCAAAAGAATGGCTTGATGCATGAATGAAGCACTGGAGGCCCGGGGGGGACACTCACTTTATCAAAGTACCCGCCGACTGCCAAACTACCAGCTGCCTAAAAACAGGGGCCGCCAAACCACCGCCTCTCATAAATACAAAAGACCAGGCCCCTGTCACACTACCTGTATTTTCTTGTGCAAACAGTGCAGTAGACAGGGATAATAATTGTTTTCTTTACATTCTATCATTTATATGTTACTGAGACCCAATGACTGGGCCCTCTTCTAGAGTTACCACCCCTTTTTTTTAGGGTACGAAGAGTCACTGCCCCCTAATTATTAGATCCACCGCTACCACTTCCGTGGGGCGTTTGGAGGTGGGTAGTCATTTCAGATCTAAGTACCCTCCCCGAGATTGGGGGTATACTGGCCAGGGCTGGAAGCAACCAGACTGATGACATTTAAGCAGTATGCGACCATTAAAGGGTTCACATTCTCATATATGTACATTGTACAAGCAAATGATATTGAGTTATTTTAGGACCGTAATAATAATTAGATGAATGCGTAAAAGAATAAGGTAGTGGTAAACAACCTTTATTAACAATGGCACTATATGCGGCTGTTAAAAGGTTGATATCCCTTTAAGGACGGATGTCACTAAAAGATGACATTTGTCGTCATGATGCATCAATGCAGCCCCGGCAAGTAACTCGCTGGTGCTGCATTGTTGCATCGTGCCGGTCCTTCGTGGGTGTCT
This sequence comes from Harmothoe impar, assembly GCA_947462335.1. Classification (NCBI taxonomy): domain Eukaryota; kingdom Metazoa; phylum Annelida; class Polychaeta; order Phyllodocida; family Polynoidae; genus Harmothoe; species Harmothoe impar. The sequence continues at coordinate 69,202,779 of OX381712.1, read as the reverse complement.
CAACCTCATAAGGTGGGCATGATGCTTGGATGCAGCACTGGCGATTTACTCGCCAGGGCTGCATTCATGCATCATGACGACCAAGGCCATGATGCTTTAATGCATCATGCTGCCCTTAAAGGGATATGTACGAAGGTATTGAACTTTTGGATAGGGATCAGATGTACAATGTACCAGCACATGATTAAGTACTATATATATCCTTAGCACAACCATAGCGTACTGATGTGGGGTGTAAAAACAGCCCTCCAAACGCCAGTGCTTTATGTCAGGGGACCCCCAGAACGTATTGATGTGGGGTGTAAAAATGACCCTCAAAACGCCAGTGCTTTATGTCAGGGGACCCCCAGAACGTATTGATGTGGGGTGTAAAATGGGCCCTCCAAAAGCCAGGAATCTAGGTGTATGATTGCCCCAAACGCCAGTGGTTTTCACATATTTCAAGGATTTCAATGCAATATATAAGGCCTAGATTGCACTCGATTGTTAATATTTATTTTATAATGTAAATGTATGATAAAAGGTTTTATGACTACTGCCTTCATATACTTTATAACTTAATGCTTTATTAGTACTAATTGACCATGAAAATCGATTATATCCTAATTTTGCAATATATGAAATAACATGGTGAATAAAGTAGTAAATCTTGTGATGATATCATAGCTCAATTTAAATTATCTTGAGTTGTCAGTATAATTAAATGCTTCTAGTTAAGCATCATCTAAAGATTTTATCAGTTACACCATATGATATTATGAATTTCAAGCTAATTAGCATTCTTTCCAAATACACATTATCAGGAGTTGGCACTTCTGCCTGTGATATGCACAGGATAGTATTAAAACGTTTTGATACGTTTTTTACACTACAACTTAGAAGTAAAACGTTTTAGAACGTTATGGCAGAGTGATATCTATGGTATTCTTAAGCTACAGCTTGAAGGTAAAACGTTTTAGAACGTTATGGCAGAGTGATATCCATGGTGTTCTTTTGCTACAGCTTGAAGGTAAAACGTTTTAGAACGTTATGGCAGAGTAATATCCATGGTGTTCTTATGCTACAGCTTGAAGGTAAAACGTTTTAGAACGTTATGGCAGAGTGATATCCATGGTGTTCTTGTGGGGAATAAACTACCATTAGACATCCAATTAGCGGAAAGTAAGGAGATTTTCAAGAGGAAAACAAAAGTTTGGTACGAAACTAACATGAAGGGGAAGAGGGCAGCCCTTTTCCAGAAGAAGAGAAACAAGAAACCCCCCTGAAATTCCATAGAAGGGACTAAGGTACCGGTGAACAGTTGATGCTTTGCAAGAAGAAATAGCAGTGACAATTGCAGGACAATGTGGGGCAGGAGTGAAAGAGGCAAAATGAAGAGGAAAACTTATCATCTTTTAAAACTTTATTTAGGCTAATCAGTCATACTTAGCAATATGACATCATTATTGTACATTCATCCTAGGATAAGAAGTTCTAGACTGTCATATAAGACAGCGAAAAAGTTCACCTCTAAGTATGCATTATGAAGACACACCTGTCCCAGAGAAGTTTCAAGCTGCATATACTATAAATATACATAGTGAATCTCGTGGAGATTATAATAGTAATAGTAAAATTATGATTTAATGTTTCCACCTCGAGGAGGTCTAGATTAGATATAACACAAGCGACATAAATGTAAAAGATAAAATGATTCACAGATGTATGGGAATATAGAATATTATCATGATTAAGCAGCTCGAGGAGTGGCACACATAAGATAAGGGGGTGAATGCCAATGTTAAACCTGAAAAGCACGGCAATAATGCAATGAGGTTTATCTCAAAAAAATAAAAATAAAAATGCTACAGCTTATACCAAAAAATGTCCTTTCTTCTGTAGCTCGGTAAATAATGGCCCTACTGAGCTGAAACTGCCCATAGACTCCTGGTCTATAAACAGCTCCCTTTACCATGAACGGGGAGACTGGTGGATAAACGGAGAATTGGATGAACGGAGAACGTGATAAACGGAGAATGGGATAAAGGGAGAACGGGATAAAGGGAGAACAGGATAAACAGATCATGAATTGAGAAGGGGATGAAAGGAGAAGGTGATGAACGGAGAAAGGGGATGAATGGAGAAGGGGATGAACAGAGAAAGGGTATGAACAGAGAAAGGGGATGAACAGAGAAGGGGATGAACGGATAAAGGGAGAACGGAATAAAGGGAGAACGGGATGAACGGAAAAGGGGATGAATTGAGAAGGGGATGAATGGAGAACGGGATGAACGGAGAAAGGGATAAAGGGAGAACTGGATAAACAGAGAATGGGATAAAGAAAGAACAGGATAAACAGAGAACAGGAAGATAGGCAAGGTCACATGACTTTAGAGTCGGTTGTTTCTGATCAACATAATACTTAACCAATAGATACAGGTCCCGGGTTCGACCCTGGGTGAAAACTCCCCCTTTGTAAAGTGCATATATGTATGACAAAAGGCCCTAGAATTATTTTAACGAATAGATAAGCAAAGTCCAACTTCTACCTTTATAATAAAAACAATAAAATTTAAAAAGTATTGAGTTTCAAAAAAATTATACCAAAAAATGTCTTTTCTGAGAACTGTAACTCGGTAAATGATGGCCCGACGGAGCTGAAACTCTGCCCATAGACTCCTGGTGTATAAACAGTTTCCTTTACCGGGAGCGGGGAGACCGGTGGATAAATGGAGGATGAGATAAACGGAGAATGGGATAAACAGAGAATGGGATAAACAGAGAATGGAATAAACAGAGAACGGGATAAATGGAGAACAGGATAAATGGAGAACGGGAGAAAGGGAGAATGGGGGAAAGGGAGAACATGATAAACGGAGAACGGGATAAACGGCGAACGGGATAAATGGAGAATGGGATAAAGGGTGAACAGGATAAACGGATAAACGGAGAACGGATAAACGGAGAACAAGATAAATGGAGAACAGGAGAAAGGGAGAAATGGAGAATGGGAGAAAGGGATGAACGGAGAGCGGGACAAGCGGAGAACGGGCTAAATGGAGAACGGGCTAAATGAAGAACGGGCTAAATGAAGAATGGGCCAAACAGAGAACAGGATAGAAGCAGAATGGGATAAACAGAGAACGGGATAAAGGGAGAACAGAGAGAACAGGATAAACAGATCATGAATTGAGAAGGGGATGAAAGGAGAAGGGGATGAATGGAGAAAGGGGATGAACGGAGAAAGGGGATGAACGGAGAAAGGGGATACACAGAGAAAGGGGATGAACGGAGAAAGGGAGAACGGGATAAAGGGAGAACGGGATAAAGGGAGAACGGGATAAAGGGAGAACGGGATGAATGGAGAACGGGATGAATTGAGAAGGGGATGAATGGAGAACGGGATAAAGGGAGAACGGGATAAAGGGAGAACGGGATAAACGGAGAATGGGATAGACAAAGAACAGGATAAACAGAGAACAGGAAGATAGGCAAGGTCACATGACTTTAGAGTCGGTTGTTTCTGATCAACATATACTTAACCAATAGATACAGGTCCCGGGTTCGACCCTGGGTGAAAACTCCCCCTTTGTAAAGTGCATATATGTATGAAAAAAGGCCCTAGAATTATTTTAACAAATAGATAAGCAAAGTCCAACTTCTACCTTTATAATAAAAACAATAAAATTTAAAAAGTATTGAGTTTCAAAAAAATTATGCCAAAAAATGTCTTTTCTGAGAACTGTAACTCGGTAAATGATGGCCCGACTGAGCTGAAACTCTGCCCATAGACTCCTGGTGTATAAACAGTTTCCTTTACCGGGAGCGGGGAGACCGGTGGATAAATGGAGAATGAGATAAACGGAGAATGGGATAAACAGAGAATGGGATAAACGGAGAACGGGATAAATGGAGAATAGGATAAATGGAGAATAGGATAAATGGAGAACGGGAGAAAGGGAGAATAGAATGAACGGAGAACGTGATAAACGGAGAACGGGATAAATGGAGAATGGGATAAATGGAGAACGGGATAAAGGGTGAACAGGATAAATGGAAAACGGATAAATGGAGAACGGATAAACGGAGAACGGGATAAATGGAGAATGGGAGAAAGGGAGAAATGGAGAACAGGAGATAGGGAGAAAGGGAGAAATGGAGAATGGGAGAACGGGATGAAGGGAGAACAGAATAAACGGAGAGCGGGACAAGCGGAGAACGGGCTAAATGGAGAATGGGCTAAACAGAGAACAGGATAGAGGCAGAATGGGATGAACAGAGAACGGGATAAACAGAGAGAGAGATAAAGGGAGAACGGGATAAATGGAGAACAGGATAAATGGAGAAAGGGAGAAAGGGAGAACCGGATAAACGGAGAATGGGACAAACAGAGAACGGAACAAACTGAGAACCGGACAAACAGAGAACCGGACAAACGGAGAAGGGGATAAATGGAGAAGGGGATAAATGGAAAAGGGGATAAAGGGAGAACGGGATAAACGGAGAACGGGATAAACGGAGAACGGGATAAACGGAGAACGGGATAAACGGAGAACGGGATAAACGGAGAACGGGATAAACGGAGAACGGGATAAACGGAGAATGGGAGAAAGGGAGAACTGGATCAACGGAGAATGGGACAAATGGAGAATGGGACAAGCGGAGAATTGGACAAAGAAAGAACGGGCTAATAGGAGAACGGGGTTAAGGGAGAACGTGATAAATGGAGAATGGGATAAACGGAAAACAGGATAAAGGGAAAACGGGATAAACGGAGAATGGGATAAACGGCAAACGGTATAAACGGCGAACGGGATAAAGGGAGAACGGGATAAAGGGAGAACCTGGGTGACGGCCTGATGACGGTCTGATGACAGCCAATGACAGCCGGATTTACCTGCTGTGTGGGCTGTGGACCATGCATGCCAGGCTGGTAGCAAGTGACAGGTCGATTTGCTGTATTCTTTTTCAAAGACTCATATAACATAAAGTATAATGAGCAGATCCATAGTGGTTATGGTTCTGAACTTGACTTGATTCCCCCCATCATTTTAAAACAGACCAGATAATTTATTATCTACAGAAGTGCCAAAACGTTCTAAAACGTTTTGGTATTTTACTGCAGATACCAGAGTGTACCAATGTGTATTTGGAATCTATATCAAACCAGATAATTTATGATCTACAGAAATTCCAAAACGTTCTAAAACGTTTTGGTTTTTTTACTGCAGATACCAGAGTGTACCAATGTGTATTGGGAATCTATATCAAACCAGATAATTTATGATCTACAGCAATTCCAAAACGTTCTAAAACATTTTGGTTTTTTACTGCAGATACCAGAGTGTACCAATGTGTATTTGGAACATATATCAGACCATATAATTTATGATCTACAGAAGTGCCAAAACGTTCTAAAACGTTTTGTTTTTTCCCTACAGATACCAGAGTGTACCAATGTGTATTGGGAACCTTTATCAGACCAGATAATTTATGATCTACAGAAGTGCCAAAACGTTCTAAAACGTTTTGGTTTTTCACTACAGATACCAGAGTGTACCAATGTGTATTGGGAACCTATATGAGGCCAGAAATTGTTTAGCTACTATATTTTATAACAGCAGTGCCAAAACGTTCTAAAACGTTTTGGTTTTCAAACTACAGCAACCAGAGTAGGAAAATGCGTATTAGACATGGACATTTAAATTAAATAAAGAGGAAAATCAGTCCTTGAATACACATTATTACGTTATGGTAGCCAAAAACTTGAAAAATCCATTACACATATTACGTTCTGGCTGCCCCATGTCAGAAAGCACTGGCGTTTTGGGCCCTGTTTTTACACCCCACATCAGTACGTTCTGGGGGTCCCATGACATAAAGCACTGGCGTTTTGAGGGCCCTTTTTACACCCCACATTAGTACGCTCTGGGGGTCCCATGGCAAAAAGCACTGGCGCTCCTAAGGATATACGTCCATAAATGTTCACACAACATGCAAACGACAAATTCAAAAGGACAATTTGAGTTTAATCAAGAATGATAACATGTTTACTTACAAACTGAGATTCAACAGATAAATTGAATACCATTACAATCATCAGATTTATTGACTGACATAAAATGGACTCGGATGAAAGGTTTAAGGTTAGCAAAATGCTTTAATGAGCTATGCTCCTCATGATCCATGAATGCAGCTCTGGAAAGTAACTTGTCTGTGCTGCATTCATACATCATGTTGACCCTACAGGGGTATGTCAACCCCGTAGCTTCAGCATGATGATTTGATACAACATTGACTCTTCACCCTGCAGGGCTGCATTTATGCATCATGGCAACAAAGAGATGAGTACATTACAGTTCTCTTCAGTCTCAGCGCTGAACCTTTTAGGATGACAATAATCAATTAATGCTTTCCCCATGGGTTCCCGATTAGTTCTTTTTCACCGGTCGAAGTCTGTGCATTGACTTTGAATCAGTGCCGGCGCTGTGACTTGGACAATAACTCAACAGCCAAGCAAGAAGGATACACTGTGCAGCGAGGCATAGATCACCTTTCTGCTCACCCGCTCACAGTTATTAATAGACTTGGGAGGTGGGCGGCGAATGTTGGTGTGGGTGGGCAAATATTGGGGTATACTAATGTACCGTATTTCCCCATTCATAATCCTGCCGAGCTTATAAATCTATCCTGTTTATCATAAACTGGTCTCATTTAAGAGCCTTTCCCATTTATAAGCCTGTATCAAACTGCTGTATTAAACTGACAGAACGAGATCTAGTTTTATTTGGAAGGAGTATGGTGGTGGATTGTTTTGGTGTTATGTATATCTGTGCCGTTTAGGTTCCTTCCGTCAAATATATAACCCTATCTGATTATACATCTGCCACATATATGTACATACGTTTTGGTATGGAGCCCAACAAATTATTCTAAACCTTTCTATACTGTGGACACTATCTATTCTGATAACCTGCCTTCCAGTTTAATAAGCATAGTAATATTAACGTTAGAAATCAATTTCAACTCAGGCTTATATATACAGGGAAATACGGTATGTACAAATCGACCTTTTCCATAACCGCACAAACATCAGCACCTCACCCACCTTTACTCACCGCCCATCAATAAGAAGCCCACGCCATCCTCCTTGTTTTGCTTGTAACAAGGGAATAGTCATCTTTTAACAATATGGTGGGCTTTTTGGCAGATTATGAACGCGCTGAATAATTTCTGCCCCCCCTTTTGGGAAATGGATTTCTTCTCCTGGCTTTTTCACTAAAATTTAAAGGGATGACTATTATTGTCGCTCTTTTAGGAGGAGCAAAAACAGTTTTTATCCCCCTCCCTTGTAGGGGTCAAAGTCAATTTGAGTTCCCCCCTCGCGTATTAATACCCAGATTTTGATTGACCAAAATACTTTTTAAACCATAGAGGGAGTAATTCTTCAGAGGGGTCAATTTACTTTCCAAATCCATCCCATTTGGGAATAATATATACATGTGGTATCGCACACGTTTAATTTTTCCTGAAAAGGGCACCGTAATGTGTTTTTGGCCTCCCCTTCCCCATCAAGTTTCAACTCCCCCCCCCTCCCCGGATCGACCAATCCTTCAATGATCACTCCCAAACTATAGGAATTTATCTGACTGGGGTGATGGAAATATGGTAGTGATCCTAGCATGCCAAAGTATGGTGTTGGAAAGGTTGATATAGGTATGTTAACACGTAAGTTGGGGGAAATTGGCACCAGGATCTACATGCCGCGAAGACCATCCCATCACACTTTTAGGGCGGCATAATGCATTAATGTATCATGCTCTTGGTCATCATGATGCATGAATGCAACCCTCGCAAGTAATTTGCCAGGGCCGCATCATGCAGACCCTACAGGGTTGAAACATTCCCAAAGGGTCAGCATGATGCACCAATGCAGCCCCGGTGAGTAACTCGCCAGGGCTGCATCATGACGACAAATGTCATCTTTTAGCGACATGCGTCTTCAAAGGGTTGAACTACACATCTAGCGTATTCTTAACTGTAAATAGCATTGGCGGATCCGGGGGGGGGCCGACGGGCCTTGCCCCCCCCCCCCCAAAAAAAAAAAAAAAAAAAAAGAGGAAGAAGAGAAGAGAAAAAAAGAAAAAAGAAGAAAAGAGGGAAAGAGATAAAGAGATTGTGAAGTATGATTCATAGGGCATGATTGAGGGCACCTGATTTGGATGGGGGGGGTGTCCTAAAATGTGTGAGAATTCACCATTTCAAGGCTAGATCAACAAAATTTTCCTGGGGGGCATGCCCCCATACCCCCTAAGTACAGCTGATGCGCTTCGCGCACCGGAAACATATAGTCACTCTGGGTTGGCCAGGTTTGGGCCCCCCCCCCTTTAGACAATCCTGGATCCGCCACTGAATAGATTTGGTTATAGTTGCGGTATCATGTTAATATGACCAAGTTACTGATGCATAATGCCGACCCTTCAGGTTTCTTACTTAAACGAAGGTAAATGCTGTAATTATGCATCATCACGACGAAAGGCACTAGTGCATCAAGCTGAACCTTTGTGAGTGTCTCAACCCTGTAGGGTCGGCATGATTCATAAATGCAGCACTGGCGAGTTTGTCCCAGGGCTGCATTTATGAATCATGACGAGGAAGGGCATGGTGCATTATCTATAGATAATACATTATGCAGTCTTCAAAGGGTTAAAGCTCCTCGCCACCACTACCCACCTTGATGCCGACCTTGAGATCACCCTATATCATACACCATCTTACCAAGACGTATAGATGATCTGTAGTGAGGGCTTTTGTAGGCTGTGTCTCACGAACTTGGGCAAATGTGTTTGTCTATGACCGGGTGCCGTCTATGACCGGGTGCTGTCTATGACTGGGTGCCGTCTATGACTGGGTGCCATCTATGACCGGCTGTCTAAAAAAGTTGTTTGGAGGGATAAACTTCTTTTTTATCTAATTTTTTACAATTTTTAATTTATAAAAATTTTAATTTTTTTTTCAAATCTTTTTTATCCCTCCAAACAACTTTTTTAGATAGCCGGTCATAGACGGCACCCGGTCATAGATGGCCCCCGGTCATAGACAAACACATTGGCCCAAGTTCGTGAGACACAGCCTGTATCTTACCTGCTAACCACACAGCCTCTTAACGTTTAACCCTTTAAGGAAGGCATGATGCCTTAATGCATTAAGCCATTGGTCGTCATGATGCATGAATGCAGCCCTGGCGAGATTCGCCAGTGCTGCATCCCAGCGTCATGTTGACCTTATGAGGTTGATACACTCCCAAAGGATCGTCATGATGCACCCATGTAGCACCGGCCAGTTACTTGCCAGGGTGTAATAGTACTGTAATATGCTGTGCACTTTGTCCTCATGATGCATGAATGTATCACCAATATATCCACTGCCAAAGAGCTGCATTCATGCATCATGTCCACAAAGGGCACATAAACCGTATAGGGTACACATGATGTATGATTGCGGCACTGGCGAGTTAATCACTGCATTGGTGCATCATGCCGACCCTATGGCGAGTAACTAGCCGGTGCTACATTCGTGCATTGTGCCGACCCATTGGGGGCGTCCTAACCCTGGAGGGTTACCAGGGCTGAATTCATGCATCATGACGACCAAGGGCATGATGGTTTAAGGTATCATGCCACCCTTAAAGGGTTGAATGAGGGATCGATGACTCAGACGTCACTAACACCAGGAATACACCGGCATTGACTTCACAGTTCGATCAGCAGCCAGAAGCGGGGCTGGGCGGGGTATTAATAGACCCTGGAGACGCTCAAAGATGCTAAGAGGTTTACTAACCCTTTAAGGATGGATGTTGCTAAAAAGGATTATATTTACGGTTATGATGCACTAATGTAGCTGTAAGATGCACCTACATTTGTGCATCATGCCGATCCTTCGGGATTGTATCAACGCCATAGGGTCGGCATGATGCTTGAATGAAGCATTGATGGCCTCTCCTCAAGGCTGCATTCATGCATCATGCAGATCAAGGGCATGATACATTAAGGCATCATGCTATCCTATTCTAGTCCTGTAATGATACAGGAATGCAGCCTTGGTGAACAATTTGCTGTTGGCATGATGCACCAATGCTGTGTCGCCTTTCATTCGTGCAGAAGTAGCACAATAAGCATTAAGATATCATGCCGCCCTTAAATGGTTAACTGGGTATATGTAAACAGAAGGATGGGATGGTGGGCTCCTTATTGATGGGTGGGTGAGTGGAGGGTGCCCATGTTTGTCGGTTTGTACACACCGTGTTTCCCCGTCTATAATTGATTCTGGGCTGCAAATTGACCAAGCTTAGGCCAAATAAAAGAAGGTATGTTTCAGGTAACATGGGGAGAAGGATTAGGGTCGGTAGGTCGGATATTTATTTTATTTTATTTCATTTTTTTAACATGAAAGTACTAGCCATCCTCCTTGTAAACCCTAAAAATGACCCAAAAAGTGTAAAAATATGAAATTTTCTTCAAAATTGCATAAAAGAACGTAGGGTCGGCTCTATTTTGCTAGGGTCGGCCGGGTGACCTGAAACAACCCTTCTTTTTTTGGCCTTATGAGCGGGATGGCCAGAGCTTGTATCAGGGCAGGACTAAATGCTAAATTCTTGCTACCCCTCCTGTAAGTGTTAGAGAGGAGCGTGGACCTTTGTAGGGGAGATGGGGTTTGAACAGGGGGCAGGCTTATAAATGGGATATTCTTATTAATAGGAACAATTATACATGGGTGAGCGTTAAAAATACAAACAGGCCTATAAACGGAACAACCCAGTGGGTACAAAATTCAGCTTAACGTTGAATCAGCCTTGACAACCAGTTATCAATGTTGTTTCAATAAAATGTGCTCACTGAAAAGTTTATAAATGGGGACAGGACAGTTTTTAATTTGGGCAGGCTTATAAATGGGACAAGCTTATAATGGGATTGGCTTATGAATGGAACAGGTTTGTAAAGAGGAAACTATGAACATGAGTACCCCAATGTTTGCCCACCCACACTAACATTGACCAACCGCCTCCCAAGTCTATTAATAAGTATGAGCAGCCAAGCAGAAAAGATCATCTATGCCTTCCTTCACAGGGTATCCTTCCTCCAAGGCTGTTCAGACATTGTCCAAGTCGCCGTACTGGCACTGATACAAAGTCAATGCACAGACTTCGACAGGTAGAACAAATTGTCCACCCATGGGGAAACAACAATTCGTTTAGCCTTCTAAAGTTGAATTGTGCTTTAGTCTGAGCTTTTACCATCATGGTCGGCCCTGGCGAGTGACTCGCCAGTGCTTCGTTCAAGTATCATGCTACATTCCCAAAGGGGCGGCCTGATGCTTGTATGCAGCACTGGCAAGTCACTCACCAGGGCTGCATTCATGAATCTTGACGATAAAGGGCACACAGTATTAAAGCACTATGCGGCCTTTAATGGGTCAGAAAATAGCCTTGAAGTTCAATAAATAGATTTGTGATTGTAAATGGTATTCAATTTAACTGTTGAACTTCTGTTTGTACTAAGTAAACATGTTGTCGTTCCTGTGTCGCTCACAAATAGCCCTCGTAATTATCTTGTTCGACATGAAACTGAATTTTGGGCGCTTCTATTAGATGCTGGTACTTTGTATGTCTGATCTATATCTAACGGTTCAATACACTCATAGATCTATATGAACCCTTTAAGGGCCACTGAGGGCTTTAATGTGCTATACATATGAACTGGTATAATTGTGTCAAGGATATTGAAACTATTATATTTGTTTCTGCGTTACTATTATTATCATAATTGCATCTGCTTGCCGTAAACCACCTTATTTGTTTTACGTCATGCATTACCGACGTCTAAGTGATTGATATATTATATACCTCATTTGTTAATCCAGTGAACGCAGTTTATCTGCCTATCACATCTACTCGTACGGCCTTCTCCATATGCTAAGCCTATGGGAGCTCCATACTCACACACAGAAAAGTGTGAGTCATTGTCGCTAAAACTACCCTCACCTGAGGGTCAGGCACTGCCTGACGCTCAGGTGAGGGTAGTTTATAGCTACAATGACTCTCACTTTTCTGAGGGCGCTCCATGCCCCCATGGAGTATAGTGTAGCCATACTCCATGGCCTCTAAATTTGTTGATTTTCTTAATTTAAAGACTGTAGGGCCATGTAATAAACACAAAAACCCCACTTATTAACATACATGTACATCATACATCACTCGTTGAAGCTGGGTCATATCACCCTCAGCCTTCAGCATTGTGTGATATGACCCAGCTTCAACTCGTGAAGAATGATGTGCATGTATCAATGGCGTGAAGTTTTGTCTATTTATCTGCCTAGCACATCTACTCGTTTGATATTTATATCATACAAAGGACAGCACATGTATTTTTTGATTGTCATATTTTGAAATATCAATTTATGAATAAATATGCATTATAAAACCAAAAGAATATTTGGAGGAAGCTGCATGAACGCAGCCGTAGTGAGTCTACTTCCCACTGATGCATACATGAATGCATCATTCCCAACCGTCAAGGTTTAACACTATTTGGCAAAACACGTGAAGACGTATGGCTATATATATATAATCACATAATGAGCATCTTGTTACGTTCCTAGAAGTCCAGCTGTTCATTAGAGACCTAATGAAGGTGACAACAACAAAGGAGAACAATCAGTTTAAGAGACACATCGTGCAATTATATAAGGCCAAAAGAAAGTTGTGTTCAGGAAACATTGTCCCTAAAAAAAGGGTCGCTCGGTCGATGTTTATTGCTGATCTTTTTTTTAAGATCATGACAGGAAATTCTTCTATTTTGACACAGTTTCTGTAAAAAAGAATATTTGGATTTCAGTCGATTTTTTATTCTGGCAGGAAAGAACTCAGAAATTGGGTCGGTGGGGACACTTGTACACAACTCTTTTTTGGCCCCAGCAGGTGCAATTCCACGTTGTGGCGATTTGCGACTCATTGGTGGTAAATATAGGGTTGTTATATGGTGAACAAAACAACTGCTGAATGCCGTCTACTTATTTAATTAGCTAATCATCAGTTTGTACAAACATGTATTAACTAATGTATTCAATGTATGTGAGATGCCTCCTTCCGGCCGGCTGCTTGGGAAAAAAAGAGAGAACCCATTTTTTCAAACCTACAATTGACCCCCCAAAAAAGTAGAAAAAAATAAAAAATTCTTCAAAATTGCATAAAAAAAAACGTAGGGTCGGCCCTGTTTAGATAGGGTCGGTCGGGTGACCTGAAACAAACCTTTTTTTTGGCCTTAGGAATCTGCTGGACTGGCATTTTAGGAGGACATTGCCACTGTCCTACAAAGACTGCATATCTCACGAAGCTACAGGGCGTTGACATCTGTCTATGTAGCGTGAACGTGGGTGTAAAGCACCGGAACAAGGGCTCTGTAGTGTGTCTATATGTGCACACCCACACCTTGTCATAAGTTAATGTAGATGTAATGTAGAATAACCGATATATATACATAAAGGAACGCTGTTGGTGGGGTGCACCTAAGCCATCGACGTCATGTGTCGGCTTACATAGAGCACATCATATAACATGCTAACCCTCTAAAGGATGCATACTGTTTAAATGTGCTACATGTATAATGTCATGATACACATATCCCAGTTAGCACAAAATCCATTTTAATGTTGAATTAACATTGAATCAACATTGACAACCATTCATCAATGTTGATTTAATGTTCTGTGCCCACTGGGATGCAGCCCTGCGAGTAAATTGCCATGGTTGAATTCCAGCATCATGCCTACCCCAGGGGATATTTTACTAGGGATGAAGTTGTTTTCAGAGACAGTCTACCTTTATGCTGTAAAGTGCTAGGACCAATGTTGGGTGTTTCCACACCCAAACATTGTCATATGGTTTTTGACATTTTGGTGCTGCAGTATTCCATGAATAATAAAAGGGGAGTTTACATTGCAGCCAGAACGTGGGTGTAAATTACCGGAACAGGGGCTCTATAATGTGTCTATATATACACACCCACACCTTGTCATGTGTTAATGCACATGTAACAACAGACTATAATATAGAATAACCGTTCTATACACAAAGGGAGCGCCATCATAACCCACCGACGTCATGGGTCTGATATATAGATCACGGCACACAACCCACTAACCCTTTAAGGGCCGCATACTGCTTTAATGTGCTACATGTATAGCCTTTATGAATACCGCCCGGGAATACCGTCATGATACACACATGCAGTCCTGCGAGTAACTCGCCATGGCTGGATTCAAGAATCATGCTGACCTAAGTGGATATTTCACTATGGCTAGCTGAAGCATGTTTTCGGAGACGGTCTCACTTTAGGCTATAAGGTACTGGGATCAACGCTGGGGCAGTACACACCTAAGCATTGTGTTATGGTAATGTACATGTAGCAAGTACTAACATAACTATCATATATATATATATATATATATATATATATATATATATATATATATATATATATATATATATATGTATATATATATATATGTATATATATATATATATATATATATATATATATATATATATATATATATATATATATATATATGCATAAAGGAAACGCCATCATAACCCACCTACGTCAGGGGTTGGTATAAGGGGTGGCCCATATACAGTGCACTAAACGCCAATCCGGAAGTGGGCTAAAAGCTGACTCCCCCAGACTAATGGAAATTAATATACCTTATATAACAGTGTCTACAATAACAGGTCTGTTTGTGTCATGGGGGAGAGGGAGGGAGAGGGAGGGAGAAAGAGCGGGGGGTAGGGACAGAGGGAGGGAGGGAGGGGGGAGGGGGCAGGGACAGAGGGAGGGAGAGAGAAAGGGAGAGAGGGGGAGGGAGAGAGGGAGGGAGGGAGAGAGAGAGAGAGAGAGAGGGAGGGAGGGAGAGATAATGAGAGAGAGAGGGAAGGAGACAGACAGACAGACAGACAGACAGACAGAGAGAGAGGGAGGGAGAGAGAGAGCGAGAGACAAAGAAAGAGAGAGAGAGACAAAGAAAGAGAGAGAGGGATGTAGAGAGAGAGGGAGAGAGAGAGAGAGGGGGAGACGGAGGGAGAGAGAGGGGAGAGAGAGAGAGAGAAAGAGAGAGAGATAGAGAGGGAGAGAGAAGGAGAGAGAGGGGGAGGGAGCGAGCGAGCGAGAAAGAGAAGGGGAGGGAGAGAGAAAGAGAAAGACAGAGACAGAGAGAGAGAGAAAGAGAGAGAGAAAGAGAGAGAGAGAGAGAGAGAGAGAGAGGGAGAGAGAGGGAGGGAGAGGGAGGGAGAGGGAGAGAGAGAGAGAGAGAGAGAAGGAGAGAAGGGGAGGGAGAGAGAGAGAAGGAGTGAGAGGGAGAGAGAGAGGAGAGAGAGGGAGGGGGAGGGAGGGAGCGAGCGAGCGAGCGAGCGAGGGAGAAAGAAAAGGAGAGGGAGAGAGAGAAAGAGAAACAGAGAAACAGGGACAGAAAGAGAAACAGAGAGAGAGAGGGATGTAGAGAGAGAGGAAGGGAGAGAGAGAGGGAGAGATGGAGAGAGAGAGGGAGACAGAGACAGGGGGAGATAGAGGGAGGGAGAGAGAGAGAGACAAAGAGAGGGAGGGAGGGAGCAGGAGCAGGAGGGGGTGCAGTTTTTACAAAGGTGAACACGAGACTGCATAGTCACAGATCAGAGAATGCTTAATGTTTGAAGTAAATTCAATAATTGGGGCCTAAATGTCAAAATCCTTATTCTATCCATTGGAAATGCTCGGTGACAGATCTATATTTTTGATGGGACTCCCTGACAACCCATTTCTAAACTACAACTGCTTCAGAAATCTAATTTACTGTCACCCATCCCCTTATCATTGTACCGGAACATTGTATTAAACACATTTATACCCACGTTATAGTAGCTTTTCAAAAGAGGATAAAAGTTTATTTGCATCTGTCGGCATGATGCACAAATGAATCTGCGACGGGTGAATGCAGCATTGGTGGATTATGCCGACTTCTGGAGTGCATCAACCCCGTATGGTCGTCATGATGCTTGAATGCAGCACTGGTGAGTTACTCGCCAGGGCTGCTTTCATGCATCGAGACGACCATGGGTATGATGCATTAGTGCACTGTGAGGTCCTTAACCCTTTAAGGACGGCATAATGCATTAATGCATCATGTCTTTGGGCGTCATAATGCATGAATGCAGCCAGGGCAAGTAACTCACCAGTGCTGCATTCAAGCATCATCCCAAAGGGTTGGCATGATGCACCAATGCAGCACCAGCGAGTTACTCGCTGGGGCTGCATTGGTGTATCATGACAACAAATGTCCTCTTAAAGTGACATCCGTCCTTAAATTAATTGCTAAGCGTAGATGGCATGGCTGTACATGGCTCTTACTGACAGGTTCCAATTTGAGTCTATATATAAACATAATTGGTGCATACATGTAGTTGTTATCGTCTTTGTCCTTGTTTAATATGTATGTCTCAGGCATTGATTGTCATTGTCAACCCTTTAAAGGCGCTATCCTTACCGCCCTTAGGGAGTGATCATTTTTTAACAACAGGGGGGGGGGGGGGTTAGGGGGGAGGGGGCAAAAAATTTGGACCCCTTGACCGGGGGGCAAAAGAATTTGGACCCCTCCTGGGGGGGTCAAAAAATTTGAACCTGTTTTGAGCCAAAAAGCCAGCGCGTTACTATATGTATATACATATGTTTCAAAGGACCCGCCAGCCCCCCCCCCCTCGTTGTTAAAAAATGATCACTCCCTTAACCAATGGTCAGAGTGAAGCCAGCACCGGCAATAGTACCCAGTAAATAAAAAAAAACGTCATATTATAATGTTTCAGAACACTTCACGTGACTCCTCATTGTGACCAAACGTTGTATAACATTGGAAAACTTTAATTGACGTTTAAAAAACTATCGTCATTATGCACCAATGCAGCCCCGGCAAATAATGTGCTCCATCCGTTTCGAAGTGTATCAACCCCGAAATGTCGTCATGATGCTTGAATGCAGCCCTGGCGAGTTACTTATGGCTGCATTCATGCATCAGGACAGCCGAGGGCATGATGCATTGCTGCAGACAGTTATGCATGGAGGTTAGTCTTCATGATGCACCAATGCAACACTGGCAAGTAACTCACTGGTGCTGCATTAGTGCATCATGAACTTTATTGGGACTATCAACAGGATTGTCATGTTGTGCATATGAATGCAGCCCGAGTGACCTACTCACCAAGGCTGCATTCACGCACCAGGTCGATACAAGGACATTGACCCTTTAAGGACGGCATAATGCCTTAATGCATCATGGCCTTGGCCGTCATGATGCATGAATGCAGCCCTGGTGAGTAACTCGCCAGTGCTGCATTCAAGCATAATGCTGACTCTATGTGGTTCAGATACGCCAGAAGGGTCGGCATGATGCACAAATGCAGCCCTGGTAAGTTACTCGCCAGGGCTGCATTGGTGCTTCATGAGGACAAATGTCATATTTTAGCGACATCCGTCCTTCATGAGTTAAATCACGATGTGGCCCTTAAAGGGTCAATAACACGTCCCACTGACGTCAGAGGGTCATGTGACAGCTGACTGCTAAGTGCTCTCTACTCGCGGCTAAATTATTTACCTAAACAATGTGACGCTCACCCCCTCCTCACCCCTATTAACCCTTTAAAGTGAGTATATCCGATGTGTGAGACAAAAAAAAAATTTCCCTAATAGTGAGTCAGGATGTTCCCAAATATCATACTTAACTTCCTATCTTCTCAATTCCTCCTCATTCCCACAGATATTGCCCAAATTTTATTTTATTTCCTAAAATAGGGTCATTTTAAAATAAAATCGTGCGCGATTTTAATGCCCCATTTAAAATACACTAGAAAAGACCATGGTTGGACCCCGTGTCACCCACTTTCAGAGCTTTTACTGGCCATTGGTACTTTTATAATGTACTCCAACCCATAAATAATACACTTTTACAGTATTTGGGACACATTTATGTAGGATTTAGAACTTGACAAAAATCGGATATACCCACTTTAAGGGCTGCATATTATAGAGCTTTTAATCAACTACTGTAAAACCTCACGTATACTATAAGCTGAGGCTAGTACGTAAATCAGATCTCCAATGCTGCTTGTAGGATCAGGACAAAGTCAGGGTGCGGCTTATACAAGGATTTTTGCTGGTATAGTACAGTACTAAAGTCTCCATAATCAGATCGCCAGTGTGGCTTATAGGTTCGGCCCAAAGTCGGGTGTGGCTTATACGCGAGTTAAATCTAGACGAGTGACATATTGACACGGGGGTTTTAAAATCCGGCACGTGTAACACAGGGGTTTTGAAAATCGACGGACATGAAAGAATTGAGAAGAGAGTATATGGCTATCCTATGGGATAAAAATCGACACAGCGGTTTCACTTAAATTCGACACGGAAAGTTTTGCGGAAAATTTTGCGGAAAAAAAGTGTGGGTTATGAATACAAATTTTTATTGGTAAATGTAGTAGCCCAAAAGTACCAGAAAATGACACCCAGTCTAAAGTGCCGTAGTCAAAGTTAGACCCCAGATAGGATTGTACATAATGGTCAGGGTTGCCATCGGCAAGGTAATCCTGAATTCTTTAAAGCTTGACTGTCATGGTTGAAGTGAGGCCAAAAGCACTTTTGGATATAGTTCAGTTTTCATTCACAGGAGGGCTCTTAAGGGCTGGGAGCTCAGCACTTACAGGCACAAGATAGGGTGAATGTTGTATCTGGACAATGCTCATGGCCCCCTGTCCAAACACTGCTGCCCTCTGGTGGAACTGTTATTTTGGTCCATGTATGGAAAACGATGAACTTATTCCCTGACGGCCTGGCATTAAAGCATCATGCAGTCCTTAAAAGGTTAAACAATTTGACACTCGCCCCCGCGTCAACTCTACTAACACATCCAGATTATACACTAGCCACATTGATCCTCTCAGTGTAGCATTAATGTTAATATGTCAGCAAATTTTAGGTGATTTTCCAATTTTGGGTTGATTACATGATCCATATAATTGCATGTAGGTTTGGAAAGTTAGAAGGCTCTCATTCATCATTTAGCATGTTAAAAATATCACTTTTAGCCATCAACAGAGCATATTGAAATGTTAAGGCATTTTCCAAATTAAGTTTGACATGTGTAAAATGATGTGCAAAGAATCCAAATTGAGAATTGATCTGGATCAAGTTTGTTATTCTCTTCTTTACTCTATTTACTCTAAACTTGCTGAAAAATTACATATTTGCTACATTATTCGTCGAGATTGTAGATTGATGCACGATTCAGTTCCAATCACATACATGTGACAACTATTGACATACTATGGAATCTCTATATAGAGAAGAAGCATGTCACATGGCCAATAACATCAAAATGGAGCCCATGGTACAAATGCATATATATATATATATATATATATATATATATATATATATATATATATGTATATATGTATATATATATATATATATATATATATATATATATATATATATATATATATATATATATATAAATATGTGTGACCCATTTTAACTAAATGGGTCGCAAGTCACACTTTAAAGAGCCTAGATATGGGCTCTTTAAGTAGTATAGGGTGGAAAAAATATTATTTTTGAAAAATTTGAGCTTTTGAGATTTTATATATAACATATGAATAGTTTGGCATACTAATTTACAAATCAGGTTTCAACCCCCATTTTCCAGAAATGATGGCCACGGGCTAATGTACTACTTGTCATATACCAAATGAAAGCTCTTGCTGAGCTGTACATGAATCTGGCAATATCTCAACATGTTATTTGTGCGACTTCCGACCCATTTCGTTAAAACAGGTCACATAAGTGATTCAATCTCACTAAAATGGCAGCAGGAATTTGATACACCAGCTCTGTGGGTCTAACAGCTGCCATGTTGATTAAACTCTCAAGTCCATGTTAACTCTTTAAGGACGACATGTCATTAACGGATTTGTCATAATAATTCACCTATATTGGTGCATTATGCCGACCCTTCGGGAGTGTCTCGACCCCATAGGGTCGGCATGATGCTAGAATGCAGCCCTGGTGAGTTACTCGGCCAGGGCTGCATTCATGCATCATGACGACCAAGGCATGATGCATTAATGCACTATACCATCCTTAAAGGGTTAAACTGTCCATGTTATTGAAACTGTCAGGGGGTTCCCAACTGTGACGTCAATCTAATTAACCCTCAAAGGACCGACTAGTGTTTTGATGTACCATGCCGTTTGTTGTCATACTACTAATGCAGCACTGGCAAGTCTACTCACCAGGGCTGCTTTCTCTCCAGAGTTGATACACTCCAGAATGATCGGCATTATGCTTGAATGCATCATTGGTGAGTTACACTGTAGCTTGCAAAGGCTGCACCCATGCATCATGACGATGAGAGGCATAGCGCATTAAGCACTCTGCTGCCTTAGATGTTTAATTGGACTGATGGGGTTTACATCGTGACGTCATTCTAATCAAAGATAGCTCCACGTATTGCAGGCCTGAAATAGCTTACACCATTAGCTAGTACATGTACTAATTATTAAATGCCAGGATGCAATCCCCGACCACAGATTGTAATTGGAAACATGACCACTGTGTGTATAAATCCGCCTAAAGGTGAAGGTGAGGCTCCACTAGCCGATTTTGTGCTCAAATCGGGTCTATTCTCACAAATCGGGCTCAAACCAAAAAATCTTATTTGTGTATACTGTAAGTAGGAAGGTATTTAGATCCTGCCATAGGTTCATGTTTATAAACATGTTGATGTTTATAAAAACTCATGCTCAAGTTGAAACTAGACTTGCCAAGACTATATAAACAGGATCTATGTCCCGAGCTGGGCCCCGATTTTGCATCTGAGGCCGATTTTGGCTCCCGATCATATATCAAACTGGTTTGATTTTCATTTATCTGATGCTCCCCCATTCACAGGGCTCTAATCGGCCGATTTATCCACAAGAACAGATAGGATTTCTTTTTGTTTTGACCTGGTCAAACTGTAAAGACCTATATGATCATGATGATCGGTTCATGAGAATGACCCAAGAAATCGGATAGTGGAGTCCCAGCTTTTGACTCTATACTAACCGATCTTGTTCTCAAATCGGTGCAATTCTCACAAAGATTTATATACTGTAGGTCGAGAAGCATTGTAGACTCTGCACTGGGTCCATGTTTATAAATTAGTTTCGTTTATAAATAAGTTTTGTTTATAAATTAGTTTTGTTTATAAATTAGATTGCATAAGAACTCCAGAAACATCAAAAGCATAAATCTATACCCACCCGTTTTCTCACCTGTAGCTCATATCAATCCTATACAAAAAACAAAGCCACTACAGCTTTGCCGTAAAATCCTTAAATTTGCCCCCTCGGTATGCCTTGTTGTGTCTACCTGGCAGGACTACATTCATACAATGTGATGAATCATCAGGAGTAAATGAAGCCCAAATAATTCCCGCCAACGCTTAAATTCACTTTAGGCCACACCAAATTAAAAAGTTGGTCTACGGATTTCCCGCACCATATTTTCGAAAATGTAATTTTTTTTGTTTTGAAAAAAAAGTGTCGACGGATGGCCCTTTTGGTGATCGATATCCAGATTTTGGGGGAAAAAAAGAGTTTGGAAAAAAAAGTTCCATCAAAAAGAAAAAAAAGTTGCCCGCTCCACTTAATTCAAGGTTAAAGTCGACAAGACAAAAAAAAATATTTGGGAAAAAAAAAAGAAATTCGCTCGCTCGCACCAATTTTTCAAAATGAAAATCCGTAGACCAACTCTTTTTTTTTTGGTGTGGCCTTAGGTATTTAGGGAGTCTTCATTTATCGATCACAGGGGGGGGGAGGTGGTGAAATTGCGCATAGAGTGAGTGTGTGGCATATTTTGTCCCCCCCCCCCTCACCGAAGGTGGCAAAAAGTTTTGCCCCCCCCCCCTTTGAACTGTAGCAATGTGCAGGCTTTTTTGCTCCAATAGGAGCATCAGTTTTACACTCCCCTCGAGAGGGGTCATGCCCCCTCCTCAGGAGGTATCAAAATTGTTTACACCCCTCCCCCCCCCCCCCCCCAAAAAAAAAAAAAAGACCAACCATCTCCCCCTGTAACTGATAAATGAACACTCCCTTTAATGTTTGCTTATATGCAAAACCCTGAGTGAAATACTGAGTCAACAGTGTGAGGGAGGATAAGCTAACAATGCATAGCCTGTGGATTTGATCGACTCTCTTATTTACATACTACCATAAACCCCATGAAATCTGCACCATGTTAGACATAAAACCAGATATAGACATGATACCAAATTGAAGAACTGAACAGCAGTTTGGTTGTGACTACCCTACAAACAGAACTCAAGAATGGCACAAGTTCTTCCCAGTGGCCTTCTCAATGGTGACATGTATTTCCCGAGTTTTGCTCATGGAATAACAAGAATTTCCACAAATAGAATAATGACATGAATTTTCCGAGTTTCACTTGTTCAAGAAAACGTCCAGGGAATGTTTCAGAAACATTCTCAAATTATCTTAGGAATCACGAGTCATGACTCAAGTATGGCACGATTTCCGCTTGAGATTTTGTTTGCAGAATATCCACACAGAGAAAGGAAACAGCATCAAAAGGTCCAGGTTGCCTCCAGAATGACTCCCCTGTTTAGGGGAGTCCAGGTCACCTAAGGGAGCCTAGGTGGCTCTCTGGCTGACCTAAGGGAGTCATCTGGGGGAGTCATAAGACCCAGAGGACTATATGACTCCCCCCCCCCCCCAGGTGACTCCCTTAGGTCAGCTAGAGAGTCACCTAGGCTCCCTTCGGCGACCTGGACTCCCCTAGAAAGGGTAGTCATTCTGGAGGCGACCTGGACTCCCTTTTGATGCTATTTCAACTCTCTGTGCAGTATATCACCCCACATCTTACATAGTAGGAGATGGTTTTCAGCAGTTTACAGTGATGTCCTGCACTGTTTACATGGCCTACTTACAGTCTGTGTAACCAGGACAGACAGACAGGTGCAGACAGCTGTACACTGGGGGCTGGAGGAGTACAGGTGAGTAGATTTATAATAAGGCTTATATCTATCATGATTATTTTACTAGCTCTTAATCATTAGCATGTAAGCTGAGGTCAACAGATTGTTTACTTTTTATTTGGGGTAGGTAAAAATGCAGACTTCAACATTCCATTCTCTACTCCATACTCCCTTATACAAGGCTTAGCCATAACATATTGAAAGATTTCCCCTGTTATTTCACTATTAAATCAAATTTCTAATACTGATATATGGATATGGATATGATATTCCCTGAATATATAGGTATATATATATATATATATATATATATATATATATATATATATATATATATATATATACACGGCTTACTACTATCATGATTATTTTAATAGGTGATAACAATATTCTGATTCAATCATCGGTGTATGAATTTCTCATATCATTCTCATGTTTTATTTCCTCGAATCTTTTATGAAGCTAGTTGACAGTTAACGGGACATTTACAGAGATTGGGACCCTACAGAATCATGTTACAAATCCTGCTCCTCGCCTTCATTGTGGGTGCCTTTAGTGTGGACCCATCAAGAGGCCAGATCCCAGGGAACCAGACAAAAAATAGTTCCAACACAGAGGAGAAACCTCAGTCATGTGGTCATCAATCTGGGTGTACAGTGGACCTTATGGACCGTGTGGTTTGTACAGGTGTGTAATATAACCACGTATAGCCATTATTAATTATATTAGTATTCACTATGTAATTGTATTTAATCTATAGTTTGTGTCGATTGCTTCCTCCACCACCCTCCCCTTCCAACTTCTTGGAATTGGTTCCAGACGGGGGTATGGGAGGGTGGATGTGGTCTGATGTGGGGTGATTGTGTGTGATTGGAGAATGCATGTGACGTGATGTTGGTTTGGACCACTCGGAAGAGAGTATGGCTATTTCGGTGCATGAGGTAACGGCCACCAGCTCCGAGCGCTCCCCCCAGCCCAAGAGAAAGAGGTACTAATATGTGGTGCACAAAGCACCACAGGGAGAGTAGTTGGAGACACGGCCAGAGACTCAGAGGGACGGAGTCATCGACGGGACCAGAGGGCTGGGGTGGGCAGGAGGAGGCCTGGTGGCTGGAGGCCAGGGAGATGTGAGGCCCAGAGTGTGAGAGACCCTGAGCAGAGGACAGGAGTGGGATTTGTATTGGCTTGGACAGAATAAAAGAACCTGGTTATTACATTTATTTTCATTGTTGTTATGTTACAGGCGCTAATGTGACAGAGGTACCTTTGGGTTGTCCTGGTAACGCTACGTCGGTCACCATAATAAACACCAATGTTACGACAATCCCTGATGGGGCTTTTCTCAAGTACGCTAATGTCGCATCAATCCTGTTCGCCTCTAATACCCTAAGGAGCATAGCTAAAGGGGCGTTCCGTGGACTACCAAATCTAGAACATTTAGTGCTAATTCAAAATAATGAATTTCCAGAAATAAGCTCCACAGATGAACCATTTGAAGGTTTACATTCTCTCAAACAAGTTTTAATTAGTCATGAGAAAACATTGACAAAGTTTCCCCTATATCTGTTTGCCAATGCACATGGCTTAGAGAAGTTTACGGCCATGAACAACAAGATCAGTGACATGGGGCCTAAACTTAACTTCTCCTTTAAGAACTTGACAGAAATCAATTTGAGATCTAATCAGATAACGGTCATACCTAACGGACGTGACTTCATGGATATGCCATCGCTACAGAAGTTGGACATTGGGTTTAACCCTCTCCGCTGTGACTGCAATGCATTGTGGATGCTAGAGGCTAAGGCGATGAATAAAAGCTGGGTCCGGGAATGGGGCAGTTACCCCCCAACCTGTATATCACCCAAGTGGATGAAGTTTAAAAGCATCCCCAGACTGTACCCTCAGGACCTGACGTGTGAACCCCCCTCCGTAACACCAGTCACACCAACCAACATCACCCACACCATCGGGACACCACTCACCCTCCAGGTAACTCATTCTTCCTTCTGTATGGACTATTCAATCCTGTATAGGGCCTACATTGAAAATCCATAGGTTGAAAGGGTTAGTCAGTACAGACTAAGCCAGGTTGGTCATATGAGTGTTAGTCATAATGGCAAAGTTATATTAAAAAGTGACCAAGGGGTCAGTCAGTAGTGGCTAACCTAGGTCCATCATTGGTGTGTTGTATTTGTTTACCACTAGTTGGGGCCACCTGTGATGACCACTCAGTGGCTCCCCCTGGAACTAAAAAGACTAAGGTGGGTTGGTCAGTAGTGACCAACCTGACAATAATAACTGACCTAGGTTGGTCATATAGGGAGCCAATAAATGACTAACTAAGTTAGGCACTAGTGACTGAGAGGTTGGGCGTATAGGGAGCCTAGGAATATCAGTGTATAGGGCCTAGTCGGGACCAGCCTCGAACACTCAATGCCCATACTGGGCCTGGACAAACTTATATCGAAATAAAATGATCCGGAATCCTGGATCATTTTTCAATAAGGTGTGTGGGTTCGAATCCCACCTTGGCACAATTGGTAGTGCATTTGAAAAGTTATTTATTTAATTTTAAGCCATTTGAGGCATAAATCCACCGTTATTGACATATTTATATTACCTAATAAATATGTGACTACCGTACCGTCGCGATTAAGCGCCGGTTTCGAAAGAGCGCCGGTCTTGTATAAGCGCCGGGGGTTCAGGGGTGTTAAAATATTCCTTAAGCACTGAAATATGATCTCGAATAAGCGCCTATCTTGGGTGTAATGGCCCCTTCAAATTGAAGAGCGCCCCGGCGCTAAATCGCGACGGTACGGTAGGCCCATTATTTCAATTTAGGTGCATTATAAAGATATCAATTGTAATACTAATTGAGCAAGAGTGGGGTTCAAACCCACGTCCTCCTGAGTGCTGATACACAGTAGCATAGTATATAAGGGCCAGTGTAGGTATAGGTCTGTAAGTAAACCCCCAGACTGTAAAGGTCAAATCCCACAACGCAAAAAATGGGCCAGAAAGTGTTGATTAGTGACATAAAAACAAGGGGCAACTTATGATCTTATGCCTCTCCAAATCCCACAGTGGTCAATAATAGGCAAGCAAAGTGTTGTGTGCAGGACTGGTTAATGGATCTGTTTGAGGGGAGTTACTTCACAGTATAATTTGTCCTCACTATTCCCTCTCAATTAGCCTAAAGATATTTGGGAGTGTCCCCCCTATATGAGCCAAATCATTGACATATTCCAATAAGCAACATTTTCTAGGCCTTCCGGGGGAAAATATGTAACTCATTTGATCCTTGTGATTTCCCAAATCACAAGACAAGGGCAACCCTTTCTCACTGTTTTGGGCCTGTCTTAGCCAAAATAGGGCCCAAAATCGGCAATAAGACCAATTCACATTTTCTGACCCTCTCTCGCGTTGTGGGATTTGACCTTAAACGTACAGTCAGGGCCCGAGACTGAGTCGGGACTGGGGCTGGTTGCGGCGGCCCGCAGTGATAAGAGCTGATAGGCTGGGTACAACTTTTTCCCTGGGAGTGATTGTTAGCCAGGGACAAAGGACCAGTCAGGGTGTGTCTTATCAGTGATGATAACCACACCCAGCGAAATTTTAAATGGCGGACCCACTGGGTAAGAGTCTACAGCCCTAGGGGGCATAGTGCTTTAAGGACTCTCAGCACCCAAATTGCATTAAAAACAGTTTGGAGGGTTTAATTCCAAGTAAATTTGTTAGACCTGTACATATAATACATATTTGAGAACCATCTATAATACCTTTGATCAAATTCCTTCCATTATTTCTCATTTTGGTAGCCATGGAATGTGGATGGAACAAAATCGTTCCATTTTCAGACTCTTTTTTTTTTCAACAGCATTTTAGATGGGATGGAAATTGGACTAAATTCATGGATTTCTTAATTGAAAATTAAAATTGTTGTCAATACCTGGGGTCTTTTTTTTTTCTTTTCTTGATATTACAATTATTAAGGTCCACAGAGCCCTTCAAAGTTGGATAGTTAGCTTTAAGAAAAAAGGGCGATAATGAGGGTAAATAGCCATTTTTACCATTTCTTTAATAACTGGAATATCAAGAAAAGAAAAAAAGGACGCCAGATATTGACATCAATACCAGTTTCAAATTGTTAAACCTAAGTCCATCCCATAATCCTGTTGAAAAGAAAAGAAGATAAAAAGGAACTTTTTCGTTCCATTCACATTCCACAGGGACAAAGATCTCAAATAATGGAAGGAATTTGTTGAAGGTGTATAGATTGTTCAAATAATGTATGATATGTACAGGTTTCCACATACCATATGTACCTGTAACACCAGCAAACAGAACTCAAGAATCACTCTTGTGTATTTCCCGTGAAAAGCACAAGCTGTATACTCAAGATTTTTCAAGAATAGTGAACATTGCCAGTGACATGTCAAATGGTGATGTATATTTGCTAAATTATACTCATGCAAATAATAAGAAATTCCAGTAGTAGAATGATGGCACTACTTTTCACTAGTTCAAAAAAAAAACAAGAAATTTCACAAGACAACGTGCAAAAAACGTTCCATACACGTTCTGAAATTCCCTTAAGGCCGGACTCCACTAGGGCGACACAGCTATACCTGCGAAACAGGGCGTTCTTTTAGTACCTTTGTTCCCAAATATATCGCCATTTTTCGCTGTGTTTCACCCTGAATGTCGCCCTGAATGTCTCTAGGAATAGGGCAACATTCAGGGCATAACACAGCGAAACAGGGCGATCTATTTGGGAACAAAGGAACTAAAAGAACGCCCTGTTTCGCAGGTATAGCTGTGTCGCCCTAGTGGAGTTCCAGCCTATGGGATCATGAGTGATGACTCAAGAATGACACCAGTTCCGCTTGAGTTTGTTTGCAGGGCACCCACACCTATTTCCACACATACAGGTGTATCCTTGACCTATTCCCAGCTTGGTATGTACTATGTACATAAAGGCGCAGGAAACCGACACATAGCTGACTGCTTGTTCTTTGTAGTGTGTATTTTCAAAAGAGGTTCAATCATTTTATCTTAGCTTAGGGAGTGGTCACTTTTTAACAACAGGGGAAGGTGGATTTTTGCATGAGCGGGTCAAAATTATATTGGTCCCATACACAAACAGACTTTTTTGCTAAAAATGGGTGAAATAGTTTTGTATCAGCGAAATCCTTATGTTAGATAGGTGAGAACTTTGTGTTACATTTTTCCTTCTTTGTTCTTACAGGATCGTATTAAGGGAGGTCTCCACAGCAATTGAGATTAATGTATTGTCATGTATTTTTCGGGACAGATTTGTCAGAACTAAGAGTATCACACATCAAGTTGACCATATTTGATGGCTCTTTCAAATTATTTCCATTTTTTAAGTTTTTGACAGCTGTGGAATGTGAATGGAACAAAAACGTTCTTTTTTTGGCTTCTTTTTGTTCCAATTGAATTATGGGATGGAAATTGGATCTAATTCCCATTTCTATGGATTGAACACTGATGTAGGTGTAATTTACTGGAGCCCTTTCTTTTCTTTTGTTGAAATTTGCCTTTTTAAGGCCTACAGACCTGTTCAAAGTTGCAGGGTTACCAAAAAAGGGTGATTTTCAAGATAAAATGGTGAAAAAATCACCACATTTTGGTAACCATGCAACTTTGAGGAGCTCTGTAGACCTTAAAAATTCAAACATCAATAAAATGAATAAAAAACGGCTCCAGGAAATCACATCTAGATTAGTCTACAATCATTAGACTACCTAACTGTATCATACTTCAATCCCATAATGCAATTGGAATGGAAAAAAAGCTAAAAAAATAAAGGTTTTGTTCCATTCCAGTTCCACAGCTTTCAAAAACTTATAAAATGAAAACTTGATGTGTCATACACATAATTGCAACCTCACTGTAAATAATAACACATTGGAATATTTTCATCTGAGTTGCTGTGGAGACCTCCCTTAACTATGTTATGTCATGTAATAAACATGTTGATGTCCACTTGTATTCAGGCCACCATGGTACGTGGATTCCCCTACAGTACTTGGGTGTTCCCGGATGGTAGAAACAGAACTACACGGGTAAGAATGCTTACCAAGCCCCTCTTCTTACACTATACTAGCATCTCTAGAAGTGTTTGGAGGAATATTTTAGCCAAGATCCTTTTCCTGTATCTGTTGTTGCAACATTATAAAATAAATGATAAAACAATTTGATAAGCATGTATACCCAAAGGTTTCTAAAGACCTGACCGTAAAACCTCCCTGATAAGTCGACCTTTATGGGGATCTTATATTAGACTTGATTCGGCTTATAGCATTGTCTAAAAGAGTGGAGTTGGCTGATAAGGGAGGTTTGTTGTCAAGTAGTTTAACCATGTTAAAGTGGACCCAAATTCGGCTTATGATATTCTCTCAACGTGGGGGGTAGGCTTATAAGGGAGTTCGGCTTATCAGAGAGGTTTCACAGTACATTGATTTACTAATCCAGCAGCACTGAATAAATGTTTTTCATATTTAGGATGGAGAAGTGAGTGATGAGGTTGATTATTCTGATCATTCCGTGGTGACGACGCTGACAATTGATAAGGGATTTAATATGCCCGGCCTGGTTAGCTTCACCCTGGTGGCTACCAATGTGGCGGGAGTCTCAAACGTCACTTTCTGGGTGTACACGGACCCCTCGGTGACTCTACCAACTACCCCTGAGACAACCATGAAGCCTACTAAGATAACTACTGAGCCAAGTACCACTACTGCTTCTACAAGTCCTGCTACCGCTGCTGATGTGGTTGGTGCTGCTACTGGTGGACCTCCTGTGTGTACAGCCATACTCCTACTCCTATTGTGTTGTGCAAGGCTTGTCACTGGCTAGAAGTTTAAGGCTTCTATATAAGCTAAATTTAGGTGATTTTCCCATTTTGGGTTGATTACATGATCCATATAATTGCATGCAGGTGTGCAAAGTTGGAAGGCTCTGATTCATCATTTAGCATGTCAAAACTACAATATATTGTCATAAATGAATAACTGTCAGCTCGCAGAAATCAAGACATGTTATGGGTGCATCATAACTCCATTGAATTTAGTCTACAATCACAACAGAAGAACCTGTATAAAACCAATACATTCAGCCTATTCTCACCTACGCATCACAATAAGGAGAACATTGATACCATAAAGAATGATGTCAAAGAAAAAATGGTTCATGAAAGCAATTGCAGTGTTATTTTATGACTTAACTTTGGGGCTTTTAGATTAATATTGTATCTTTAATCTCCAAACCAATCATGTGCATTTTATGGAAATAGCTAAATTCTTTGTACTAAATTATTCAACACAAAATGTATATAAACAAACATGTCACCGTATGTGCTTATAATTGCTGTTGCTATTTTTTGTTGTTGCTGATAAGAGCATAAGCTCGAAGACCCTTTTTAAGTCACATACCTGTTATTTATAATCATGTCACCGAGAAATCCATTCATATGATGCTGCCAGTGTTAGAATGAGACATCCTAATCACTGATAAGGCAAAAAAAAATAAAAGGTATGTTTCGGGTTGCATGGCCTGAAAACTTAGGGTAGGTAGGTCAACTATTTTTGAACATTTTAAACTTTGGCCTAAAGAGTAGCCTACCCAGAAATTGACTAATGAGCTTCAGCGCCAACTTGCCGATAATGGCCTAGACGCATGGACTATCAAATTTATTCTGAAATATCCCTCTTATGGGAGATGGTATTTGTTTCTGGCCCATGGTATCAACCCAGTGGACTCACCGGGGCTGCATTCATGAATCATGCTGACCAAGGGCATAGAACATTCAATCACTGTGCAGCCCTCGAATGGTTGACCTTCTCCTCTTAACCATTTAAGGATGGCATAGTGGTTTAATGCATCTTGCCCTTGGTTGGTATGATGCATGAATCCAGCCCTGGCAAATAACTGGGTTGCAACACTCTCAAGTGGTCGGCATGATGTACCAATGTAAGTAACCTGCCCGGGGGGAATTTGTACATCATGATAAATGTTGTCTTTTAACGCCACATATGCCATCCTGAACTCTTTAAGGATGGATGTCGCCCTCGCCAGTGCTGCATTGGTGCATCATGACGACTCTCCGGGAATGTCTCTACCCCCATAGGGTTGGCATGATGCTTGAATGCAGCACTGGCGAGTTACTCGCCAGGGCTGCATTCATGCATCATAACACCACATATGCCATCCTGAACTCTTTAAGTTAAGGATAGATGTCGCCCTCGCCAGTGCTGCATTGGTGCATCATGACGACTCTCCAGGAGTGTCTCTCCCCCCATAGGGTTGGCATGATGCTTGAATTCAGCACTGGCGAGTTACTCGCCAGGGCTGCATTCATGCATCATGACGACCAAGGCCATGATGCATTAAGGCCATCTTTAAAGGGTTAAAGCTTTAAAGGGCTGCCCCTACCTCCTACCCACACCTGGCATGAAGCCCTCCTTGACTCATCCTAATGTGGGTCTGCTGGCATGTGGAGTGGGATGTGGAGGAGGAGGGAGGAGGCTACAGCAGAACATGGCAACTAGCAGTACCAGCCCACCTGTGTGGGGTTAAACCTGAACAAACCTGACAACTAGCAGTACCAGCCCACCTGTGTGGTGTTAAACCTGAACAAACCTGACAACTAGCAGTACCAGCCCACCTGTGTGGGGTTAAACCTGAACAAAGTATACCCACCATGCTGATGTTTGTGTGGTATAACATTGCTTGCAGAAGTGGACTCGGGGAGTTTTTTAAGATGTTACCATACAAGTAGCTACAGATGTTACCATAGTAAAATATGTTAATACATGTACAAGTAGTAATAGATGTCACCATATGATTAGTTACCATGCTATTTCAGATGTTACCATAAAAGTATCATGTTGTAAGCCATACAAGTGGTTAAAGATGTTACGTTGGTAACATACATGTTATTATACAATTAAGTAGCTACCATGTAACCACACAAATACTCATCATGCTACCACTGGACTACAGCTTCAAGTACAACAATGTTACCATAAAAGTAGTACCATGTCACCATACACACAGTTAGAGATTATATCATACAAGAGTAAGTAAGTAAGTAAGTATTCTTTTATTTATCCTGAGAAAGATACATGAAGGCCACGGGCCCGTATTACGTATATCCCAGCATTTCAACCAGATCTTATAGTTGAATTTATATCGTATGTAGGTTACATAACTAGTCATAGCCATTAAGGCTTGACGTATTAGACCATCTCAGGGGTCCATCTCAGGGACCAGAGGCAGATTTAACTTTCTTTTAAATGTCATACAAATAGCAGAAGTTACCGATGTTACCATACATATATATAGTTATAAATGTTACCCTTTAAACTCTACCATAATGTGCTGTTATATAATTGTTCAGGTTGGACAGATTCAACTCCATACCTCACCTGGAACCCTACGTCAGTCCCTGCCCACCCCCTCAACCATTCTGAGACAGAGGGTGACTGCTAAACTCCCTCTCTGATATCAGTCCTCTCTGAATGCTTCAAATCTGTAAGAGAAGCAGGCATCTCTCTCCTACACACATCCTTTGTTTATACTCAAACAAATTTGCATAAATTATCATACATTAGCCAACGATGGAAAAAATAACCGTATCCGTACAGAGAGGTATTTGGATCAACTTGCCCCATCTGTCATTATAGAATGCCACTCAGACAGGTGCAGTGCATGCTGGGTATTATAGGCAGGTCTGCAGCTCGGGGAGTCAAACCGGCCTCAGCCAGCGCTCGATCCACACCTGCCTACCACTACCAGCTCCACCACTACCTGTCTACCAGTACCTGTCTACCAGTACCTACCTAACACAGCCACACAGGTGGAGCTTACCACACAGGTCTACAGCATACATCAGTAGCTATACCACTATATAGGGAGAGTAAATCATACCTCACGGGGCTATAGACTACAAGTTACAACATAGCCCACTGCCACAGACACAACCCACAGGGAGCTCTATTCCTATCAGCAGCAGGCCATACCGAAGCTGGTTATCTGCCAACTCGATTACAGGCACTGCTGAACCAGATCTACAGCACTCCATTCAACTCAGACAAACAGTATATATAGTAGACTAGGAAAGTATTTGCTGGTTCAAATTGGACAATATATCAAGCACTGGTCTTCTACTCCTTAGAACTGATTCATCACCCTGAGCCATTCATCTCAACGTGAGCTGCTCCCCTCACCGTGAGCTGCTCCCTTCATCCTGAGCTGCTCCCCTCACCCTGAGCTGCTCCCCTCACCCTGAGCTGCTCCCCTCACCCTGAGCTGCTCCGTGTCTAACCATGTACTTCATGTATAGTGGGTGTCACAGCCAGGCCCTGGTGGGTTCCCCCTGGTGCAGGCGTCAGTACTGCTCCCCGGCCGATGCCTGGGGAATGGCCAGACCCCCGATTATACGCCGCTCCCCGAAGAAGCCACTGAAACCAAGAACTAAAACTACAGTCACAAAGCAACAGCAACAACAACAGCAACAACAACACCACTACACAGTGTCTAAGTCACATAGTGCTGGATGTGCACAGAGGAATCACAAGACGACTGCCGTCAGCGCAGCGAGCAGTCCGATGAGCGACTCAGGTAGCAGCTCACCCCTCCTCAGACACGGCACACCCTCCACAGCCACCACCAGCACCAAGAAGCCAAAGACGGGCAAGAGCTTCACACAGAGGCTACGGAGTGTTCTCTCGTGAAGGGGTAAGTTAGAACTTCTTTTTTATTTTCATGGTGCTCAATGTAGCAGAGCTGCTCTTCTGGCGGGAAGGCAGTGGAAGTAGCAGCTCAGGATGACGGAGTTACTCAGGGTGGAAGGGGAACCACTCATGGTAAGGGGAGCAGCTTAGCATGAGCGGAGTAGTTTAGGGTGGGGGAGTAGCTCAGTGTGTGTAGAGCAACTTATGGTGAGGGGAGCAGCTCTGGTGAGTGGAGCAGCTCAGGAAAAGAGGGGCATTTTAGAATGAGGGGAACAGCACAGGGTGAGGGAACAGTTCAAAGTGAGGGGAGTGGTTTCAGGGTGAGGAGAGCAACTCAGGATGAGGGGAGTTGATCAGAGTGGAGAGAGCAGCTCAGGCTTAGGGGATAAGTTTAGGGGGAGACATTCATGGTGAGGGGAGCAGCTCATGGTAGGGGGCAGCATTTCGGGTTGGGGTTAGCTCAGGATAGCAGAGCATCTCAGAGCGGAAGAACAGCTCAGGACAAGCAAAAGATTTGAGGGTGGGGGAGCAGCTAATGATGAGAAGAGCAATTTAGAGTAAGGGAAGAGCTCAGGATTAGGGAGCAACTCAGGATGTGGGTAGCAGCTCAGGATGAGGGTAGCAAGTCCGGGTAAGAATAGCAGCTCAATGTGAGGGGAGCTGCTCCCATCACCCTGAGCTGCTCCCACAGTCAGCTGCTCCTTTGATCATTTCAACATTACCATGTCTCAATATTTCATGTGATGGCCTAACTTTGTATTTAGCAATACCTATAAAATAAAGTTGCACATTATTGGTCCAGGGATAATCAATATCAATTTAATTCAATTTCAAAATAATACCTTTCTTATTTTATTTTCTGGTCAATGTGTCTACAGCCAGATGCAAATCATCAATAGCCTGCTGTGATTATAAGAATGCATATCATTTGTTTATCATACTGTAACCGTATATTATTTCACGCTATATACATATTTTGGGGGATTTCACGGAATTTAAAATCTGTGAAAATATGTATAGCGTGAATATCTATCCAATAGACGTATATAATTATCAGATTTCAAAATCAATGAATTTAAATCTGAGCGAAATCGTACTTTATAGAACAGATTTGGATGCTATTCAGGTTTGTGTTCATAGAAATCCGATAAAATGTTTACTTTTACAATGATTGATTATTTTTACTTTGTATTTTGCAGAAGCTCCAGTAGCAGCAAGAAGTACAAGTTTCCAAGGCTACACACACTGCCCCCGAGTGCCTTCATGTCGTGAATGGTCCTGACGCTATCGGTATAGAGCGGGCTTGTCCTACACCCTTACCACAACCAAGCACAACTATGGCCATAGACCCCTAAATTCGACATGGCGACATGGGCATTTTTTAAATTCGACATGCGACATGAGGCCTAGTGACATGAGGCTTCAAAAGATAGTGACATGGGACATGGACAGTTCTTAAAATTGACATGGGACATGAGCATTTTTAAGCAACATAGATATGCGACATGGCAAATTCTTAAAACCGACATGCGACATGGGGACCCCATCAAGGGCCCCACAACTATAGCCATGCCACTCTTCAAAGTCCAAGCACAATCTAGAAGGCAACTTGAGTTGGCAACCCTTCCTTTGCAATTGGCTCCCACTTCACAAGACAACATTTGGCAAAGTTAAGACAGTTGGACATGCTATGCCAAACTAAGCACAAAGTGTGTTCTGTCTTTATGTTAGGGTTATTTGTTGGCATTAGCAGTTGACTGAGTGTTCCACGTGGAGTTGCAAGTCAATGTGGAAATTGTTAGAAATCAATCCCTCGGGTATACTTTCCAAGTTACAAATTCTTCTTTTAGGAGGTTGGATCTGTATCTATAAAACATTAGCATAGTTTAATTAATCATGCTAGACGTGTCAGTGTCTACGTTCAGCTAAAAAAATTTGGCGAGAGCTTTACCAATGCAATACATTTGTTGTAAACATGTGTGTATTTTTCTCCCTGTTATGATATATTAAGTTGATGTGTCCTCTGAGATCTAATCTACAACTTTATACATGGGCAGTAAGAGCTTAGATCCAATGTCGCCAAGCCATTTGGTACTTTACAGTATATTTTGGTCGGTGAAATTAAGGTGTTTATACCCCAAAGAGACATAGAGAATACATGTATCTAACAATTATAACTGTAATAAGCAAAGCATTTGTTAAATTATAGGGAGTTATACTATATTAAAAATACTATAGCAAAATTAGTATGGTCTAAGTATGGTTCATATCTAAGAAGAATTTTTGAACCTTCATCCTCTGATAACAAGGTTGTGTAAATTCATATTGTTACTGCAAGTCTTCCCTTATTACAACATATATATATATTTCACCCCGTACATTGTTCAACTCTGTGGTGCTGGCACCTGTAAGCAAGGGGTAATAATGGTTTAACAATGGTATCATAAGCTATCATAGTCAACTTAAATGGGCAGTCTCACCACTCACACTTAACCACATAGAGGACTAGAACAGTACTAGAAGTATGAGTGGGATACGCTCGGTGATAAATGCCACTTTAACCCTTTAAGTATGACATAATGCGTTGTATCCACCATGTTATACAGTTAACCCTGTCTTCAAAGGAAAAACGATCGTTGGAGTAATAAAGAAATAATTGAATGCCCGTTCTTCTGTTACTTAATTTTAATTGAATATATTCTTAAAACAATCATGAATATAGTAGGTCTACTTTCAGAGTCTTGACGATACCCAGATGTCATCATTGAAATCAGGCAATTATCATAAGATTTGCATGTGTAATTACTCTAAATTGAAATATATTGAAATACAAATTTATTGGAAAATACAAATGAAAAATATAAGGGGGTATCCATGGAAATTCAAGATGGCAGCCAAGATGGCTGATGAAACTGACTAAGACCATTGATAGGGTAGGGCCTAATGCTTACCGTACCGTCACGTTTAAACGCCTGGTATTGAATAAACGCCAGTCTATAGGCGCTGGGGGGTAATCAGCCATCTAATGTCATAAGTGTATATATGTGGCATGCACGTGTAACACTTCAAACTGCCTTGTATAACAGAGTAATCAGTATCCCGCTACATTCCTAAACGTCCAGCCATAAGTTAGAGACCTAATTAAGATGATGACAATGAAGAGGAGCAATCTGTACAAGAGATACAATGTGTAATTAAATATCACTGCATAGAGGCCGGGGGACTAATACCACCGGGGTACAGTAATGCCACCTTCACAAACCTATTACTGTAACAAGAAGAGTAGAGAGGAGACAATGAGTAATTATTCTTAGGCCCCATACCAGATCCCAGTGGGCATAAAACCTTGATTCAACGTTGACAACTGGTTGATATAGGGTTACAGGGTAGATCAACTTGTTTTCAACATTGATGCAATGTTACTATTTCAAATCTACATGCTACATCTATTTTCCCTAATTGTAAGCTCTTATTTTCTCATCAATGTATATAATTGATCAAAATGTCATTCATATTCATTAATAACTATATGGCAGGGGTAGACACTAACGCTGGCCCGGGAGCCAATGGCCCGTAGTTTTGGGTCCAGGCCCGTAGTTTTCTGCAAAATAACATTCCTACGGGCCCGGGTGGCCCACAGGAGTATTTTGAGGACATTTAAGGAAAGTTTGACTGACAAGTATTATCATGTAATATATCGTTGGAAAGAGGGAAATGTGCCTGATTTAACCATATTGATTACACTCTTTCATACAACAATCAAGAATATACATATTTTTTCTTCTCTTAAAAAAAGAAATTGACCATTGGCCCACAGATCTTGGTCCGGGCCCGCATTTTTTCATAGCTACGGGCCCGGGTGGCCCACACCTGAAAAAGTTTGTGTCTACCCCTGTATGGTGTGTGCATTTGGTTGACATTTGGAACTAAATGACAAGAATATATGCATGGTTTCAGTAAGACACCCTTTATGTTGCTAAGAATAGATAAAGCCTCAGTCCTGGCCAGGTCAGTTTGAAATGGATGTGAACACCTCTTAGTGTGATCATCAGAGGTCATTCACATACCCCTACCCTGGATGGTGCTAGAATTAGCATTTAATTTAGGGGCAATTGGGGGGGGGGGGGATGTTGTAATGAAAATATATGATTTGAAAGAATGCGTCTACATAAAAATGCTGCATCTAATATGAATCTCAAATTATAAATGCATCAGGAGTCAATATCAAATCAATGTAAATCATTTTATTGTTTTTATTCATTGTTGATTCATAATGGTCATATTAATGTTGAATCACTGATGAATGATCAATGTTGATGACCTCATCAATATCAACCAAATAGACCATTGTACAGTCCACTGCTCTGGCTATCGACTGGAGCTGGGGACCATTACAGAGTAACCTCTGTACAGCCCATGATTGGTCCGAAATTTTGGCGCCATTATGACGTCACTTAAGAAACGTATGGCGCGCGGGGTACCCTGGGTAAACTAAGACCGTAAACTTTCCCCGGGCTGTAATGGGCCCTCGCTCCAATCAGATATTGAGAGGGCCGACTTCTATGGGCTAATCAACCAAATGACAACCCTGTATCAACTGTTGATATCATGTCGCTATAGGGCCTAGTCGGGACTGGAGCTGGTTGCGGCAGCCCACACTGATAAGAGCTGATAAGACTGTTACAAGCCTGTCCCCTGTTTGTCCCCTATTTGTACCCATAGGGATATGTCTTATCAGTGGGTTTATCCTCAACCAGCGAAATTTAAAATGGCGGACTCACTGGGTATAGCTCCAGATTCCTATACACATTGAATCAACATTGAATCAACTGAAGTTTGCTCACTGGGGAGAGGTAATGGACACACAACTGTAGGGAGTGTTCATTTATTGTTGGGGGGGGGGGTAAAAATTTCCGACCACTCCTGAGGGGGGAGGGGGTAAAAAATTCAGCCTGCGCGTTACTATAGTTCAATCAAAGGGGTGGAGGTGGGGGCGACCATTTTTCGGCGTCTTCGGCGAGGGGAGTTAAAGGTTCTACTTGCTCTCGGGGAAATCTCACCTAAAAGAATGCTGCCATTACTGTTGTTAAAACTGTAAACTACAGTTTTATTAAAGCAGGAGCTGGCTTGCGTTCTGAACTGGTTTGGCGCTGCAGTTTGGCGCGAGCGAGGATGGTTCGCTTCAGTTCCGTCAGATGGCGCACCGGATAACACCGGGCGTGCGTGTAAGCGGGTCACGCTCCCAGTTTCAACAACTTTCACCCTTTCTTGTCAACATCCGCCGGCGAGCAGAAGGCGAACAAAGTGCACTTCTCCTCCCGAAACTCCTTCTTTATCTCTTCAACTCGTCTAACTTCTGCACCATGGCTGCCGGAAAAGCTGAGTAAGTGTAAAACGCAA
This sequence comes from Harmothoe impar, assembly GCA_947462335.1. Classification (NCBI taxonomy): domain Eukaryota; kingdom Metazoa; phylum Annelida; class Polychaeta; order Phyllodocida; family Polynoidae; genus Harmothoe; species Harmothoe impar. The sequence goes on along the minus strand of OX381712.1, from coordinate 69,163,528 downwards.
GTTTAGGTTATGCCAATATTCACTGACACGGTCTGGGATGTGGCTGGAGAGAGGGAAGCAAGGAAGGATCTCTTCCCCGGGGTCCCCGACATCACCGAAACTTGAGAAAGTGGGCCAGTGCCAGTGGATCATATCATGTTTGGTGGACCCGCCCACCTACCACTCCTGTCAGTATCACTAGCTATCACTATAGACCAATGCATCAAGAAAGGGTTACTTTATCATAATAAAGTTGTGTTTATGTTGGCCTTAGAAGAATCCTCATAACATTGTCATTGTCTGTAATGGCTGTGTTTGCAGACTTCTCATACTCATAGACATAGTCAAATTTCAAGGAGATTCACAGTCACACTCACACTGTCACACTCACAGGACAATTAATTATCTCTCAAATGGAATAGATCTAGAGCATATTGGAAAATTAAGTTGTTATATTTATGAATTTGCGAGTCAAGCTTCAGAAAAATTCAGAAACTTTTCTGAAAAGTCACCCTTTCTTACTGCATTGGTCTATAGTACAGCTATTACTACCACATTAAACAATTCTTTTAATGCTGGAAATGCGGTTAAAAATATCACTCTAGCGACGTCTCTTGATATTGATATGATTTGATATGATAGACCTCTTCAAGCTCTTGAAAATCTTGTGAATTTGTGTGACTTAATTAACCGGGTTGATTTCAGCACTATTTATAATGTGTGTGGACCACTAAACTCGACATGGCGACATGGGCCTTTTTGGGCTTAGTAACATGTGACATGAGGAATTTAAGAGTTAGTGACATGGGACATGGCCTTTTCTTAAAATCGACAAGGTGACATGGCCATTTCTTAAAATCGACAGGGGAAATTGTGACCCCCCCCCCCCCCCCCCCCATCCAGACCCCCTTTAGAGTTTATACCGGTACGCACCAATGCCAGTGGAAACTGAAACTTTCAGTGGAAGTGAAACCATGTACTTTTTTGAGCCTAGGCATAAGTACCGGCGGTCGACTTGAGGAGTCATCGAATTCACTGAAACAACTGAATTAGGATATGTGTTTCACAGTTTGAGTCCGGGAATAGTCTTTGGCCTGGGTTAAGCACCCAAATCAGGGATATAATTAAATAAAATGTATACTATATATGCCCTACCAGCTTGAATAGCACTCAAACGACAGAGGAGGGCTAAGACAAAACACTTCACACCTTGGTTATTTCTACTTAACCTACTGTTGAGGGCTAAGACAAAGGATTTCACACCTTGGTTATTTTCACATTAATGTGAAGGTTAAGTCAGATACCCCCCTCGGACCTGAGTTATGTAATATTAATAATGGTAGAGTGACTGGTGCCCTATGAGGGCACCAGTCAGTCTGTCGTGGTTAATTGTACATATTCTCAGGTCCTTGTGGGGTATCTACTACTTTAAGACTCACATAACCTCACAGCTGTGGCTTAAAACAGCGATAATGTAACAGATAGACTATGGTTATGTGAGGCTGACTCAAAATATAACTACTGTAGAGTGGCCATGGTTATTTAGAGTTAGCTTCTCATAACCATAGTCTATCTATCACACTATCGCTATTGAGTACTGTACGGTATAGTCCAGCTATTACTACCAGTGCACTCACCGGCCTATCGGTATCACCGGATAGATTGTTAATCTAGATTTATCAGTGATTGTTAGCACCTAGCTATGCCGGTATGATAGGCTATGGTACACAATTCTCTGGGCCTATTCTAGCACCCGCATCCCAACGTTCTACTATAGTCTATAGCGGTTGGCAGCTAGGCAAGGTGAGCCCATCCACTGCCCAGTAATATTTTTTGGATTGGGGCAGTATTTTGAGTGAATATGTTGTTTTGAAATTATTATTGTAGAAATTGTTATGAAATGACTATGGTAGAACCCTCACCCCCTCTGTGTCGAGGTTGGGTTTGCGGCGGTCCCAGGGCCCAACCCCTCCACATCGGGAATGATCAGTTAGGTACCGGTTGGCGATTGTACAAGCAGTAAAGTTTTCAGAATGTCTTACCTTTTTTCAGGCTGGAAACCCGAGGAGAAACATATATATGCTACATGCTCTTGCTTAGTATTTTACTGATGCACTAACGCCTAATTTTTGTCATCGTAATGCACGAATGTAGCCATGACGAGCAACTCGCCAGTGCTGCATTTACTGCATTTAAGCATCATGCCGAGTTGATACACTTCTGAAGGGTCATAATTAATGCAGCCCTGGTGAGGTGTTCATGGGACCCTCTTAATTTCCTCTTATTGTCCATCAATATATATTTTTTATTTTACCCCATCCTCCACTTTTTGAACTCATTTCAGTAGAATTTAAGATATGGAGAAAATCGGACCATGCAACTTTAATAATTGTCCAATGTACACCCCCTACTTTACAGAGAGGTATCTTACAGCATGGGAGCCCACACCATGACTATCCCCATGGGCCTACACCACCAGAACATAACCCGAGAGTGCGGCTTATACAAGGGTTTTTGATTATACCAGTGTTTACTGCAGTACTAAAATAGCAATAATCAAAGCCCATATTAGGCTTCTAGAAGTCTTCCAAGTTAAGCCAGGGTATGGCTTATACGAGGGTTCAGCTTTATACGCGAGATTTTGCACTAGCATAATGCAGCCCTGGTGAGTTGACTGCCATGCCATGGCTGCATTCGAGTATCATGCGGACGAAGGCCATGACACATGAAATTTAATATTCAAATGATTCATCTGTGTTACCGGTATAACTAAGATAATAACATAGAAATTAAGTATTGTGAAGTCGTATTGTACTTGTCCTTTTAAGTGAAGTCCTGTATAGTCCTCATGATTTATAGTTAAGTATGAAAGATGGATATGAATGGTAAACTTAAGGTTGAAACTCAATATAGTAATATACGTGCAGTTCGCTGCCTCTATCATGGAGTTATGAAATGGCAATCTGTTGTTGTTAGCGTAGGGTACTTCTATGTGGAACCAGAGTAAAGAAGCGGTATAGAAAATGTATCTTTGTGAAATTAACTTTTGAATGATAACCACAGTCGCCAATTAATACCGGGAGAACACCTGAAAAGATGACCTGTACAACTTCTTGGAAAATAAAATGCTTTTGAAACTTGAAAACTTGAAACTTGAATTGTCTAATTTACTCCCCCTATGTTATAGAGAGGCGTCATACACCATGGGGACCCACACCATGACTATCCCCATGGGGCTGCATCAACACAACAGGGCGCGGCTGTGTGAGGCGCTCCGTGCGGCCCACCCGGGGGTCGCGCAGCGGGCCGTGGTACTGCTACAAGGGGGCGATAATTTTGCCAGATACGACACCGATTTTGATAACGTTGCCTTCAGACAGGTTATTATCAGGATAGCTTTTTATTTCTTCCAGAGCTGCCGCCTGCTCTCCTCAGCTGCCTTCATTTACTCTTTAAGTGTAGCATTGTACGTAAATGCATTATGCCCTTTTGTCGTTATGATGCATATTGTTATTATTAAGCCAAAAAAAAACAGTGTGTTTCATCGTTTTTTACGATTTTACACGATATTAAAAATTGATAAATTTTCCAAGAATGTCCAAAGAAAGGTTCTGCTAGGTAGGATCGGGTGACCAGAAACACTTTTTTTCCCAAATTTTCTTTAGGCCTGAGCCCAGCAAGTAACTCAATGGCAATGCATAATGCCAAACTTTTGTTAAATTCTAATGAGGTACTCGCCAAGTTGATGCACCGTAAAGACAAAATGACCCAGTACATAAAATCACCATGCTGTCTGTAAAGGGCTAAAGCTTCTCCTTTTAACCCTGCTCACCCCTGTATTGTCTAGGTGGGTGTCTGCTGCTTTGGTCTTTGGTCTACAATCAGTAATGACTTATCCTTTAAGGCCAAAAAGAAAGAAGTTGTGTACTAGTAACATGTCATATTCTTTAAGCATACGTTTCACCATTTAATTTAAGAAAAACAAAAAAAAAACATTTCAAACTTGATTTGAACAATTTTCCTTATTACTGGACATCGATTCTCTCTCTTTGTAGCTCTATAGTGATCGATGCCCAGTTTTATACTTCAGATCAGTGGCTCATTTTGGCTGTTTTTTGCCTCACAGATTGCTTCTAGGGCAAAATCCTGACTAGGTGCCAATATATTCTCTATGCCAATGTGTAATATAAGGGTAGAAAACACTGGAACCTCAGTTAGAAAAAATCCTACTGAACAGTTTTTGAGAAAATTAGGGTTTTGTTGCATATTTTTGGTGTTTTTAGTACATTTCCTACATAAACCGTGAACGCCAGCATTTCTCACTTTTCAGGTGTTTAGAATCAGAATTTGACTTTTCTTTATTCACAGTAGGATTTCTGAGTATCGAGCCATTCTAGAAAAGCTATTCTTTGGAAAAAATACTTAGTATTTCTTGATGATTTTCGTTACACAAATTTAGGGTTGTAATGTAAAAACTGCATTGTCATCCAATCAAAGTGTTTATGCACTGTTGATGGTCACCCCCTCCCACCCTCTTCACTCTGCATTGAAGGAGAACAGGCAGGGGAGGTACACGTGTCCGTATATAGCTGTTGACCTGGGTGCTGGGTGCATTTTTAATTTATGGGGTGCCAACTGTTCATGAAAGAAAAATCAAATAGAATTTTTTATTTTTTTTAGTATCAGATTAATGCAACTACAATTTGTGATAGCACTTAAAGCATTGTATTTGCATTAATATGAATGGTAGCCACCTAATGGGGTGCCAACTATTCATGAAAGAAAAATCGATAAGAATTCGTTTTTTATTAGTATTAAATTGATGCAACTACAATTCGAGGTTGCATTTCAAGCATCGGGGCATTCAATGAATGGTAGTCATCTTAAATATATGGGGTGCCAACTCTTCATGAATTTAAAAAAAAGAATAGAATTAGTTTTTTTATTAGTATCAGATTAATGCAACTACAATTTGTGATTGCACTTAAAGCATTGTGGCATGCAATGACTGGTAGCCACCTTGAATGTATGGGGTGCCAACTGTTTATGAAAGAAAAAGAAGAAAGTATTTTTTTTAAGAATCAAATTAATGCAACTGCAATTCAAGATTGCATTTAAGCATTATGGCATTCAATGACTGGTGGCCATCTCCAACCTATGGGGTGCCAACTCCTCATGAAAAAAACACTAAATTGGATTTTTTTAACAGTATAAAATCAATGCAACTACATTTCAAGATTGCATTTAAAGCATTGTGGCATTCAATGAATGGTGGCCATCCTAAACCTATGGGGTGCCAACTGTGTTTGAAAAAGGTATCAAATAGAAATTTTCTTATATAGATATCAAATTAATGCAACTACAATTCTTCATTGCACTGAAAGCATTGTGGCATTTAGTAAATGGTAGCCATCTTGAATGGGTTGAATGAAGGAAAAATCAAATAGGATTTGTTTTTTTGATAGTATCAAATTAAAGCAACTACAAGTCAAGATTGCATTTCAAGCATCGTGACATTTAATGGGTGATAGCCATCTTGAATCTATGGGATGCCAACTGTTCATGAAAGAAAAATAGAATAGATTTTTTTTTTATTAGTATCAAATTACTGCAACTGCAATTCGAGGTTACATTGAAAGCATGGTGGCATTCAATGAATGGTTGCAATCTTGAATTTTGAAATGAACATACACACAGACATATTCATAAGCATGAACATGGTGTTCTCCTTCATATAGATATCCATGGATTTCTACTTCTACTAAATATAGCTTTCTGTTAGAAGGATTCTGTTAGATGGATGTCGATGTCCAGTTTTAGATATATATCCATATAGTGCATTGGAGTGCTATAATGTTGGACTGCTGTATATTTTTAAAAAAGTTTTTTTTTTTAGAGTATTATGTTGCTACCTGAACACAACTAACTTCAGGCTTAACATTCTCGATATAGTATAAAATATAACTGCTACCTTAATATAAATAACTCTGGTGTTGGGTTTGTACCTGCAGGGCGTCGTTCTGCCTGGGTGACCACACCCTAAAGGTCCCCATGGCGCTACACACTGACAACCAGCGTCGCCTCTTGGAGGCCCTCCGCGCCAACGCTAATGTCGGCTCTGGCGCCATTTTGGGATTTAACGCGTCATGCCCTTTGTCTTCATGATGTATGAACGCAGCCCTGGCGAGTAACTCGCCAGTGCTGCGTTCATGCATCATGACGACCCTATGGGGAGTGCATCACCCCATGTATCATGCCAACAGGGGACATTAGGCCAAGAAACAAAAAAGTTGTGTTCAGGTAACATGGCCAAAAAAAGATAGGGTACGTAGGTCGATTTTTATTTTTTTTTACCAATTTTTTTAAGGGATTTTGAGACAAAATTCCTCCCATTTTCGTTTAATTTCCAGTAAATAAATATTTCAGTAAAAAATAAGTTGGTTTTTTTTTTGCAGAAAAGACACAAAAATGCCTTCAAAAAAAATAATTTGGGTAGGGCCAAAAAATAGGGTCTCTAGGGACACCTGAACACAACTTCTTTTTTTTTGGCCTTAAAGCTCATTAAAGCCCCATGCAGACTTTAAAGGGTTAATTAGCCGTCCCTATGTAGTGATTAACGCCTACTTACCGCTTGTACCTTCAGGGCGTCGTTCTGCCTGGGTGACCACACCCTAAAGGTCCCCATGGCCCTTCACACTGACAACCAGCGTCGCCTCCTGGAGGCTCTCCGCGCCAACGCTAACGTCGGCTCCGGCGCCGTCGTCGTACTCCAGGGCGGGGACGAGTTCCAGCGTTACTGCTCGGACGTTAACGTCACCACTTTCAGACAGGTCGGCATCGATTTCAAATTCTGATTTTCTTTTTGTGGTCAGTCAAAATTAAAGTTGTCAAAAGACACCAACTCTGAGCTATATGCTTTTGTTAACTGATATGGGTTGTGAAAACTAATGCTAGGGTGGCTTTGGAAAAAGAAACAGAGATGCCACTTTTTCTGCTTTTCGCAGTCATAATTCCTGGATTTTTAGGAATTTATAGTTAATTTCTCCCAAAATGTGACCCAAATATTTCCTGCGTTCGCTCGAACTGCGAGTAGCATGTTGATGATTGTGAATGATTTGGAGAGTCAAAATTGAATTTAGCATTAAAATGGAAACAATAGCACGAGTTCCAGCGTTACTGCTCTGACGTAAACGTCACCACAATCAGACAGGTCGACATCGATTTCTGATATGCATTTTGGAAATCTCCGAAAAGCCTGAAGGGGGAAACTTCCAGAACTTGGAAGGCATGAAGGGAGAAAGTTCTGTACACTTCTGGATGGCATGAGTCGAAATTGAAATTTGCATATTGGCCCGAAATCCCTCTGTATTTAAAACTTAAAAGAAAACTTAAAAGAAATTGTCAATATATTACCGCGCGCCTCATCATCTGTCACATGATTCGCTCTTTCTCATGTTCGGTGAAACCTTTTTTAAAAAAATGGCTTGCTTATCTTTTAAGGAAGTAATGAATTAGACAAAAGCAGATTCTTGATGAATAATTTCGAATTAAAACCAGCTCGCAATTTTTCGGGGAAGAGAAACCCAGAGACTTTACTGCTTTGATCAGTGTGATCTATTACAAGAATGATCACATGGTGCTGTCCAGTCTGTGCTTCGCTTGAATTATAGTTTACTAAGCTTTAACTTTGCACCAATAGTTAACTGTTTAATATCACGTACTTATTGCTCAATATCTCTATCATTATCTCTGTTTATTCATCCTAACATTTAAATTTTCACTAAAGCTCTAATATTATGATATAAAATATATTGTTTAGAATGTTCTACCATTTAATATATTATTGCTGGCTTTTCATATACACCTATATAAACTCATTATTAAACTCCTCATATGTAAAAAGGTATACCAGTAGCTAAACCTCTATTCAGTGTCATAATACCATTTTAGTTAATTCATTTAAAAACACAATTTTGTATTATAAAAACATGATGAGGGTTTAGTAGTGACAGTCGAAATGGCGACGAGGTCACAGGCATAATGTTGCCATGAAGTTAGTATACATGTATTTTTGATTGTTGTATTTTGAAAATCATTTATGAAATAAATACACACTGCAAAATCATAATTAAGAGTTGTACAAGGGGTAATACAGTTAATTAAATGTTTATGTAACCCTTACTTTGCCTACTACAGGAGTCGTACTTCCACTGGGTGTTCGGCACGTTGGAGCCCGGTTGTTACGGAGCCCTGGACGTGGACAGCGGCAAGTCCATCATCTTTGTACCCCACCTCCCCGACGAGTACGCCATCTGGATGGGCGAGTGAGTTCCACAACTTAACAGCTTTTTAAAAATTCATTAAAAAAAAAAAATTTCACCACCTTGTAAAGGGAAAATGTTCTTCATTAATGTATTACTCATTATACGTCGCCCTTCTCCTCTAATTACATGTGAAATATTATAATTGCTAAGTCGTAGAAGATTTTTACTGCAAATAATGCTGAGAATGGCATGAAACGCCAAGTGTTTTGTCAACGGAGTCTGGTGGTTCAAGTAGAATAAAATCAAAAGGTGGACAGTTTTTGGGCCTTCCCGGTAGTGACTGTGCCTGAAGTTATTTGAACTACATGTATAAGTAACAAAACTTTACAACTTTGTCAACTGAGTCTGGTCGTTGAGCAGAGATGCCAATTTTCTAACTTTTATTATGAATACTTACTATTTGGGTTGAATTTCTGTATTGAATTATGTAAATTTCCTACAGAAAATATACCAAAATTTACTACATTTGTCAAAAAGTGAGTAACATCTCTGTTGAGGTAAATTAAATCCAAGATTCAAAGTTGGACAGGTTTTTGGGAAGTGCCTACCCGGTAGTGACTGTGCTTGAAGTGCATTTGAACTACGAATTATTCATCCCTACCGTAAATTCCCGCGTATAACCCGCATCTCGCGTATAACCCACACCCCTAACTCAGGAAAATCCTATAACCCGTTTCTGGATGTGAAAATGTCTATTTTAATACTGTTCTATAATGATAAAAACCCTCGTATAACCCGCACCCCATCTAGGCATGATTTGTATCAAATGAAAGCTGAGTTTGGTTCGCGTACAACCTGTGGGTAGTACGCGGGAATTTACGGTAGTTATAGTATAACGTGATGTTCCCGACATTTGTTCTCTAAAACAAATGGTGTGGATTTTTATGTGTGCCTTGTTACTTGACAGGATCCACTCTAACGACCACTTCAAACAGAAGTACGGCGTACAGGAGGTGCACTACGTAGAGGACGTGAGTCAAGAGTTCTTTACAATTTTTATGTCGACCAGACTTTTATTTAGGTTTAAGAGAAAAACCTGAGAGCAGATGCTATTAGGCATATTTATATGTGACAATAGATATTGGTAGATGAACTTATTTTTCAATATTGAAAAAATAAATACCGGTATATGAAAAACGACACATAAAAAAATATAAATACCGGTATATCATATTGAAATATATTGAAAAAATAAACATAGGAAATTATACATTAAAAAAAATTAAAATTAAAACTGAGAATTATTGAAATTTAAATCTTTCTACCATTTCTCACCATACCCTTCACTTTCTATTGTAGGTTGCCAAGGTACTTAAGGAGATGAAGGCCGCCACCCTCCTCACCCTGGTAAGTACAACATATTACGATTTTATTTTTTTGATGTGTTTTATTAGGTAAAAGATAACAAATACAAAAGTAGATGCTTCATCCTAGCTTAAGCGCATTGCCTTGCTTCCGCTATATCCCCTGTCATTTTAGACTCAGTTATCACAATATATTACAGTCGTTTGGATATGGCGTAACAATTGTATATATCAATTACAGAAGAGGAACAGACTACTGGTTGCATTAATATCACAGAGAATAGCACAGTCAGGGGCGTGGCAAGCAGTTTCAATGTAGGGGGGACTAAAGGGTTTTGAACCTTTTTTGGCCCCTTTTTACTTGACCTTTTTGGTTTGACCTTTTTTGGGGTTGGTCAAAAGTGGGGGGGGGGGGGACATGCACCCCCCCCCCCCTCCCGGTTACCACGCCCCTGGGCACATTTTAGAATGATGGGATGAGATGATGGGTGGCTTTTGAGTATATGAATGAATAAATACACGTTAAAAACAACTCTCACGTCTGGCCCTGTGTGTGATTACCCATTATTTTGTACAGAATTTCGTTTCCGTGTATCACCATTCGAGCAGTGTTTGATGTGTTCTATTATATTTCTCACAGTACGGGAAGAACACCGACAGTGGGTCTTACTCCAAGGAAGCTGCGTTCGATGGAATAAGCGAGTGAGTGTTTCATAATAATTCATTTCAGATAATGTCTCTTGAATTTTATGAGTTAAGAACTTTAGTACTTATATTTTCAGGTTTTTTTTAATAATGGGCATATTTCCTGTGATAAGGGTGGGTTTTTATCCCAGTACAGCAGTTGAAGTTTAAAGCTGCTTAAATTGCTCAAAAAGCTGCATGGAAATTTCTCTCAAATGACAGGTTGACTTCTGAGGCAGTTGAACATTTAAGAGAGGTGTTATGGTATCAATTAGGAGTGTCATCGATACCCCCCAAATCGATACATCGATATTCATGGAATTCCGATTATCACATCGACAAAAGAATTATATCGATAGAACAGGAATTTATCTTTCCAAATGTGAAAGAATTTTCTGAAAATTCCAACTAGAACTGGACTCATTATCCAGTAGGAGAATGGTACCCTTTGTTGGCCCAATTCTGATCGAATTACCTGTTGTCTCAATGATAGATCCCTATGGTTCAGTGATAGTAACTGGTCATCCTATACATTTAAGTCTGAGTATAGAAATAATAGCTGTTTTTCAAGAAAGTTTTAACAACTAGATTAGCATTGCAATAAATCGATATAATCGAAAAATCGAGACCAAAATAGTGATAATCGAAATCGATATAAATTGGATATCAATGACACTCCTAGACTCACATATACCGGTACTTGCAATTATAATGATGTATGTCTTTGGTTTCCAGGTTCAAGGTGAACAACACCATCCTGCACCCCGTCATCTCTGAGTGGTGAGTGAGAAACTTATCGTGTGTTAAAAAGGAAGGATTTCTCGTTCGCGTAATTAGCATAATTCAAATGTTGACCAAAAAGAGGAGGTTGGGCTTCTTACCGGTAGTGGTACTTTGAAAACTACCGGTATATGCTCCCCCTGTGTTAGTGGGGACCTTCATGATGGGGGCATGAAGGAGTAGAATAACTTCATCGGGAGCCTTCCATAGTACCAATGGGCATACCGGATTCGTAAAAGGCGACAAAACTTGAGGGGTCTCGTGCCTTACTGCTGTGATCCGTCACGTAAGCTGTTTGGCAACCGCTGCCCATATGCGCGGGCCCGGGCCTTCTTGCTGGTGGTCTGGCATGGGATTCCTCCTCAGTGAACCACGTCTGAGATATCAAAGGCCGTGGTTTGTCTGGCCCTGCCTACGACTTGGTACTAGCCCAGGTGGGTAGGACCAGGCAAATAAAAGAACACTTGCTATCCTTCGAAAAGAGTAGGGGACGTGCCCCGGTAGCGGTTTTCTCCCTCACCTCATAGATGCGGTCATTCATTTCATAGATTCGATCATCCATAGATGCGGTCACTGCTGTATTGGACAAGCAGCATATAAATACCTGTCCTACTACTGCAAGGCAGACTACCACTATTGTGGATGACTCCTTGCCAACTTGAGATGTCCCGTGAGGTACTTGATGTACGTCTGGACGTTAAACAAATCAATCAATCAATCAATCAATCAATACCGGTATATGCTATGAAGCTGATTTGCGTTTTCCCCACTTTCTGTTGTTATATTACCGTACTTAAAAGAGTGTGATACGTCCATTTAATTTGAATATTTCTGTGTTCATGAGTACTTACCGCAGTACTAAATAAATACAGTTACGGTATTATGAAAATTAAGTTTATTCAAAGAAGATGCTTCACGGATATCTATGTGTACGTGCATATTAAAATTGCATTAATGAATTCAGGGAGCCTTTTTAAAAAAAATATAAATACTAATTCAACATGTCCATTTGTGATTCTAATGTTTAACCACCTAGGGTGATGATTCAATCTTTACTGTATATTCCAGCCGTGTGTACAAGTCAGATATGGAGAAGGAGGTGCTACGCTTCGCCAACCGTATCAGTAGTGACGCCCACAAAGAGGTACCGATGTTATCTTTTAATTTGTTATCATTGCAGTATCAATTTAATCCTTCAAGGACAGCATGCCAAATATATAATCAATGTATATTACTATGTGCCTTTTTAACTTTAAACAAAAATAAACCTTTTTTCATAATATTTGTTGTGAGAACAAATACTTTATTTACGACTAATTTACTACATCTGTTTTAATAAGTAACATTGTTTATCTCTAATAGGTGATGCGTCGTATCAGGCCGGGCATGTACGAGTACCAGTTGGAGAGGTAAGGTTATCACTTAACAGCATTATAATCTTTGTATGTACGTGATTACACCACAGTACAATATGGTCGCTTTGTGACGACAGAAATAATAAAGTAAGGTAGAGAGGTATGGTAGTGATGCACTATACCCTTTGTGGTCATGATGCATTAATACAACGCTCTTTAGATATAATAAGTCAGACGCCAGTGTTGCATTTCTGCATCATGCCAACCCTGCACTCTCTAGAGGTCTGTATGATGCGCTAATGCAGCGACGATAAGTTACTGTTTTGGTACCGTACCGTCGCGATAAAGCGCCTGGTCTAGAAAGAGCGTTGGTCTTGAATAAGCGCTGGGTGTATAAGGGCACCCAAATGTTCCTTAAGCACTAAAATCATGACCTTGAATAAGCGCCTGCGTAGGAGCCCCGCCAAATTGAAGAGCGCCCCGGCGCTTAATCGCGATGGTACGGTACGTTATGCAGAGAAATTAAGAAAAAAGCCTTGAAGCATATCATGCTGTCCTTAAAGGGTTAAAAGTAGATGCACTCACTATCTCTAGTATCAGCTTATCAGTCATTATCAGCATTATCCTCCACAAGAGGTGCCTGGTACCAGATAATTACAGTAATATCTGTCACGATAATAGAGGATCCATATAGTTCTGTGACCCTAGAGGCATTTCCGTGTGGCAAAGGTTAAGTCATTCAGAGTCATATCTATTTTCCATTACCCGGTAACTACACGCAAGGTGTAATGTTGTGTGTATTCTGGTGATAGCTCAGGTGCGCCACCTACTGCTTTAATTGTGAATCATCTCTAAATAGAGATTCTATGCTCTAAAACATGTGTGTGATTAGGTTTCCTCATGCACAGCTGGGATAAAACTTCCAGTTTGTACATACAACAGCAGAGTTGGTCATTATTATATATGATAAAGCATTCTTAAGCTTATAATCTGTCATATTAAGGCAAACTGTCTCTGCAAATCCAAAATACCATATTCAAGTAATCCCCCCCCCCCCCAAAAAAAAATAAATAAATAAGCGTGCCCCTCCTTTTGGTACTTAAAAATAAAAATAAGTAGCCTATATTTACACATGGGAGCTAAATAAGAGCTCCTACAAAAAGAAGAAGAGGATATATATCTCAGCACGCTTCATGCTGAGATATATCTCGAAAAAACACACTTTTACACTTTAGAGCACTTAAAAATGATCATCAGCTTTGCAAACGGTGCCCTTATCCTTTAACTAAGAAGGACCGCATTGGTTCTTTTATTTGGCCACAGCTGAGAAAAGGTCAACAAAACAAATTACAAAATTGTCAATATCTCAGCTATTGCTTAAGGTAGAAATACACTTTAAAAATTGTTTTATTCCTTATTCCCACATGGCATGTACCGCAAATTCCCGCATATAACCCGCATCTCGCGTATAACCCGCACCCCCAACTCAGGAGAAACTTATAACCCGTTTTTAGATATGAAAATCTCGATTTTAGTACTGTTCTATACCAATAAAAACCCTCGTATAACCCGCACCCTATATAGGCATGTTTGGTATCAAATGAAAGCTGGGGTTGATTCGCGTACAACCCGCGGGTAGTACGCGGGAATTTACGGTATTATATTACCCGCACTAGAGGTTCAGTTCGCGTATAACCCGCGGGTTATACGCGGGAATTTACGATACCTAATACTTTGTCTTGATTCCCGTTTGCAGCATCTTCCTGCAGTACTGTTACGCTAACGGTGGTATGCGGCACGTGGCCTACACCTGTATCTGCGGCTCGTGAGTACACCACTTTACGCCTCAAATATTACAAATAATTTGTTAACAGTTATATAGGGCCACACCAAAAAAAAAAAGTTGGTCAATCGATTTCGCTCGCCTCATTTTTTTCAAAATTGAGAATTTTTTTTTTTTTCAAATTTTCTTCCAGTAATTCCCCTAGATCAACTAATAAAGTCCACTAAGAACTTTTGTTGGAGGCTGCTTAACCCAAAAAAAAATTGTCGCTCGCTCCAGTTTTCCACCGACAATAATATCCATTGACAAAAAAAAATTATTATTTTTTCGCTCGCTCACACCATTTTTTGAAAAGTGAAATCCATTCACCAACTTTTTTTAGGTGTGGCCTAGGAAAGAAAATGTATTCCCTAGAACCTAAGAGTCTATTATCGCATGGATAAGTCATTGTAAATCACAATGTTGTGACTATAAAAGTTCCTACTTGTCAAAAGTTAAAATATAACAACAGTAATGCAGATTACGATAAGCCCAGCAAAAATCCTCTCAGATAAATTGCAGTTGTAAATACCGTAATACCTCCGTTATAAGCCGAATTTGAGTTCGAAAGAAAAATTTGGCTAATAATGAAAGTTTTGAACGTTATTTTACTACCGGTATATTCCTATCATTCTATGATTTAAAAAAAATAATTCCCTACCATATTTCCTTGGCTAAAAGCTGCATGGAGCTTTAGGTGAGAAAATTCAGCCTATACGGTAGCTTAAATAAACACCAAAATATATACCATAAAACCTCGGCTATAAGCCGAATTTTATTTGGCGTTTTTATTTGCTATTAGCCGAATTCTAAGCCCCAAACTCCCATTCGGCTTATAGGCGAGGTTTTAATAACGTAGGAACATAGTGAAAACAAATTTCAAGCACTTTTGTTATAAGCCGAATTTTTACTCCCAAACTCACATTCGGCTTATAGCCAAGGTCGGCTTATAGCCAATGTTTTACGGCATTTAGCTTATCTATAAGTGAGGTCTTGATTTGTGTTTTAGATTTTCCTTTTCAACTTGATCGCTTTTATTTCGCAATTGCAACTAACCCGGTAGACCTATTTCAGAGTATGATTGTTTTCTTTATGGCAGGGGTCACAACGCGTCCATTCTGCACTACGGACACGCCGGGGCACCCAACGACAAACAAATCCGCGACGGTGATATGTGGTACGTTGTCTTATTTCATGTGGAGAAACAACTTTACCATTGTTTCGTATGGGAAGAGTCGTTCTCCACACCCCCATGGAGAAACTGAATCTCATTCTCCACAGCTCCATTCTCCATGGTATAGTTGTGAAACCAATCTTTAAATGTTGTTTTAGAATGGAATTGATCAACATTCACATGAAATAAACACAGAGATCCACTCAAATCAGTCTGAACTCCTGGTTTTTCCACTCGTGAGACCTTGGGTCGCATCACACTCAGCTGCGCCTCGTGTGATACGACCCAAGGTCCCACTCGTGGAGAAACCTGTCGTTCAGACAGATTATCGTGGACCTCTGTCTATTTCTCTCTTAGATTAGATGTGATGAAACTTATTACGAACTACTAGGGAGCCAAACACTTGTTATTGAGGGCAGTTGTTAATTTATTCCAGAAATAGAGCTAAGACACGCAGTCAAAAGCAGGTTTTAGCTCTGTTCTTTTTACAAATATTACAAATATAACATTTTGTTCTGCTGGATATGTGGGAGGGGGGGGGGGTATTGGCACTATTGCTACTTCACGGCCAATATCACATGTTCCTACCTGGCTTGTATTTTGCTTCATGGATGTATCATTGCGACGCTTTAGGAGTGTATCAACCCTGTAAGGGTAGGTATGATGCTTTAAAGGGGCAATAAGGGGTTAATACTTTTAACATGTTTATTTTATAGTGTGCCGGATATGGGGGGGGGGAGATTTCTGCTATATCTCCAACTTAATATTTTCCTACCCTGTTATAAGCCGCTCACAGTTATAAGCCAATGCAATGGTGCACCATGTCAATCCTTCATGATGCATGAATACAGCCCTGACGAGTTACTCGCCAGGGCTGCATTCATGCATCATTACGACAAAGAAGCATTAAATGTTTAATATTTGACACATTTCTTTGACAGCCTGCTGGATATGGGGGGAGAATATTACTGCTACACATCAGACATCACATGCTCGTACCCGGCTAACGGAAAGTTCACCCCGGAGCAGCGAATCACGTACGAGGCCGTCCTGAAGGCCAACCGAGCCGTCATGAAGGAGTGCAAGCCAGGTTAGTGTCAACGCCTTTCTGGAACTCCAGGTGTAAAATTTAAGGTGGATCCTAATGCTTGAGGCCACGTGAGAAGGAAGTGTGTTTTAGTATATACATCCCTGCAAACAAAATCTCAAGCGGAACTCATGCCATTTTTGAGTCTTGACTTGACTTGTGATCCTTACAAGAATTTCAGAACATTTATTAAATGTTTTCTGGACATATTTTTGTGTTGTATTCGCTGGAAATTCTTGTTTTTTGAATGACTAAAACTGGGAAAATTCAGAACATTTCTGAAACATTCTCTGGAGACTTTCTTGAACGAGTGAAATTCGAGAAATTCACGTCATCATGCTACTTGTGGCATTACACATCACTATTGACCATGTTAACTACTCTTGAGAATCCCGCATGTCTATCTTTTGTATACAGCTTGTGCTTTTCCTGGGAAATACACAAGAAACTAACTTTTGTGTCATTCTTGAGTTCTGTTTGGAGTGAACCCCTTTCTTTAAACCAAACCCGTACTGTTGAAGAAATATGTTTGTTAAAACAACTAAAAATTTGATGAAATGCTTACTAGTGCATCATTTTTGAACAGGAAACGTTGCTTGCACAATTGAAGATTATTACATTTTAAAAGAAATTCACATTTCAAAATATTTATTCATAGAAAAACAAACTAAAATTTTCAGCGTGGCCCCAGTAGACAGTGTTAACCTATTACTTTCTTAATAAAAACTGTTATACCAGTAGGACATTTTTAATATCAGTACAACTTTCGATTTTAAACTTTTATTTCAAAAGTAGAGATCAGCTTATAAGGAAGTTCGGCTTATCGAAGAGGTTTCACGGTAGTCACCAGGACCATCATTAATGCACCAAGCCGACAAAGGACACCGTGCATTAAAGTTCCCTTAGTATGCTGTAGTATGTATTTATCCGTCATTACCCCCCTCTTGTCTCCCAGGTACGTCGTGGCCCGAGATGCACAAGTTGGCAGAGCGTGTCATGTTGGGCTGTCTGCGTGACGCGGGGCTCCTGACGGGAGATATTGACGATATGATGAAGGTCCGTCTGGGCGCCATCTTTATGCCGCACGGCCTCGGGCATCTCATGGGGCTAGACGTGCACGATGTCGGCGCATACCCTGAGGTATCTATTTATTAATTTATTTGTCTAGCCCTTTATTGCTAGCATTATGCCTGAAGGTTTCATATCTATTTGTCGTCCCGATACAGCATTGATGAATGATGCAGCATTGACTAGTGATGCATTCGTGCATCATGCTGAGCCTTCGGGAGTGTATCAACCCCGCAGGGTCGGCATGATGCATGAATGCAGCACTCGCGAGTTACTCGCCAGGGTTGCATTCATGCATCATGCCAATAAAGGGCATGATGCATTAAGGCATTAACACTTGTTACTGTTTAACCCGATATCAAAAACACATTGTTATTAATCATTAATGTTGGTTGACAGGGCACTGAGAGGCTGAAGGAGCCGGGACTCAAGTCTCTGAGGACGACACGTGACCTGAAGGAAGGCATGTGTCTCACCATAGAACCCGGCTGCTACTTCATAGAACCCGTAAGTTAGGCAGTGAAAACTGCTCACAAAAGCCGACTTGCTTTTCTATAAGTTGATGAGAAAATATTTTAAGCAGATCTTTTGAACAAGATATACATGTAGCTTTAAACTGTCCAAAATACTGGTGTAAAAGTTTTTCTCGTGAGCCCACGCTGAGAAAATCTATATCAAATTTGACTTACCGTTACGTCAAAAATCCCAAGAGTATTGATAATTAGTCATATTTGCTCTCAGTTTTCTTCAAGCCAGTTTGCAAATAAAATTCCCACCCGTAAATAGGACTTTCCCCCATTTCCGACAGTACATCGGACAACCTTCCCATACTCTGGCTAGCCAACCGTGACAAAGAACATAACCTAGACACTGGGATGTGAAATTTAGTTACATTCACAAAAATTGTTTCCTCGGTTAGTCACTAGATGGTACCACTGGTGGTTTTAGAGTGACTGCTCATATTCCCGTATACCGGGGTACCTACCTTATCGTTTGGCAAGTTTCTTATTGGTTTGTTGTGGGAAAACTATATTCATTAAGTGATGATATAAATAATCTTTCTTCGTAGCTACTCAATGCGGCGTTTGCCAACCCCGACCAGGCGTGTTTCCTGATCCGTGAGCGCATTGACCAGTTCCGCGGCACTGGTGGGGTGAGTAGCAAAATGATGTTTTATTCCGACATCTGTCTTTAAAGCTGGGCCGTCAGGGAATAAGTTCATCATTTTCCATACATGGACTAAAATAACAGTTCCACCAGAAGGTCGCAGTGTTTGGACAGGGGACCATGAGCATTGTCCAGCTACAACATATTCACCCTATCTTGTGCCTGTAAGTGCTGAGCTCCCAGCCCTTAAGAGCCCTCCTGTGAATGATAACTGAACTATATCCAAAAGTGCTTTCGGCCTCACTTCAACCATGACAGTCAAGCTTTAATTTGAAGTTAATTGGCAATACCAGACATCATGTACATACATCTACTTTAACTTGAGAAATATCCTAATAAAAGTTTATAAAGAGGAGTTTTTCAATAAATAAAACTTGATCACTTTAATGTTGATAAATTTAGCCTCATTTTCTCTTTCTGATGTTTGGCAACATTTTAAACAAACGTTTGGCTGGCGTATCGTTTTATCAATTGCATAACAAAGTCTTGTGAAAGACTAATCTAAACTGTGGTCATACTTTTTTTCGCGGGGTATATGTTTTAGCGGAATTCGCGTAAGTTAGAAATCTGCAAAACTTTTTGTATGCTATAGTATGCAATAAATACCCGCGATATTGCGAATTTTCACTTTTCCGCGAAAAATATGGCGCCAATGTTGCGCGGCAACATTGGGATATATTCCCCAGGTGGAGTAAGTGCATTACCTAGTTCACCACCTGCCCACCTGGGGGAGCTAGGGCCCTTGGTGCCTTTGTTGGTGGCAACCAATCAGTAGGCCTATGCTTGTAGTATGGAATGTTGATATAATTTTTTGTTATTGTTACTGTGATACTACATTATGATGTTAATAAAAATGGCCTCCTGACCATGTCTGGCTGGGGCAAGAGTAACCTGTGTCATCTCATCCTTATTATCAGTTACGGAACCCTTCAGGAATATATACCTGTAAATATAAATACTTATCTTTGTTTCATGTGCCTTGACCTGTTCTGTTATGAGTCTGGTAGACCTTCAGATGTACCCGTGTTTGCAGATACCGTAATGTTGTGTTTAGGCGCCGTGTTTTGAATAGCCGCCTGCTTTGAATAGGGGCCGGGGGTAAGAGGGTTCTGAAATCAATAGGCGCCGGGCCTTGAATAAGCACTGGGGCTTCCCGTTTTCTAAGTAATTTAATTAAGGCAAATTTGGCTGGGAGGGGGCGGGGGGTGGCTTCATGCATTTCCCTTATGTATAAGGACAGAGAGTAACTGAGGGGATTAACAGTTAGGTGCGAAAAGATGCCAGCCAATTAAGGTGTCTGAGGGCGAGGGGTAGCTTTAACACCTTGTCTATAGCATTATATAGCTTCCCACTGTCAACATATACACCCTTCACTACCTTATATCCTACCATTATCTCATGATTCAATGAATCTACTCCTCTAAAGTAATAGGCGCCGGGCCTTGAATAGGCGCCTCCCTTGAATAGGCGCCGGGGGTAAAGGGGAGTTGAAAATATTAGGCGCCGGGGCCCCAAAACGCTATATACGGTATTCAGAGGCTTCGGTACTGATTACATCGTCCGTAAACGTATTACATGGCCCGTCAGTAATGCACTTCTTCCTACAATTGTGGAATTTCCCTTTACCTTGGCTTTGAATATTTACTCAGTGTCATATAACATGATTTGTTCTCTCTTTTTCCAGTCTCGTATAGAGGACGACATCCTGATAACGGCAGACGGAGTGGAGCTGCTGACCTGTGTACCCCGCACCGTGGAGGAAATCGAGGAGATCATGGCCGAGGGACGTAAAATGTACGGGGACGCCTGCCCCGCCGTCGTCAAAACCAGCTAGACGATGACCGTGTTAATTAATATTGTGTTTGACGTAATAAGCACCCCCGGGTGCTTAAAAAATATCTTAATTTGAAAATGGCCTGAAATATCCATCTTAATAAGCGCTCTTACAAGGCTTCTACTCACCCCTATGCCTTCACGCTTGGCTCGGCCTTAACATCTGCACAGGTGTGAAGTGTTTCATGTCGCACAAAGGTGTGAAAAACATTAACAAAATCGGAGGGACAAAATTGCAAAAGGGTGAGCGCTTATTAGGGACACATAGCGCTAGAATGTGGTATGGCCTTGGTCGTCATGATGCATTAATGCATCATGCTGATAAAGAAACTTGAAACCATGCGGTATCATGTCGCCCATGATACAGTACAGCGTGAGGTGTCAAACAGATCATGTTAAAGCGGCATAATCACCGAGCGTGTCCCATTCACATTTCTAGTACTGTTCTTGTCCACTATGTGGTTAAGTGTGAGTGGTGGTATTGCCCCTTTAAGTTGCAGTTCAGGATATCTGAAGGCATTTCAAGGGACCTTACTCATTCAAGTTGAGGGAGGTAATGGAGGGATATGACGTGAGCGATCAAAATGATAATGATCAAGATTACCCATATTTGCTACAAATATACAAGCTTATCATATACAATAGCTTTGCGCGATAATAATGCCCGGCAAGTTTATGGCTTCTCAAAGGCGCATACTCAACATGGACGTATCAAAATAGTATATTGATGAGAAAATAAGAGAAATCATATGGTGTTTATTATGAATACAAGACAGAAGGGGATCTATATGCTGCTTCCCATATTACAAGGTATTATACTTAAAATAGTGAAAACAGGAGGCATACGGTAGTTAAATTGATAAATCTGTATCAATATGAGCACTATTGTGTCCTTGCTTTCTGTAAAATTATTTGTCAACATTTGCAATTGATTTATACTTTATGGTGCTGATTAGTATAGAGTGGGTCTATTGTTTGCAAAAGAAAGTCATTCCAACATTAATTGCATGTATTAAAGTTATACTGTCCTAGCTTTTTGTACTAAAATATTTGAATAAACAACACAGCTGGAATGAACATGTTTTAGTAGTGTTTTATTTTATACCGCCCTTGTCACTAATTCAAGGGGGCTTGCGAAGATTCTGAATCCTCTAGAATCTGCACATGGGTTCTGAGGGGTCGCTTAGTGGAAAACCACAGCTTTATAAAGAATGTTTTGTGATAAGAAAAAGAAAAATAGAAAGAAAGGCATTTATAATTCAGCATGCCGTGAATTAGTGCAGTGTTTGCGAAAACATGCAAGACATTTGCAACGTCCGCCTAAAATGTCACTGGTCAAGCTGATTCACAAGTGTTGCAGGACCAAATGCCCGGTCACATGTTGGGATTTTCTGAACTAAAAGAATTTGACGAAGTTTCTAATGCTGAAATGTGTTTGTCAATATACTGTGTAAAACTATGCATCTATCCTGATTTGCCCATAAATGATTACCCTATTCGACGTACCGGTAATAAGCACACAGTGCGTTTAAATAATGATTATGGACACCTTTTAGTAGTTAAGAGTTTAATTGGGGTCAAAAATTGGGGTTGTTTCTAGTATAGGATCGGCCAAAAACGGAGATGTGTGCCTATTAGGGGGTGTGCGCTTATTACGTCGAATAAGGTGCTTGTAGAGAAATGGGAAAAAGATGGAGTATTATCCGAAAATCAGTATGGTTTCAGAAAAGAGCTAGGGACGGCTGAAGCTATATACGACTTCGCGGAGGATCTTTATAGCTCACTGGATAATAGGGAAGCAGTGGCAGCTGCCTTCATAGACGTTAAAAAAGCCTTTGATTGTGTGAGCCATGGAATCTTATTGAACATGCTGAAAAAGGGGAAAATGGACAAATATATGCTAAACTGGCTCTCAGCATACCTGCAGGGCAGGAGTCATCAAACCCTAGCAAATGGTGCAGTTTCAGACACAGTCACAGTTGAGTTCGGAGTACCCCAGGGATCAATACTGGGCCCCTCACTCTTTATCTACTATGTAAATAAAATATCCTGCCTAGATACAGTAGCAAAAGTAAAGATGTATGCGGATGACGCGGTACTCTATGCACCGGACGTCGAGCCCGAGGCTGCCTTAGACATTCTAAAAGGGGGGATACAGAAATTAGAATCTGGGTGCAGGGAGCTGGGCTTAACAATAAATAAGAACAAATCTAAGTTTATGTGGTTTGCCACGCACAGGAAAATAAAAAAGTGCCCCGGAAGCCAAAAGTAGAAATCTCTGGAAGGCCCATAAAAAGGGTGGGTACCTTTAAGTACCTGGGAGCTGTCTTCGATGAAAATCTGGGTTTCAAGCCTCATGCAAAGAAGACGCTGAGAGAGGTAAACCTGCTAAATTTTAAAATGTGGAACGTAAGGCATATGCTACCAATGCACGCTGCTATTGACATGTACAAGCAGGTAATATTACCACATTTTGATTACTGCTCCTTCCTGACAGACGGGACAACGGCAGTGCTCAGGAGACAGATACAAGCGGCGCAAAACAGGATTTTGCGTTGTATATTGAAAGTTAAAATTGGCCAAGAATCCACAGAAAATCTCCACGCGCTATGTGAAGCCCCACTTCAGAAGCAGTGAAGAAAGGAGCTCCAAATGTCCCTATTGTATAAGAAGAGAAGGAAAACGGCCCCCTTACAAACAAGACGTAGAACACGGGCAGACCACAAGAACAACTTTGAGATGCCAACACCCCGCCTCACCCTATATAAGAAGGGCCCCTCATATAGGGGTAGGCAGCTGTGGAACAAACTCCCATATGGAATACAAACGGCGGAAACAAAAGCCATTTTCAAGGCTCGGGTGAAAAAATGGTTTCACACAGACATGAAAGGGAAAAGGGAGGCTCTACTGAAGAAAAGAAGGAAGAGGAAGCCACCATGAGAAGTTAAAAGGGAGAGGTGGACAGACCGGGAGGAGTTTGGAGACGTGGGAAAACTCCAGGATCCGCAATGCTGGGATACGTTTTTTAAGCTGGACGAATCTTTAGTTTTTTTACTCATCACCATGGTGTATATTCATTAGGATAAGATGTTACCAGACTGCATGTCAGCAGCGAAATGTCAAACCCTTCATGTAGTAATTTGTTGCTCACCTGAGCTGAGAAAATAAGCTAATGCATAAAAATATGTCTTGCGAAGACAGTAATGCGATCATGATACATTTATTCAGTAGCATACGGTTTCGAGGAAAGTACATAAAAAGCTAAAATAGGTCGTCTGACGACATGCCATAGGCACACATTTAAACTGTTGCTCATGAAAAATGCCTGTAGGGGAAATATATAATCTCGAGGAGATTCTAAGCTGAAGGGGGAATTGTCGTAAATTCTATTAAGTCGAGCGTTAGATCAATTGTGTGTGGCGTTCCGCAGGGTTCCGTCTTGGGGCCATTGTTGTTTATTTTGTACATAAATGATATAATTTCTTGTATCAGTAACTCGTCCTGTTATCTATATGCAGACGATTTAGCAATATTGGTGAGCGCGGATAGTGTAGACCGCATGAAGGTTTTATTACAAGATGATCTTGACGTGATAGGTAAATGGTGTACACTAAACAGACTCACAATAAATGCAGATAAAACAAATGTAATGTGGTGTCATTCAAATCGCCAAAACCCTAATTTGTCCGACTGTGATTTGGTTGTACAGGGCAAGGTCCTGAAAGTTGTGAGAGAATTCAATTATCTTGGTGTAAACATTGACTACTGCTTAAGTTTCGCGGGCCATGGTAAAAAAATAAAAGGCATGGTTCTTGGCAAACTTGCACAGCTGAAACATATAAGAAAGTCTGTAGATAGACAGTTAAGTTTAACTGTTTATAAACAGATGATACGTCCCTCTATGGAGTATAGCAGTTTTATAGTTGATGGCGCTACAGAATGGGTTCCTAAGCGTTTCCAGGTCATCCAAAATGACTGTCTTAGAATTTGTGAAAAAATTAGAAATGCCCTTGATGTAGATCTTGATACTTTACACACTGACTGTAATATAGAGTGGCTTGAGGATAGGCGAGACACTCTCTTATTGGCTCTGATGTATAAACGAGCGCAAAATGAAAGCCTTGTATTGGAGTCAGTAAGAAATCTACGCAGCTCAAACAAAGTAAAATTGAAAGTAGATCGTCTGGTGTGTGACGTTGCGTTGATACTCACTTCACTACTGCATGAAAGAAGATGCCTGAGATCTGAAAATCCGCTCATTATAACCCCTCATATTACCCAAGGTGCACCATTCTATACCAGGGTGCATTGGGGTGGGTTGCTAGGCACCGCTTGCTGTTCTCTCCTCTTGTTGGCTGATCGGTTTTACAGAGTATGGATGTGATTGGTTCCTCACCCATTGGCCCATCTTGGGCTCTCTGCCATAGGCCAGTGGTGTATCTGGACCAATGAGCAGCCTTCTACCATCCTGGTTGTTGTTCCTCTGGGGACCACAACAATCAATCCAGAGTCAGTCAGGTGTGACTGCACTCCCTCTTTTATAACATGTTGACCTCTTATGTAAGTGGACCAATCATTTGTAACTCTATGCACCGGACGTCGAGCCCGAGGCTGCCTTAGACATTCTAAAAGGGGGGATACAGAAATTAGAATCTGGGTGCAGGGAGCTGGGCTTAACAATAAATAAGAACAAATCTAAGTTTATGTGGTTTGCCACGCACAGGAAAATAAAAAAGTGCCCCGGAAGCCAAAAGTAGAAATCTCTGGAAGGCCCATAAAAAGGGTGGGTACCTTTAAGTACCTGGGAGCTGTCTTCGATGAAAATCTGGGTTTCAAGCCTCATGCAAAGAAGACGCTGAGAGAGGTAAACCTGCTAAATTTTAAAATGTGGAACATAAGGCATATGCTGCCAATGCACGCTGCTATTGACATGTACAAGCAGGTAATATTACCACATTTTGATTACTGCTCCTTCCTGACAGACGGGACAACGGCAGTGCTCAGGAGACAGATACAAGCGGCGCAAAACAGGATTTTGCGTTGTATATTGAAAGTTAAAATTGGCCAAGAATCCACAGAAAATCTCCACGCGCTATGTGAAGCCCCACTTCAGAAGCAGTGAAGAAAAGAGCTCCAAATGTCCCTATTGTATAAGAAGAGAAGGAAAACGGCCCCCTTACAAACAAGACGTAGAACACGGGCAGACCACAAGAACAACTTTGAGATGCCAACACCCCGCCTCACCCTATATAAGAAGGGCCCCTCATATAGGGGTAGGCAGCTGTGGAACAAACTCCCATATGGAATACAAACGGCGGAAACAAAAGCCATTTTCAAGGCTCGGGTGAAAAAATGGTTTCACACAGACATGAAAGGGAAAAGGGAGGCTCTACTGAAGAAAAGAAGGAAGAGGAAGCCACCATGAGAAGTTAAAAGGGAGAGGTGGACAGACCGGGAGGAGTTTGGAGACGTGGGAAAACTCCAGGATCCGCAATGCTGGGATACGTTTTTTAAGCTGGACGAATCTTTAGTTTTTTTACTCATCACCATGGTGTATATTCATTAGGATAAGATGTTACCAGACTGCATGTCAGCAGCGAAATGTCAAACCCTTCATGTAGTAATTTGTTGCTCACCTGAGCTGAGAAAATAAGCTAATGCATAAAAATATGTCTTGCGAAGACAGTAATGAGCTCATGATACATTTATTCAGTAGCATACGGTTTCGAGGAAACTACATAAAACGCTAAAATAGGTCGTCTGACGACATGCCATAGGCACACATTTAAACTGTTGCTCATGAAAAATGCCTGTAGGGGAAATATATAATCTCGAGGAGATTCTAAGCTGAAGGGGGACAAAAAACTTGGACTGGAAAATCAATTCAATAAACGAAATGAGGTTCATTTTAAAAAAAAAGAATAATAAAAAAAATACCGTATTCGACGTAAGAAGCGCACACCCCCCATTTTGGCCGATTGTTAGACTATAAATAACCAAAAATCTCTCAATTTTTTTACCATAATTAAACTCTTAACTACTAAAAGGTGTCCATAATCATTTTTTAAGCGCACTGTGCGCTTATTACATCGAATACGGGATACTGTTTTTTTCGTGGACAATACCATTTTTTATTTTTTGGAAATACAAGATTTACTATGCTTAAGTATAGGAATGTTTTCTTTATTAAATGCCTCAAATCAAAAAATAAATGCAAATGCCAACTACATTGATACCTCTCTGTCGTATTTCACTTGTGGGGGCTGGGGCTTTGTGGGATATGGCCCCAGCTGCCACTCGTGAAATACGGCAGAGACGGTATCAATCGGTGTGGCTATCCAGTCCTTCAAAAATATAGCCGATCCTACAACATAGAGAATGTGCAGGACTGTATGTCCTGTGGGATGAAAATGTTTTTGCAAAGATTGGTAGTGTGGACTATTGGGAATAAAAGCACAGGAAGACTAGGTTCATTGTGTCATCTTTATTTTGGTCAATGATGGTGGTCAATATTTTATCTAGTAAGTTTATATTAAAAAAATAAATACAAAATTAAGACGTCAATAAATAGTACAGCGTATGAAGTATTAAAATGTAAATTCTCCGATAACATATTTCTGCACATTTACAGTATTGCATTGTTTAATGAACCATATGTGGAAGTTTACGCATAATAAATACCCAAATATAAAATTCTGATTTGAGTACCTTTGAAATTTCTTTAACCCCTAGATAATATTATATATAATCTTGGCATACGAAAAGACCAAAGATAACGATAATTAACCTGTTTGAGGTTAAAGGATGGTAACCATCTCAGGGATCAAATAAGTCATAGTCTTATCAAATCGGTCTAGCACCATATTATATAGACCACGTAACAAATGTGGATGTCAATACTCTGATATTAAACTATGTTCTTAGAATTTATCAGCCAATACAAAAATTCATTGCATGTGGTATCAAGAAATGAATCCTATTTCATATTCTGCTATCTTTAAAACAAACTTATTGCTGCATTTTAAAATCTGGAAACTAGCTTACATAAAATATATATCATCCCGTTTTCATGTCAGATAACATGTTTGGAAAATATCATACTAACTTCATGGAAAAAAACGATGCTAATAGATAAAGACAAATACAGTTCTGCATAGAAAGACAGACTTTGCAAATTAGCCTGACCGACACTTAGATCTTTAGACTTGGCCCCAGTCAGCCCAGAGTAACCCACAGAATATCTATAATACAGGGTCAGGGTGCTGTTTCTCCACAAAATACGGACGTCCACAATTTGCGGAGAAACAGCACACAGGGTCCTGTTTCTCCACAAATATATTTATGGAGCTCTGCAAATATGTACGGATGTCCGCAAATATATATAGAGGTCCATATCTGTATGCTTAAGTACCAAAAAGACATATAGGCCTATATTTGCGGAGCTCCATAAATATATGGAGAGTGTATTTACGGACTTCCGCAAATTTACGGACGTCCGTATATTTGTGGAGAAACACCATCCAGGCAGGTTGAGTGATGAGTAGAGTTACAAACAGGTCAGCAGTTCTCTGAATGGTCCGGGCTGCACAATATGTCATATGTTTACTCTGTTTGTACAGAACAATTTATATCCGTCAGCTCTTAGGTAATGGTATACTGTGGGCTTTTTTTTAGATAAGGTCATAAAAAAAAGGGTTGTTTCAGGTAACATGGGCAGAAAATGTAGGGTCGGTAGGTAAGATTTTGTTTTAACTTAAAAAAAGAAAAAAAAAAGAAAGTACTAGCTGGCCGGTCCGAAGACTCTAAAATTGACCAAAAAGGGGTCAAAATACGGAACTCTCTTCAAAATTGCATTAAAAGCAGAAGGCCCTGTTCTGATAGGGTTGGTGAGGTGACCTGAAACAAACCTTCTTTTTTTGCCTAACAGGGGGTTATTGAAGGGGTCCAAAATTATTTGTGCAAGTACCCCTGTACATACAGTGAAAGTGGGCCTTTTCAAACACCGCTTGTTAAAAAAGAAACCCCACTCCCTTAGACCACTTGGGAAAGGCTGGGTCCTGTTTCTCCACAAATTTGCGGACGTCTGTAAATTTGCAGACGTCCGTAAATACACTCTCCATATATTTATGGAGCTCCGCAAATATAGGCCTATACTTTGTTTTGTACTTAAGCATACAAATATGGACCTCTGTATATATTTGCGGCCATACGTATATATTTGCGAAGCTCCATATTTATATTTGCGGACGTCCGCAAATTTGTGGAGAAACAGCACCCAGGATGGGAAGGGGAGATACAATGAGCAGACCCAATTGGCAATTATGATGAGAGTAGTCTGAATAGTTGGTACATATATCTAAGCTATAATGCAAACAGCAACGGACTTTTAAACGAGATTCCTCCTCCAAAACTGAACTTGTATAAAATAAAATAAAGTAATACAATAAATGTAAGGCTACAAAATGATACGAGAATCAACTGTATGATATATCATAGAGTTGGTGGGATATTTTCCGGTATTTTTACACATACTTCCTCATAGCAATATCCTTAAAAATACAATTTACAAGTATATTACTTTCTCACAATCATAATAGTAGCCTTTCTGACATTTTCCTCACAATACACATGCATGCTATGTACATACGGCGAGATTCCTTCATACTGACATTTAGATAAGTCTTTCTTGGATACATTACCGTAAAACCTCGCGTAGAAGCTGCGGCTAGAACGCGAGTCAGATCGGCGGTGCGGCTTATAGGATCGGCCCAGACTCAGGGTGCGGCTTATACGCGAGTTTTTGCCACTATGGTACAGTACTAAAATCGGTACATTCAGATCACCATTGCGGCTTATAGGATCGGCCCAAACTCGGGGTGCGGCTTATAAATACGTGAGTTAGGCTTATACGCGAGGTTTTACGATATATATATAATTATATACACAGGATCTGATTGACACGGTATCCCCTTAACATTTTGCTCCTCTTGGTGGCAGGGGTAGACACTAACATTTTTAGCTGTGGGCCACCGGGGCCCGTAGCTTCAGAAAGCTACAGGCCCCGACTAAGATCTGTGGGCCAATGGTCAAAATTATGTTTTCTTTGGGCGAAAAAATGTTCTATAGACGAGTGTAACCAGTGTGATTAAATATAGTATGATACTATAAATGTCTTCCAAATACTCCTGTGGCTTGTGGGAATGTCGTTTTACAGAAAACTGCCGAACCAGATCAAAAACATTGGGCCCGGCCCAGAGTTAGTGCATACCCCTGCCTGGCCTAAGGCCAGGAAAAAAAGGTTTGTTTCAGCTCACCTGACCTCACCTTTACCTACCCTATCTAAACAGGGTCGACCCTACGTTTTTTTTATCCAAGAAATTTTTATATTTTGACACTTTTTTTTGGACAATTTTAGGTTTACAAAAGTTTTGAATGTTTTCCCCCATTTTTACACTTTTTTGGGTCGAATTTAGGTATGTAAAAAAAAAGTTGAAAAAAAAGTCCGACCTACCGACTCTAAGAGTTTCTTCACATATGCATGTTACCTGAAACAAACCTTTTTTTCTATTTGGCCTAAGCCAGTAAAGAGGTTATTATATATCTTGGCTTGGGTGAATCCTCCTGGTGGCAATATGCTGAATACTATATATACACTTCGGCTGATGTTTCCATATAAAATATAACATTTCTCAGCCTTTTAATATTACACGTATATATACTTGAAACACTTCTGTATACTTTATTTATTTGTATGCCATGGCGTCAGTCTAGGGAAAAGGGTGTCTGTGCCAACATATTGCATACAGGCATGCCATATGTGAGATATAACACTCTTGAGGCTGTTACTGGATATATCATGATATACACTCGGCTCCACCTCGTTTGTCACTGATATATTCAGTACCAGTCTCAGCTTGTTCTATATCTACCACAACCCCAAACCACCTAATCCCCTTTGATTTTTGACTTGATTTTTCTGCCCGATATTTTTTATTTGATTTTCTACCCAATATTTTTGTTTCCCCTATATACCCCTTCTGTACCCCTCCTTCTTTAATGACCTACCCCCTACCCATCCCTTTACTACTCCATATTTCTATCTGTTCGCAACCACCCCTTTTCTACCATTCTCTATCCCTAATTTACCTACCCCTATTTTAGGAAGTGGTCATTTATGATTCACAGACGAAGGGGGGGGGGGGGCATGGTGAAATGTTGTTAGGAAACAGGAAAATCTATTACAACACCCACAAAAAAAGGGGCATACATTTTCACCTCCTCATTTTTTTCACCCCTCCCCTATAGATGATAAATGACCACTCCCTAATAATTACCTACCCCCCCCCCCCCCTTTTCTACCACCCCCTACCCCCTATGCTACATAGCCTGGCTCGGCTGTTTCCTCCCGGTGACGATGCTGACGACGAGGATGATGACAAAGATGAGAACGATGATACCGACGATGACGAGGAACTGCACGACGCTGGGGGTGAGTCGCTCGGTGAGGGGGACGGAGGAGAAGGTAACCTCGTCCTCCTGTGGGGTGTCGTGGTCGTGGTGGGGCATCACTCTCAGGTCGTCCATTACCTGCATTTAAAAAAAAAAGTTTATTGACCGGAAATTCATGTAAAGGTGAAACACGTTCTGTCAGAACAGTCATGAAATTATGTACACTATAGATACAATTAAATACTCCAGAGAAATATTCAGTTCCTTATTTTTCCTTGTCGGGAAAGTTACTTTGGCATATTGGCGGCCTCTCTCTGCTGTCTACATTGTTGTACGACTTCTTTCAATCAATAAGTGATAAAGTTAAGACGACAGGATTAGCCACTTGGGATTGGGCTGAAAATTAAAAATTAAAGTCATTGCTTGTGTGATTGTTCAAGAATGGGTGACACACATACTAACAAGGACACAGTCCTTTTTGTGCAAGCACACATACTTTTTATTTAGGGAGGAGCTATCATAGCGAATTATGATATGCAATGTGTACTGTTACAGGCATTTTATTAAAAAGGACCAAAATATCAGGCTAATAGCACATGGTGCAGGCTGGCATACTACTTTTTCATGTAGAATATGATAGGCCACATTATTCAGAGAGCCAGTACTCAAAAACTAGACATGGTACCCTCTAATAAAAGATATCACTGGAAAGCTGATGACATCACTCTTATTATGGAGTTCTTACCTTGAAGGGCCCTCTTCTCTCGACTAATTTTAACTTTTTCTGTCTATAGGTATAAGTGATTAGACGCCACACATAGTATCTGACATCTTAAAAAGCTCATATTTCCTGTAGAAGTAATTGTTCCCAAACTTTTGGAACACCATTTTCTTTCATTAAAGATTACAAGTAATATGTATAGTTGTGTAATCAAAATTAAAAAAATAGAAATAGAAAAAGAAGAAGAAAAGATAGAAAGTGCTGTTTCACCTGTTTGGCTGCTTTCCTGCCGGCCCGCACCGCTCCGTCCATCGTACCTCGGTATGCCAATGCACACTCTGTACCCGCAAAGTGGATCTTCTGATGGGACTCACCCCACAACCTGCAAAATAGGTAATTTTGAATTTGATTAATATCGAGAAAACATATCAATTCTTCAGGAAATGATGCGGGCGCAATCCATAGACACTTTTTTCCAAAAAAGAAATAAATAAAAAATTTGCATTTCCAAAAGGTAGGTGTGGGAAATCCGTAGACCAACTTTTTATTTTTTGTGGCTCAAAGGGCACAATACATTAAAGATAGTGTGTCAGCTAAATGTTTAGAGATTTTTTAGTTTCATCATATTACTATTGTATATCCTATCCCATACATCTTCCCTAACTTTTAGAATTATTGGCAGTGTCT
The DNA here is from genome assembly GCA_947462335.1 of Harmothoe impar. Lineage (NCBI taxonomy): Eukaryota > Metazoa > Annelida > Polychaeta > Phyllodocida > Polynoidae > Harmothoe > Harmothoe impar. The sequence continues at coordinate 69,131,094 of OX381712.1, read as the reverse complement.
TAGTCTATAAGATGAGCACATGCAGTGCAATATTTTTTACTGTAGGTCGACACTAAAACTCATATGTGTTGATACTCCATGGCTCAGTGCATTCTCTATCAGATTACCGGTAGTTCCACAAATACTCTCCTGGGGGAGTGCCTGAGTCAGTGAGGTAAATCAGGTACATTGTTATCAATCTCAAACTGTGTATTAATAGACAAATATGTTGCATTGTTTATCAGCTAGAATGATAATGGAACCCATGGCATTGAAGTGATATCCATTTTGAAGAAAAGGTTTGGGAAGTCTATTAGCTGATATACCATCTTTAAAGCATTATGTGGCTCACAAGGGGATAAACACGGTATCCAGCCTGGGGGAGCAGCTGTCCCCAAGTGAGTGTCAGGGTGGCTATTTTGTCCAGATCTAATCCACCATGTCTCCTCCCCCGGCTGGGATTGGTTGGAATCAGACAGACCGCAGTAAATCATCCGCCTGTAAATGGTAGTGGAGGGAAGACCAGATGACCAATCCACAGGTAGCTACTGGTCACTATAAAACCAATCAGGTAATGTTTACATGGGTCTCTACCTTGTTGCCTGGTAGCAAAAGGGATTGAATTTGGAAGTGCTGAGGGAAGTACTTTTTAGCAAAATGATCATGAACATCTACATCCAATGAGTTTTGTGTTAAAATGTCAACACCATTTCCAAAAAGTTTTTTTATTAGAAAATGCCAAGGGCAAGTGCTGTATTTTCATGATCAGCTTTCAGTTATCAGGTTTAAATTTAATTTCAATGCTTCCTGAGGGTGAGACGAAAACAATTTAGACCCCGCTTGAGGGGTGTGTGAAACATTTGGCCCCTTTTTAGAAAGAAAAAGAAAGTCAGCGTGTTACTACGGTTCAAAGAAAGCTTGATGCCTTTGAGAAGGGGGGTATAAACAAATTAGGACCCGTCTTGAACCTGGGGTTTGGTGAGAACATGCAGTGTGCATGTCCCGTAGAAATCCAAAACAAGCGAATTGATGAGAAACTTTTTTTTAGTGACCTTACTTTTTACTTTAAAAAAAAACGATGCCATGTCTTTCCACATTGTATGGAGAGTTACATGTCCCCGAAATTTAACAAGTTATTTATTGAATTAATAATCATGAATACATTTTTACAGCACTCTTGGACATCGTCAACTACAATACTTCTCCTCCTAATACTATTGTAGTGGATATCGCAATATTGAGACATGGCTTAATCCTTAAAAGTACAACATGATGCCTCATGGTTTATGTTCAGTCCTTGTCACCGCTGGTGCCACGTTGGTGCATCATACTGACCCTTCAGGATTGTATCAACCTCAAGAGGATGGCATGATTCCTGCATACAGTTCTGGTGAGTTACTCACCAGGGCTGCACTCATGCTTCATGACAGCAAAAGGGCACAGTATATTTAAACTATGCTGCCCTTAAAGGGTAACAACGCTTGGACCTGTTTTAACCTGTGTCCACCACAGCACATCACCCCCTGACCAGGGTCCTCTCCGTCATCTCCATATCTCTGATCAACCAGCTGCACCCCCCCTCTACCCATCACTCCCACCTGCACCCTCTCCGGTCTGCCTAAACAGCACCATAACAGTGTATGGACACTTGAAGAGATGGTCATTACTTAATAGCAATAGTGTAGGATATTTGCACAGATTTGTGCTCCCTACCCTCTTTTCTTTACTTCCCTCCCCATTGCACTTAAGTGACACATGGTTTCCTCCTTAACCCTTACCCCACCCACTGTCTTGCATCATTCCCCATTTTCCGCCTTGACCACTCCTCCCCTCTTCCCCTCCCCTCTTCCCCTCCCCTCTTCCCCTCCCTCCCTCCCTTGGTTCTCTATCCCTCCCTCCCCTCTTTATCCTTTTTCATTCTCCTCCCTCATCCTCCTTCCCTTCCCCTTTCCCCCTCCCACCCCCTTCCTCTTTCTCCCTCTTACACCCTCCTCCCCTCCCCCCCCCCCGCCCCACACACACATGTCCCTCCTCCATCTTCCCAGGTCCTACAAGTAATCCCTCCTTTTGGTATCCTGGGTTTCCATGGAGATAGTGCTCCAACATGGTCTGGGTGACAAGTACCTCACACCCTCATCCATTGATGTAAAGGTCAGCGGTTCTAGACACAGTCAATCAGCACACTGATACTTCACAAGGGGATCCACCAGCTTAGGTAGTGGTAATTTGTTAACAACATGATATGCTTTGTTTCTTTCAATTCTGAAAACAAGCATGTGTATACTTGAAGATTGCTGCATTGGTTCACAACTCTGTTGGGTAGTCCAGCTACCCATGTATTATGCCATATGCTGGCATGATGCATCAATGCAGAACTGGGCTGCTTTCAAATTCATGCATGCATCATGCCCTTTATCAATATGATGCATGAAGGCAGGACTGATGAACACCTGGTATGAATGCATCATGAGGACATTAGGACATATCACATTAAAGGCTGTGTCTCACAATCTTGGGCTAATGTTTTCGTCTCTGACTGGGTGCCATCTCTGACCGGGTGCCGTCTCTGACCGGGTGCCGTCTCTGACTGGATGTCACTTTGAGAGGTTTTTTATCTTCTACCAACAGCAGGAGGCTAATCATAATTACATAACAACTGCCATAACGCTTTTACAAATCCTTATATATATATATGAGTATACATTAAACATTTAAAAAACATTTTTTTCTGACACCAGGTCAGAGACGGCACCCAGTCAGAGACGGCACCCAGTCAGAGATGACACCTGGTCAGAGACGGCACCCGCTCAGAGACGGCACCTGCTCAGAGACAAAAACTTTGGCCCAAGGTCGTGTGACATAAACATTGGCCCAAGGTCGTGAGACACAGCCTAAAGCACTATGCCACTTCAAAGGTTTAGGGGAGCAGCTGTCCCTTGAGCATGTGTCTGGGTGTCTATTTGTCCAGATCTAATCCACCATGTCTCCTCCCCCAGCTGAGATTGGTAGGAATCAGACAGACCTCAGTAAATCATCAGGCTGTAAATGGTGGTGGAGGGAGGGGCAGATGACTATAGAACCAATCAGGCACTGTTTACATGGATCTCTCCCTTCTTTGCCTCGCATCAACAGGGATTACTTTTGGAAGTGGTTCAGCTTTCAGTAGATAAAATGAAAATTAACAGCGAAACCCACTCCCTTCTATCCCACTGGCTTAGTGCTAAGAAGTCATCACCTATCAAAGAAGTTTTCAATTAGGAAGCGCCAAGGGCAAGTGCTGTAATTTCCATATCACATTTCAATTATCAGTTTTGAATTTAATTTCAAAACTTCCTGAGGGTAAGGCATAAACAAATTAGACACCTCTTGAGGGTGATGTAAAAAGTTATCATAGTTCAAAGAAAGCTTGATGCCTTTAAGGAGGGGAGGGTAAACAAATTAGGACGTCTTTCGAAGCAGGGGGTGTCTGCAGATCACACTGTAATTCAAAACGAACAAGTGGATGAGGGAGACATTTTGTTGGTGGCCTTACCATAGGTTTTTACTTATAAAAGAGACAGTGCCATGTTCTTTCACATTGTATAGAGTAACGCGTCTAGCGAAATTGAGAAAATTCTTTATTTGATTGGTAATCATACAATACTACAGGCTACTGGACATTGGCCGACCTGGCTTGTCACATACACTACAGTCTTCTCCTCCTATTACTATTTTATCAGCCATCACAATGGTGAGATGTCGCTTGACCCTTTAAGAACAGCACAATACCTTCATTCGGTGTCACAATGCAGCAACCCATTGCCATTGGTGCATTATGCCAAGCTTTCATGGACACATTAACAGTAACTAATTACAGTGAGGTCGGCATGTTGCACAGATGCAATCCTGGTGAATCACTCACTAGTGCTGCATCCACACATCATGCCGACAAACAGGCACAGTACAATAAGGCACAATGCTGCCCTTTAAGTATTACAATGTTGGGACCTGTTTTAACCTGTGTCCACCACAGCACATCACCCCCTGACCAGGGTCCTCTCCATCACCTCCATATCCCTGACACCCACCTGCACCAGTCAACCCCCACTAAGCTGCCCCCCTGCCCCCTCCCGGTCCATTCCAACTGCCACCACTCTTCAGGTGGTAAGGACGTGGAAGCGAATGGTTATTTTTTAACAGCTCTGCCCCATTCTACCCCTCCTCATGTCCCTAGACCTCATCTCCTCTCCTCCTCATCCTTTCCCTGCCTTCCTTCTCCTACCTTCTCCTTGCCCTCTCTCCCAAAGCGCCTAGTCCTACTTCCCACCATCTCCTTCTCTTCTCACTTTTCTTCCACCCCTACCCTTCCTTCGCCTCCTCTCATCTCCTCCTCCTTCCCACTGTGTACCATCCTTCCCCCCCTCCCTGTTTCCCCTACCTCACATGCTCCTTTCCTCCCTTCCTTCTTCCGTTTCCCCTCCCTCCTCTCTTCCACCCAACCTCCCACTTCTTCACCTTCCCTCTCCCTCCCTTAAATCCCACCCCTCACATCCCCCACCCACACACATGTCCCTCCTCCATCTTCCCTGGTCCTACAAGTCATTACTCCTTTTGGTATCCGGGGTTTCAATGGAGATAGCGGTCCGACATGGTCCGGGTGCTGATTACCTCACACCCTCATCCATTTACTGAAAGGTCAGTGGTTGTAGATGTCAGCAGTCAGTGCACGGCATACTCACTTCACTTGGGAATCCACTGGCTTAGGGAGTGTTGTGCCAGAATTTTAAAATGAAAATTTTAATATACCGTTAGCAGTTATACCTGCTACAACCCTGCTTATCTTTTAAGGACAGCATAGTTAATTCTTCGTGAGTGTATCAGCCCCATAGTATGAAGATGATGCTTGAATACAACACTGGCAAGTTACTGACAGCTGCATTCATCCATAGTTATGGTTAAGGGCATAGCACATAAAAGCTCCACAATCTTCACGAACACGTCATTTGGTGATTGTGCCGCTTAAAATCACTATGTGGCCCTTAACCAATTAAGGATGGCATAATACTTTAATGCATCATTACCTTGGTCGTTATGATGCATGAATGCAGCCTGGCAAGTAACTTGCCAGGGCTGCATTCATGCATCGTGCTGACCCTAAGCGGTTGAGACACTCAAAAAGAGTCAACATGATGCACCAATGCAGCAACGGTGAGTTACTTGCAACATGATGACAAATGTCATCTTTTAGCAACATGCCATCCATTAAGGCTTAAAGGGTTAGACACTCGGTGTCCAGTCACCCACACTGATATTCCTAGCCTCCCTATACGCCCAACCTCTCAGTCACTAGTGCCTAACCTAGTTAGTCATTTTTTGGCTCCCTATACAACCAACCTAGGTCAGTTATTATTGTCAGGTTGGTCAGTACTGACCAACCCACCTTAGTCTTTTTAGTTCCAGGGGGAGCCACTGAGTGGTCATCACAGGTGGCCCCAACTAGTGGTATACAAATACAACACACCAATGATGAACCTAGGTTAGCCACTACTGACTGACCCCTTGGTCATTTTTGAATATAGCTTGGCCATTGTGACTAACACTCATATGACCAACCTAGGTTAGTCGGTACTGACTAACCCTTTCAACCTATGGATTTTCAGTGCAGGGGGACCTGCTGACGATGTGTTAGGGAGGCTATTTGTCCTCATCCAATCTGCCGCACCTCTGTGTCCAGCTGAGATTGGTTGGAATCAGAGAGACCGCAGTAAATCATCAGGCTGTGAATGGTAGTGAAGGAAAGACCAGATGTCCAATCTGCAGGTAGCCAGTGGTCACTATAAAAGCAATCAAGTAGTGTTTATATGGGTCCCTATCCTGTTTGCCTGCTTGTGATGCAGCTGAATGCATCTATTCGTTCCCACAGAGTTTGAAGGAAAAAAATACTACTTTACCAACTTTCAAAGCATGTCGTTTGGAACATTTTGTTCATGCCTTTAGAAATGACCTTAAAGCAGTTTATTCTGGAAGACCTAGAAACCAAAAGGTGTAATGTGTCTAGTACACTTTTCCAGGTGTGCTGAACCATAGAAACATGATGATAACCATGTCCTGTATATTCACCCTTTGAGGGCTAACATATTATACTTGCATTATGCTTAATCCTCGTTATGACGAGTGAATGTGCCACTGGTGAGGAACTCACTAATACAGAATCTATATATAGATAAACTCCTGAAGGGTAGGCATGATGCACCAATATTTTTGAGTTTATAACATATTTTATTACACTGGGTGGTTTTACAAAATACGATACATTCAAATGGGTGCCAGGTCCCTAAAACATTCTAAATCAATATGGATGAAAATAGGGGTCTGTCAACAATGCAGATTATGTTATACATTCAACCAACTACATACAGGCGGTTGGGAGATTGTTACAATTGTTACATCAGTCAGAGTGTATGTTCAACAAGTTATGATGTCAAAGACAATGAACAGTGATATGGGGTATCTAGATGAGTACAAAATAGACAAAAAAAAACAGAAACAAAAATAAAAAAAATAAAAAATAAACAACAATTAATTCAAACATGAGCATACATGGGGACTAGCCCAGTTGCTTGGCTATGAATAGTGCGAGCACAGTAGCCCTAGCTTTTTATAGACAGGTTTGATGACGTGGTGTAGAAGACCACATCGTCAGCATACATAATTAGATCACAGTGGTCAAGAATGCTGGGAAGAGTGTTTATAAAACATATAAAGAGTAGCGGACCGAGGATCGATCCTTGGGATACGCCAATGTGTTAGTATGCACTACATGACTGTAGACAAATTAACATAAACCTTGATGCATTATGTTGTTCTTAGAGGGTTAACGATGTAGGCGTGTAGCACGTTCTTCACCGGCCGACTTCCTGTAAAATCCTTAGAGGGCTACAGAGTGTGTTAAAGATGGTGTATCAACTAGTACACTTCCCAAACTTTTTCCTTAAAAGGAATGCCATGGGTTCTAATATAATTTTAGCTGATAAACATTACTCAATATTTGCAGGATATTTGGCTATAAATATATGATTTGAGATAATTAACAATAAAGCCTATTCACCTCACTGACTCAGTCACTCCCCCAGGTGAGTACAGGGAAAACTAGCCTGGTAGAGAAAGCACTGAGCCATGCAGTACCACAACATAGGGAGTCTTAGTGTCGATCTACAGCAAAAATGATTGCCCTACATGTGTTAATCTTATGGATTTTAACTCTGCCAATTATTTTAAAGTTTAGGGAGTATGTATAGGATAGGATATGCAATAGTAATATGGCATGATTAAAAAGTCACGAATTTTTAGCTGATACACCCTCTTTAATGCATGATAGTGCTTTATTGCAGTATGCTCTTATAATGTCATCATGATGTCATCATTATGCATGAATGCGGGCTTGGCAAGTTTATTTGCCAGGGCTGCTAACATGCATCTACAGTGTTGATGGATTCATGAAGACTCGGCATGACGCATGAAAGTGAATTTTCTCGCCAGGGCTGCTTAAGGATTCTTCTTCTTGCTTTTCACTCCGGTCCCGAAGGGACCGGCAGGCGTATATCGCCGCTAAGGCTACGCCAAGCTTAAGGATGGTATGTCCCTAAGATTTCAATGTGTCGTTGTGATGCACTGATGCAGCTCCAGCAAGTAACTTGGCAGCACTGCATTGGTGCATCAAACTAACCTTTTGGGAGTGTCTCAATCCTGTACGGTCAGCATGATGTTGGAATGCAGCACTGGCGAGTTACCCACCAGGGTTGCATCCATGCATCATGATCAAGGGCATGATGCATTTAGTACCGTATCATGCCATCCTTACGGGTTAAAGTGTTAAAAGGTAGAAGTACAGTAAGTAGGTGGTTGCCCACACAGACAGCTTCCTGTTTATACAGGACAGGGACCACACCCTGTGTGTGAGGGGTGTGTATTATATCAAGGCAGACATGTTTTATATAGGGTAATCGGATTTACCTATAGGATAATGAGGATATAGTCAACATGAGCATGATACCTGCGGACGCATTGGAAATTCTAGGAGCCCCCTGCATGCGGTGTATGATTTTACCCTAGCATATTCACAAAATATATAGAGTCCTATGATGGAACAGTAGGATATTACAGTTTTATTAAACCTTAAATTTGTTAATGCAGCCTGAGAATCTCAATCGGAACGCATGCCTTTGTTGTATCATGAATCGTAATCCCTACGAGAATCCAGAACATTTCTGGAATGAAAAAATACAGACAGTTTTTCCAGTACAGGAGACATTTTCCTGTGTCATATTCCTCATTATTTGAACAATTGAAACTCAGAAATACACATCACTATTCCTGAGAATCTCCCGTGTCTATCTTCGATATACAGCTTGTGCTTTTCCAGATACTAACTTGTGTCATTCTCCAGTTATGTTAATGTTGATAAATAAAACAGCGACAAACCTACATGAAAAGGTTGCATTTTCTTAACACAAAGTGTGTTCGAGAACAGTTTGCTTTAAGGTCTGAAAATTTATAAAGTATTAATATAGCATTTTCTAGGCAAAAATGTGGGAAAGAAGAGAAGTGTCCAGCCCCATCGCTGGCAGGCAAACAGGATAGAGACCCATGTAAACACTACCTGATTGGTTCTATAGTGACCACTGGCTACCTGCAGATTGGTCATCTGGTCTTTCCTCCACTACCATTTTGCAGTCTGATGATTTACTCCAGTCTCTCTGACTGCAACCACTCTCAGATGGGGACAGAGATGTGGCCATTGCATGAGGACAAATAGCCACCCTAACACATCGTCAGCAGATCCCCCTGGGCACCTGGACATCCGGTGTCTAACCCTTTAAAGAGAGCATGTCACTAAAAGATGACATTTGTTGTCATGATGCACCATGCAGCCCCAGCAAGGAACTCGCGAGCATTGCTTTGGTGCATCATGCCAAACCTTCAGGATTGTCTCAACCTCGTAGGGGCGGCATGATGCTTGAATGCAGCCCTGGCAAGCCACTGGCCAGGGCTGCATGTATGCATCATGATGACCAAAGGTATGATTCATTAAGGTATCATGCCGTCCTTAAGGGCCACATAGTGATTTAAAGCGGCACAATGACTGAGTGTCTGCCATTCACATATCTAGTACTGTTCTAGTCTACTATGTGATGAAGTGTTAGTTGTGATTGTGGAGCTATGCCCTTAATAATCATTACGGATGAATGTGGCTGTCAGTAACTTGCCAAATCTGTATTCAAACATCACCATTCCCATTCGTTACACTCCTGAAGTATTAGTAATGCTTTCCTTAAAGGGTAAACAGGGTTGTAGCAAGGTACTGCTATCAGTATACATAGGCGGCGGAGCGGTCAGAAAAGTGTGGGGGTTGAGCTGAGTGGGGGGGGGGGGGACGGGCTGGAGATGGAATTGAAGGGTGGGGGCTTGAAACAAAGTATAATATAAATGCATTTTAAAATCGTGGACATATGTAAAATATCAATATCAATACATTGTTCTCCCTCCCTTAACATTTCTAAAATGCTCCATTTAAAAACAAAACATGAATATATGCATTAAACAGTTATTTATTGTGGATATTCCTCTAATATAAAGTAAAGGGGTATAGAATTAAATACTTATCTTTTCATTCCAAAAGAAGTAAACTTCCTTCCCAGAAAGTGTGGGGGTTGAAACATACTCCATCCCCCATACTTGAAATAGTGTGGGGGTTGCAACCCCCACATCCCCCACGGTTCCACCGCCTATGAGTATATCAAAATTTTCACTTTTACCACTCTCATCGCCAGATTTCTTAATAAAAGAATTATAAATATCAAAAATTGAAATGAGGTGTTGCCATGGCTACTCCTTGACTGTTCTTTGTAAACACAAATGAAGTATGGGATGTGACAGTAGGGTAGATGTTCTGGCCACTTCAGTGGCTTGTTGATGGTGAGATGGTTAATTTCTGGCACACTACTACCTAAGCTGGTGTATGAGTGTGATGCCGATTGACTGTCAGTGTCTACAACCACTGACCTTTAGGGAGTGGTCATTTTTTAACAACAGGGGGGGGGGGGGGGGTTGGTGGATTTGGGGGGGGACCAAAAAAATTTGGACCCCTTGAAGGGGGGGACCAAAAAGTTTTGGGCCCCTCTTGAGGGGGGGACCAAAAAAATTACACCCCTTTTTAGCGCATTACTATAGCTCAAAGGGTTCGGCCGCGCTCAATTTCAACCTGCTGGAGGGGGGGACCAAAAAGAATTCGACCCCTCTCGCGGGGGGGCCAAAAAAATGTCGACCCGCTCGCGCGGAAATCCACCGACCCCCCCCCTGTTGTTAAAAAATGACCACTCCTTTAGGTAAATGGATGAGGGTGGGAGGTACTTGGCACCCGGACCATGTTGGAGCACTATCTCCATGGAAACCCAGGATACCAAAAAGAGTGATTATTTGTAGGACCTGGGAAGATGGAGGAGGGACACGTGTGTGTGTGGGGAGGGAATGTAAGGGGTATGGGAAGGGGGGAGATTGGTGAGAAAAGGGGATGGGATTTAAGGAAGGGAGGGGGAAGGGGAAGGAGTGGGAGGTGGAGTGGAAAACAGTGGGAGGGAGTAGGAGAAGGTGTGAAGTGAGGAGCAGTAGAATGGGAGGAAGGAAGTGGGGAGGGAATGGGAGCCAGTGTTAGGCAATGGGGGAGGGAGGGTAGGGACAAGGTAGGCGAGGGAAAGGATGAAGAGGGGAGGAGATGAGGTCTAGGGACAAGAGGAGGGGTAGAATGGGGCAGAGTGGTTAAATAATGATAATAGTGTGTGGGGAGGTGAAAAGGGACGTGAGGCAGAGGGAGTCTGGGTTGAAGGGGATGGGGAGGAAGGGTACAGGAAGTAACAGCGGGGAGGCAGGGGGAGTGAGGGTGAGGGGGGAAGGGAGGGGCAATGTGAAGAGTGAGGGAAGAGTTTCAAGCATGGGAGGAATGAGGAGGGGGACGTAGCAGCTAGAGGGGGAGGCATGTGGAGGGGAGATGATGGGAGACAGAGAGGGGAAGGGAAGGAAAGGGGAGAGGGAGGGACGGAAGGAAACAAGCAAGGGGAGGAAGAGATAGGGAATGGGGGAGGGAGGGAAAGGGGAGAAAGGGGGGGAGGGGAGGACAGTATGACAGGCAGGTTGGGCAGGGAGAAGAAGACAAGAGTGAGGAGATGGAGTGAGGCAGGGCTGCAGAGGGAAGGTAATGGAGAGGGAAATGGCAAGGGTAGGAGGCAGAGGGGAGAAGACTCAGGTGGAGGAAGGGGAGAAAGGGGGGGAAGGGAAAGAAGGGGGGAAGGGGAGTGGGCTGCCCACAATGCTGTTAAAGATCGTCAACTTTCACACATCCTTAGCAGTTGTTGCGGTGTGTATGGGGGGGGGGGGAGAGGTCAGGTGGGTGTCAGGGATATGGAGGTGATGGAGAAGACCCTGGTCAGGGGGTGATGTGCTGTGGTGGACACAGGTTAAAACAGGTCCAAGCGTTGTTACCCTTTAAAGGCAGCATAGTGCTTATATGAATTTTGCCTGATTGCCATCATGATACATAAATGCAGTGCTGGTGAGACACTCTCGAAGGGTCAGCATGATGCACTAATACTGCACCGGCGAGTAACTTGCCGGGGCTGCATTGGTGCATCATGACGACAAATGTGTCATCTTTTAGCAACATCTGTCCTTAAAGGGTTAAAGTATCAGCATTGTGATGGCCAATACAATAGTAATGTGTAAAGAAAGTATTGTAGGTGACAATGTCTAGGAGGTGTTAGAAATGTGTGATTGCCAGTTTAATTAAGAATCTTCAATTTAGCTAGACATGAAACTCTTTACAAAGTAGAAGGATGGGCACCATGTACGAGTAAAAACTTATAGTGAGAAAATCAAAAAATATGTTTATCATCAACTAACTTGTTTTGGATTTCCCCGAGATGAGCAGACATTTTTCACCATCCGCCCCGCTTCCAGAGGGGTCCTAATTTGTTTACCTTCCCCTCCTAAAAGGCATCAAGCTTTCTTTAAACTACAATAACTTTTTACATCCTCCTCAAGAGGTGTATAAATTCTTTACACCTCACCCTCAGGAAAGATTGAAATTAAATTTAGACCTAATAATTGAAAGCTGTTAATGAAAATGCAATGTTTAGCCCTTGGCGTTTTCTAATAGAAAACGATTTCGATAGGTGTTGACTTTTTAACACAAAACTTGTTGAATATTGTAAGGCGGATGGGGTGTGGATGTTCATGATCATTTTGTTAAAAAGTACTCATTCAGCACTTCCAAATGCAAGCCCTGTTACAACTGGGAAGAACACTGCATTGTCTTTAACAAGTAAAAACCTATAATAAGGCTACTACAGGGGTCCTAATTTAATTTACTCCCTCCTCAAGGGCATCAAGCCTTCATTGAACTATGGTAAGGCTCTTGCTTTGTTTAGGCTGAAAAGGGGCCAAATAGTTTACATCCTCCTTGCAGAGGTGTGTGCATTGTTCATGCCTCGCCATCATGAAGGATATAAATTCAATCAAAAGCTGATAATTTAAAGCTGATAATGAATATTCAGCAGCTGCCCTCAGTGTTTTCTGAGAATAAACAAATAAGACAGGTGGTCACTTCTTTACACAAAGCCTGTGGGATGGAAAGAAGGGAGCTGGGGTGTAGATGTAAATGTTGATTTTGCCTACACTGATATTCCTAGGCTCCCTATACGCCCAACCTCTCAGTCACTAGTGCCTAACCTAGTTAGTCATTTTTTGGCTCCCTATACGACCAACCTAGGTCAGTTATTATTGTCAGGTTGGTCAGTACTGACCAACCCACCTTAGTCTTTTTTTCCCAGGGGGAGCCACTGAGTGGTCATGACAGGTGGCCCCAACTAGTGGTATACAAATAAAACACACCAATGATGGACCTAGGTTAGCCACTACTGACTGACCCCTTGGTCATTTTTGAATATAACTTTGCCATTGTGACTAACACTCATATGACCAACCTGGGTTAGTCTGTACTGACTAACCCTTTCAACCTATGGATTTTCAGTGTACTGAGTGTAGAACACTACCAAATTCGAGCCCTGTTGCTACTCGGCAAACAGGACAGAGACCCATGTAAACACTACCTGATTGGATCTATAGTGACCACTGGCTACCTGTGGATTGGTCATCTGGTCCTTCCTCCACTACCATTCACAGTCTGATGATTTACTGAGGTCTCTCTGATTCCAACCAATCTCAGCCGGGAACGGATATGTAGATATTGGATTAGGGAGGAGACATGGCTATTGGATGAGGACAAATGCCCACACTAGGACATCGTGAACTGTTCAAGGCATCAAGCTTTCCTTGAACTGTAGTAACGCGCTAGCTTTTTTTTTAGTTCTGAAAAAAGGGTTAAACGTTTTACATCCCCCTCTAAAAGTTTCTAGATTTTTTATGTTTTGCACTCGGGATTGAAAATAAATTTAAGCCTGATAATTGAAAGGTGATAATCAAAATACAACACTTGCCCATGGCAGTTTCTAATTGAAAACTCCTTTGATAGGTGATGACTTCTTAGCACAACGCCAGTGGAGTAGAAGGGAGTTGGTTTTGCAGTTCATTTCATTTTATCTACTTAAAGCTGAACCACTTCCACCAACTGCAATCCCTGTTGATGTGAGGCAAACAAGAGAGAGATCCAATGTAATCCCAGGCTGATTGGATCTATAGTGACCACTGGCTACCTGTGGCTTGGTCATCTGTTCTTCCCTTCACTACTATTTACAGCCGGATGATTTACAGAGGTCTCTCTGATTAATCTCAGCTGCACTCTAAGAAAGGTGTGTTATGTTAACATGCTTTTTTGAAGCCACTTTTAACACACTTTTGTATTGTAACACACCACATGCTACTCAAAGTGTGTTGATATCGAAAGTGTGTTACTCTCTTACGCTACTCAAAGTGTGTTACTCGTTAAATGCATGTTCCCACAACACATATATTTTAGAGTGTGGGGGAGGAAACATGGCTAATTAGATTTGGACAAATAGTGCACCCTGAATCATGCCCAGGAGACAGCTGGTTCTCTGGGCGGCTGGTTACCCAGTGTTCATCCCTTTCAGGGTAACATAGTGCTGTGATATGTCTGATATATCCTATATCCTTTATCATCATCATGCATGAATGTAGCCCTGGCAAGCTACCAGCAGCAGCTGCAATCACTCACCATGAGGACAAAGTGCATAATCCATTAAAGATGGTGTCCCAGCTAAAATTTGATGACTTTTTAATCATGCCATATTACTATCGCATATCCTATCCTATACATACCCCCTAAATTTTAAAAGAATTGGCAGAGTCTAAATACATAAGATTAACACATGTAGTACAATCATTTCTACTGTAGGTCGACACTAGAACTTTCTATGTTGTGGTACTGCATGGCTCAGTGCTTTCTCTACCAGGCTAGTTTCCCCTGTACACACCTGGGGGAGTGACTGAGTCAGTGATATGAATAGGCTTCATTGTTAATCATCTCAAATCATGTATTTATAGCCAAATAACTTGCAAATATTGAGTAATATTTATCAGCTAAAATTATATTAGAACCCATGGCATTCCTTTTAAGGAAAAAGTTTGGGAAGTGTACCAGTTGATACACCATCTTTAAAGCACCATGTGGACTTTAAAGGGTTATGGTAGTGGTCTTCACAGATGGGGCTGTTAGATTGAGAGGGGATGTGGCAATTTGATAAGGAAGGAGGCTGACACACCTTAGGGGGGCAGGTGTGATGCACCAATGCAGTCCTGACTATTAATTGTCTACACTGCATCAGTACTTCATGCCTACAAATGACATGAGCATTTGTGCCATCAAATATCATACCTACCTAGCCTAGACTGTCCCTAGTAGTATGTGTGTCTTACTTACAAGTGGGCTTCATCCAGATTATAAAAAGGGAGTGTTTATATCTTAACAACATTGGGGGGCAGTTAAATTTTGGGGAGACTCAAAATTCATTCACCCCCACACCTAGGGGGGTTGAAAGATTTTACCCCCAGCGGGTCGTGAATCTAAAACCCTGTTCTTGAAAAGTGAGCAGTCCCTATGTTTTCATTTATTAGTTCTGGCACATCACCCACCAAGCCTGTGGATCCCTTTGTGAAATATGGGTGTGATGTGCACTGACTGCTGATGTCTACAACCGCTGACCTTTAGGTGAATGGATGAGGGTGTGAGGTACTTGGCACCCGGACCATGTCAGAGCGTTATCTCCATGGAAACCCCGGATACCAAAAAGAGGGATTACTTGTAGGACCTGGGAAGATGGAGGAAGGACATGTGTGTGGGGGAGGGGGTTAGGTTGATGGGGATGGGATGTAACAGAGGTGAGTGAGGGTGAGGGGTGGAGGCAGGGGCAGTATGAAGAGTGCGGGACGTTTTGGAGTGAGGGAGGGATGCGGAAGGGGACATAGCGGGAGGGGGAGCAAGTGGAGGGAATAGGGAGAGATGGGGAGGGACAGAACGGAGGGTAAAGGAGAGCTGGGAATGGCAGGAAAACAATTAGAGAGGAGGGGAGGGGCAAGGATGGAGGGAGAGTAGGAAAGTGGGAGGGGCAGGGGAGTAGAGATGAAAGGGGATTGATGTGGAGGAAGGGAAACAGTCCCACCATAATGCGGCTAAATAAATGGACAAAGGTGCACTTGTAGAGTTCCTCACTGAGTTTGTTTTTGTTTCATGTCATTATCAACAATATTCATCAAAATCCCACTTAATTGATCAGAAAAACTACTTTATAGTGGTTAAATCAACAATTCTGATTATTTTACAGTCTGTGAAATATGGGCGAGGGTTATTTCACAGGAGTAAAATACGGCCTTCCTTGGTTAAGTCAATGGGAGAACCGTATTCACCATGAAATAATGACCAGTCCTTCATGTGTCCTTAGCACCTGGAGGTAGTGGATGGGGTGGGCAGGGAGGGGCGGCTTGTGTCGGGCAGGGGTGCAGCTGGTTGATCAGGGATATGGAGATGACGGAGTGGACCCTGGTCAGGTGGTGATGTGCTGTGGTGGACACAGGTTAAAACAGGTCCCAACATTGTAATACTTTAAGGCTGCATAGTGCTTTATTTGCACTTTGCCTTTTTTGTGAGCATGATTCATGACCACAACTCTGGTGAGTAAGTCATCATGGCTGCATTTATGCCACATACAGATCTTACAGGGCTATTATATCCATGAAGGCTCAGCGTAAGGCAGCTATGGCGATGCGTTGCCACATCGTGGCAACAGATAACATGAGCCTTGAGGCATCATACTGTCCTTGAAGTGTCAGCATTGTCATGGCTGATACAATAGTGTTACCCGAATGTCGTGTTTTGGAGCCCTGGCGGCTATTCTTTTGGATACCCCCTTACCCCCGGCCCCTAATCAAGGTAGGCGGCTATTCAAGACCCGGAGCTTATTGTTTTAACACTTTATTTCTATGTGAAAGACTTTGTACTCTATAGGGAATGGGCTGGGACACCATGGGAAACGCTTTTCCCGGAGATGTGAGGTCTATTGTTACATCTACAAGTGTTAGAGCTAACTCTTCTCACACCTTGGTTGGCTGGGTTTCACACCTAACTGTGATTGAATGCTAAATCCATATTGCAAACCAAGCTGTTAGGGACATATACAGGTATAACATGCTTTCATGTTGAAATAATTACATTCTTTGAAGAGTGTATGGAGTGTAATTTTATGAGGGGAAAGCAGATGCCGAAACAAATGCTAATAAAATCATTTCCTGTTCAATGGTACATGTATAAACATATACGACTATTATACAGGAGTCACTGATGCATAATTAATTGTGCTTCTGAATATAATTGTAAACCGTCCCCTCTCCACCCATTTTTTCTTTTATTAAGGGTTTTATCTTATTATGTGCGGAAAGTTCTTGTAATATTCATTTTTATATGTCTGTTTCAACGAGATGTAAAAAGCCCACATTACCAAATGAGACTGCTGGATTATAAGGCCTCCAAATCATTGTAAAACATCTAAAAAATCGACCAGACCCGGCGCCTATTCAAGGCCCGGCGCCTATTAATTTCAGACCCCTATTACCCCCGGCCCCTATTCAAGGGAGGCGCCTATTCAAAACCCGGCGCCAAAACGTGACATTACGGTATGTGGAGAATACGGTATTGTCAGGTCGGCCAACGTCCAGAAAGCTTTAGAGATGTATGATTACCAATTTAATAAGGAATCTTCAATTTCGCTAGACATGGAACTAGCCATACAACGTGGAAGAACATGGCACTGTGTCGTCATCAACTTAAGTCCTATGGTAAGATGACACTAAGTAAAAATGTATTTCTCATCCACTTGGTTGTTTTGGATTTGCAGACTTTTGGGATGTGCAGATATGTTTTCAACACCCCCGCTTCAGGATGGTGCTCTTTTAATCATTTACCCTCCACTCCTCAAAGGCATCAAGCTGTCTTTGAACTGTAGTAACACGCTAGCATGTTTTCCTTCTGAAAAAAGGGTTAAACTTTCTACATCGCCTCAAGAGGTGTTTAAATTGTTTACACCTCACCCTCAGGAAGGATTGAAATCAAGTTTAAACCTGATAATGGAAAGCTGATCATGAAAATACAGCACTTGCCCATGGCGTTTGCTAATAGAAAACTATTTGGATATGGTGACTTTTTAACACGAAGTCAGGTGGAAATAGAAAGGCGGATGGAGTGTAAATGTTCTTGATCATCTTGCTAAAAAAGTTCTGCCTTCAGCACTTCCAAATGCAACCCCTGTTACACCTGGAAACAACATTGCATTATCTTTTACAAGTACAAACTTAGGCCTATAATAAGGCCACTACAGGAGTCCTAATTTAGTTAACCCCCTCCTCAAGGGCATCAAGCTTTCTTTAAACTTTGGTAAGGCCCTGGCTTTGATTTGGCTGAAAAAGGGCCAACAACTTTACATCCCCCTTGCAGAGTTGTGTGTATTGTTCATGCCTCATCATCAAGAAAGATATAAATTCAATCAAAAGCTAATACTTTAAAGCTGATGACTAATATTCAGGCGTTGCCCTTGAGCAGCGTTTTCTGAGAAAAAACAAACTAAGACAGGTGGTGATTTCTTGGTGAAGCCTGTGGGAAGGAAAGAGGGGAGCTGGGGTGTAGATGTTTATGTTGCCTACTGAGTGTCAAACCATCAACACTTCCAAATGCAACCCCGCTGCTAGAAGGCAAACAGGATGGAGACTGTGTAAACACTACCTGATTGGTTTTATAGTGACCAGTGGCTACCTGTAAAATTGGTCATCTGGTCCTTCCTCCACTACTTTTTACAGCAAGATGATTGGTAAGGCCACTAAAAAGAAAGTTTCCCTCATCCACTTGCTCGTTTTGAATTACAGTGGGATGTGCAGACAACCCCTGCTTAGAGGTCTTAATTAGTTTACCCACCCCTCCTCAGGCATCAAGCTTTCTTTGAACTACGATAACTTTTTACATCCCCCTCAAGAGGTGTCTAAATTATTTATGCCTCATCCTTGAGCAGGGAGGATTGAAATGAATTCAAACCTAATAATTGAAAGCTGATATTCAAAATACAGCACTTGCCCTTGGCATTTTCTAATTGAAAACTTCTTTGATAGGTGATGACTTTTTTGTGTTTAGTACAAAGCAAATGGCGTAGAAGGGAGTCATTTTTCTTTTATCTACTAAAAGCTGAACCACTTCCAAATGCAATCCCTGTTGATGCGAGGCAAACTAGGGAGAGACCCATGTAAACATTACCTGATTGGTTTTATAGTGACCACTGGCTACCTGTGGATTGGTCATCTGCTCCTCCCTCCACTACTATTTACAGGCGGATGATTTACTGAGGTCTTTCTGATTCCTACCAATCTCAGCTGGGGGAGGAGACATGGCGGATTGGATCTGGACAAATAATGACCCTGACACATGGTCAGGGGACAGCTGCTCTCCCAGGCTGGACACCCAGTGTTTAGTCCTTTAAGGGCCACAGAGTGATTTAAAGCAGCAAAATCACCAACTGTCTGTCATTTACATTTCTAGTACTGTTCTAGGCTACTATATGTGGTCAAGTGTTAGTGGTGATGGTGGAGCTTTAATGTGCTATGTATTTTATCATCATTATAGATGAATCTAGCCATCAGTAACTCACCAGTGATGTATTCAAGCCGACAACATATAGCTGATACAGTCCCGAAGAATTAACTATGCTGCCTTTAAAGGGTAAGCAGGGTACTGTTATTGGTTTATTAAAATTTTCAAAGTTCTAGCACACCACAATCTAAGCTGGTAGATCCCAAGGTGAAGTATGAGTGTGATGCGCACTGACTGCCAACAAATGCTGACCTTTGAGTAAATGGATTGAGGGTGTGACGTACTTGGCACCCTGACCATGTCAGAGCGTTATCTCCATTGAAACCCTTGATGCCAAAGAGAGTGATTACTTGTAGGACCTGGGAAGATGGAGGAGGGACATGTTGATGTTGGGGGAGGGGGAGGGGGGGGAGGTGGAGGGATAGTGTAGGATGAAGGGGATTGGGAGGAAGGGGATGGAAAGGACCATAGTGGAGGCAGTGGGAAACATGGCTAATTAGATTTGGGCAAATAGCGCACCCTGACAGTGTGACACATGCTCAGGGGACAGCGGGTTCTCTGGGCGGCTGGTTACCCAGTGTTTATCCCTGTCAGGGTAACATAGTGCTGTGATATGTCTGATATATCCTATATCCTTTATCATCATACATGAATGTAGCCCTGGCAAGCTACCAGCAGCGGCTGCAATCACTCACCATGAGGACAAAGTGCATTATACATTAAAGATGGTGTATCAGCTAAAATTTGATGACTTTTTAATCATGCCATATTACTATTGCATATCCTATCCTATACATAATCCCTAAATTTTAAAACAATTGGCAGAGTCTAAATCCATAAGATTAACACATGTAGGGCAATCATTTTTGCTGTAGGTCGACACTAAAACTCCCTATGTTGTGGTACTGCATGGCTCAGTGCTTTCTCTACCAGGCTAGTTTTCCCTGTACTCACCTGGGGGAGTGACTGAGTCAGTGAGGTGAATAGGCTTTATTGTTAATTATCTCAAATCATATATTTATAGCCAAATATCTTGCAAATATTGAGTAATGTTTATCAGCTAAAATTATATTAGAACCCATGGCATTCCTTTTAAGGAAAAAGTTTGGGAAGTGTACTAGTTGATACACCATCTTTAAAGCACCATGTGCACTTTAAAGGGTTATGGTAGTGGTCTTCACAGAAGGGGCTGTTAGATTTAGAGGGGATGTGGCAATCTGGGAAGGAAGGAGGCTGACACACCTTAGGGGGGCAGGTGTGATGCACCAATGCAGTGCTGATCATTAATTGCCTACACTGCATCAGTACTTCATGCCTACAAATGACATGAGCATTTTTGCCATCAAATATCATACCTACCTAGCCTAGACTGTCCCTAGTATGTGTGTCCTACTTACATGTATGAGGGCTTAATCCAGATTATAAAAAGGGAGTGCTTATATCTTAACAACAGTTGGGGGCAGTGAAATTTTGAACAGATGCTCAAAATTTATTCACCCCAACACCTTGGGGTTGAAAGATTTTACCCCCAGCGTGTCGTGAATCTAAAACCCTGTTCTTGAAAAGTGAGCAGTCCCTATGTTTTCATTTATTAGTTCTGGCACATCACCCACCAAGCCTGTGGATCCACACGCACCAACTGACCTTTGTCTCCAAGCAGAGTCCTAGTCCTACCGTCAGGTAGGATAGTGTGGGCAACTCTGACTGCTACACTTGGCTACCTGTGCTACCTGTGTACAGACCCCTGTCCTTTCCTTGCTCCCCACAGTGTTGTAGGTATGCAGGCCATGTGCTTTAAGGACCGCAGCAATGTTGACACAAAGCAGAGGGGGGACTTTGCTAAATGTGGGTATATCTCCAGTTTAATGCAAAATTGTGTGTTCTGCATCCCAGTAATATCATTTATTATTCAAATCCATAAGATTATGCCATTTTAATGCATCCAAATGCATGCATTTTCACCAGAATGCGATGCTCAAAGCAGAGGGGGAACTTGGAGTTGACTACCCTGTTTCTGTTACCAGAAACACCTGACCTCCCCCCCGAGGTTTAGCTCAGTGGTGGCCCGTGTGTGGATCCCTTTGTGAAGTATGGGTGTGACGCGCACTGACTGCTGATGTCTACAACCGCTGACCTTTAGGTGAATGGATGAGGGTGTGAGGTACTTGGCACCAGGACCATGTCGGGGCGCTATCTCCATGGAAACCCCGGATACCAAAAAGAGGGATTACTTGTAGGACCTGGGAAGATGGAGGAGGGACACATGTTGGCGGGGGAAGTGGAAGGGTATGTGAGGCAGAGGGAGGATCTGAAAGGAAGGGGATGGGGAGGAAGGGGATGGGAAGTACCAGGTGGGAGGGGAGTGTTGAGAACATGGGAGGATGAGGAAGGGGATGTAGCGGGAGGGAGACGGAAGGGGAGGGGACAGAATGGGTGGCATGGGAAGAGGACATGACAAGGTTAAGGGGAGAGGGAGATGGAGGGAGCAGGGAGGGAAAGGTAAGAGGGAGGGAGGGAGAGAGGGAGGGAGGGAGGGAGGGAGGGAGGGAGGGAGGGAGGGAGGGAGGGAGGGAGGGAGGGAGGGAGGGAGGGAGGGAGGGAGGGAGAGATAGGGAAGAGAGAGGCAGGGGCAAGGGAGGTGAAGGTAAGAAGATGAAGGCAGGGGGAGGGGATAGGATGGGAGGCAGGCTGGGCAGGAAGAGAAAGGGGAGAGGGAGGGAGGCATGGTGAAGGGAGGGGAAGGGGAGAGCGATTGAGGCAGGGGAGGGAAAGGCAGGGTGGAGCAAAACGATTGGACAGGAGGAGGGGAGGGGCAGGAATAGGGAGAGAGTGGGAGGGGCAGGGGAGTAGGGATGAAAGGAGACTGATGTGGAGGAAGAGGAACAGGCCTACACAAAATGCTGCTAAATAATGACCAGTCCTTCATGTGTCCTTAGCACCTTGGAGGTAGTGGATGGGGTGGGCAGGGAGGGGCAGCTTGTGTGGCGGAGAAGGGGTGCAGCTGGTTGTCAGGGATATGGAGGTGATGGAGAGGACCCTGGTCAGGGGGTGATGTGCTGTGGTGGACACAGGTTAAAACAGGTCCCAACATTGTAATACTTTAAGGGCAGCATAGTGCTTTATTGTACAGTGCCTGTTTGTTGGCACAATGCATTAATGCTACTCTGGTGAGTAACTCACCACGAGTGCATTCATGCAACACACAGATCTTACAGGGTTATTATATTGATGAAGGCTCAGCATGATGCACCAATGGTGATGCGTTGCCACATCGTGACAGCAAATGAACAGGAATCTTGAGGCATTATACTGTCTTGAACCCTTTTAAGGATGGCATAATACATTAATGCATCATGTCATTGGTCTTCATGGTGCATGAATGCAGCCCTGGAAAGTAACTCACCAGTGTTCCATTCACGCATCATGCCGACCCCATGGGGTTGAGACACTCCCGAAGGGTTCGCATGATGCACCAATTCAGCATTGGTGAGTTACTCGCCAGGGCTGCATTTGTGCAAATGTTATCTTTTAGCAACATCTGTCCCTAAACAGTTCTAAAGGGTTAAAGTGTCAGCATTGTGATGGCCGCTACAATAGTATTGTGGGTGACATGTCAGGTCGGCCAATGGTCAGGAGGCTTTAGAAATGTATGATTGCCAATTTAATAAGGAATCTTCAATTGTGCTAGACATGGAATTCTCTATACAATAAGGAAGGACATGCCAGCGGGCACTCGCAAAGTAAAAACATAATTTGATAAAAAAGATATCCAACCTATACCAAGCCTGGATTTTCTCATCACGCGACTTGCACAATATTTTATATGGTGGCAACCATATCCTAGACCTCTTAAAACCATTAATTCTAAATTGCTTTCATACCTCGTTTTCAGATCTATATCTATTACATTTTTTGATAATCAAAAATCACTGGTAAAATGTAAGGTTTATTAATTAGTATAGCAGAAGAGTGTCTCTGCTAAAAACAAACAGTCAATAGCTCGGGCATATGCCTGGTCCCTATACACTACCCTGTGACTGGTGATGTGTGACACGCCATATATCAGGCAGTGGTGTCGGTACGATGTGATGACCCCCCCCCCCACACTCCAATACTGACGTGGAATGCCCAAGGACAACGTTATGAATGATGGCCTAAACCTAGACTACACTTGTGAAGATGGTCTAAGAGTTTTCTAGGCTCTTATTCTTAGATTTCCCTTAGTTTTACATGATTTTCAAACCACCTTACATTCTTGCCGGAAATGATTGTATATTTAATCTGTACTACTAGTGACATAGACAATGCATTTATTGAATATGAAATTATCACACCCGGTATTTTACTTTGACTCATAGCTTCACTTGTGAAGGTAGCAACATGAGCCAAATTAAATTAGCCACCAGCACTTAGATTTATAATCATGGTACCCAATTTGAATTTCATTTCTATAGTCTCCATTATATAAACAACTCTATTTGAACTGCATATGGACACTTCTCATTTACATAATATACATGCTACTCATGAACAGTTCCCGCACATACTACATTTGTAGTCTCTCATCCATACCAGGAGATGATTCACCATGAACTACTCATAATATAGCCGATGCTATTTTGCTGGAACTATAGCAATAATATATAGTAACATATAAGTTAAAGTGATACCTATATACGTATCATCATTATTAGTGTTAATGGCCACATGACGTAATGTTCTTGCACATGGTATGATAACTTACTCTATGACTAAGATTCTCACACTGAAATCTGTTTCTAATTTTATATTACTTCCGTATTTTTTTCTAATTTTTGAAAATCTAAAATTCCTACTCATATGTTTCTTAAAATAAAAACTGTCTAAACGAAATTGAGAATAGACTTCCTGTTCTTGGTTTAACCTCAGCCTTTATCAAATATAGATATATATTTCCCCATGGGATACACTAGATGTAAGACCCAGGGGATTGTGGGTGGTCTCTTGGGACGTGGATGGGGGTGGGTGGCTAAGCCAAGGCCAGGCTGCATAAGGTTGCTATATGATTCAGATGACTAACAGGTATTTTGAGAACACGAGAGGAGTAGTTGTAGCACATATGAATGTAAGAAGCCTTCCTGCAAACATATCTACCTTCAGAATTGATTTTGAAGACTGTGACATTGACTGCTTATCAATCTCTGAAAGCTGGTTGAATGACACCATACCTGATTCATTAGTAGCATTGAATGGTTTTAATCTGCTACGTCAAGACAGACAAACCCTAGGTGAAGATGGTAAGGTGCAAGGTGGAGGTGGACTCTGCATCTTTTTGAACCAAGCTTTCACATACTCTACCACTGAACTGGGTCATTTAAACCTGAGTGAAGGTAATATTGAGTTACAATGTATCACCTTTAGTAAACCTTTTCTTAAGAAGAGTATCCTTCTAAATATATATAGACCTCCGAGTGGTGATGTCAGTGACTTCTGCACAAAACTTAAAGATGCTGTTGGCAGGTTGGGTGACCTTATTGATAACGAGCTTTATATGATGGGTGATTTCAATGTGGATCTGCTGGGACCATATAGAAATAATATCAAAAGAAATGAAGCCCGACATCTGAAAAATACCATCCTACAGCTGGGCTGTAGACAATACATACATGAATTCACACATTTCTCACCCGATGGGAGCATCTCTCTTCTTGACCTAGCTTGTTCCAACTCAAACAAAATCATAGCCAGTGGTACTCTAAATGTAATTATAGCTGATCACCTGTTGGTATATTTGGTAAGAAGTGCCAAATCACCGCCTAAGGTACCAGTAGAATTCATGGGACGTTCTTATAGGAATTACATTGAAGATAACTTCAAAACTGGCCTATTAAATGCAGATTGGAATGCCTTCTGGGATGCTGGGGATGCTGAGACTGCCTGGAATTTGTTTATTAAAAGTGTAAGTGATATATTATCTTTAACATGTCCGATTAAACATTTTAAATTTGCTAACAAGAAAAAACCTTGGATCTCTAATGCCCTTTTAGATGTTTTTGCAGAGAAAAACGCCGCATTAGCTAAGTCAAAAAGAACTAAAAACGTAGATGACATAAATATTGCAAATTATTTAAAGAATCGCGCCCGCACACTTGCAAGAGAAGCAGAAGATACTTTCTACAAGAATAACCTGAATGCCCATAAAAATGATCCTAAGGAGTATTGGAGAGTGATATCAGAAATTGTAAATCCAAGGCAGTCCTCTACCTCTATAAATCTGATTGATGCTGATACAAATCTACCAATCCCCCTGGAAGACACTGCTAACTACATAAATAATTTCTTCATAAATATAGGCCCTAATCTCGCCCATGACATGGACACTCCCTGGACATACTCTGGCTACAGTTCTGAAGCAGACTTCAAAATTGAACCAATATCACTGGAATATACAATTGATCTAATTAAATCTATCAAAATTAAAAAAGGATCAGGAGTCAAATTCATCTCCACAGAAGTTCTTAAGACCTCCCTATCAACCCTACCCAGCCATCTCCAGCATGTAATTAACTTATCCATCTCTAGTAGCACATTCCCCCCCTCATGGAAGCAAGCCTCCGTAAGTCCCCTGCATAAAGGAGGAAACCCATCCCTAGTGACCAACTTAAGACCCATATCCATCCTCCCACTCGTCTCCAAACTATGTGAGAAAGCCATTCACACACAGCTGCTGCATTATCTCCAGGATAACAACATTTTAAATCCCAACCAACATGGATTTAGACCCAAACATTCCACCATGACCAGCCTCTATGATCTAACTGATCACATGTACGATGCCTTAGAGCATGGCTCTACTACCTTGGTCACCTACCTCGATTTTGCCAAGGCTTTTGACACGATAAACCACTCCTTGCTCTGTAAAAAGCTACAGAAGATTGGACTTGCTGAAGCCACTGTAAGCTGGTTCAAATCTTATCTCACAGATAGGAAACAAACCACCAGAGCAAATGGTATTACTTCTGACCCAGGTACAATAGTATGTGGAGTTCCCCAGGGATCTATCTTAGGTCCTCTGCTCTTCCTGGTTTATATAAACGACCTCAATACATCCCTAAATACATTAAAAAGTCAACTATATGCTGATGATACAGCTCTGTTCTGTACTTACCCAGCCCCAACACCTGACATCATTGCTCATGTGAACCAAGACCTTGCCAATGTGGCAAACTGGTGTAAAAAGAATAAGCTATCACTGAACATCAAAAAGACCAAATACACGGTATATGGGTCAAAATACAGGTTGCTACACCATGGTAATATTGCTCTCATTATTGATGGCCAACCTCTGCTCCATGCTACCCAATACAGGTATCTAGGAGTCGAACTAGATTGTGATCTCAATTTCAAGGGGCACCATAAGGTTGTAAATAAGAGCTTATCTTACAAGTCATACTTATTAACTAGACTTCGTACAAGGCTTACCCTGGATGCAGCCCTTGATACGGTTAAAACCATGGTCCTTCCCATTGTGGATTATGGCCAATTGATTTATGGTACAGGCAACAAGACAGGACTCAATAAAATACAGAGCAGTATAGACAGAATGCTTAAAGTATGTTATTATTTAGACAAAGACTTGAGTATTGAGGATATTAGGTTAAGGGCTGGAGTCACCTCGCTAGAAGAAAGGAGGGACAAAGCTCTTACAATAGCTTCTTTTGAATATGCCCAAAACCCCAGGAACTTGGACACTAGAATGATACAGACCAGGAGACATGATGCAAAGCTGGTCAAGGTCAACTGGTATAAACTATCCACAGCCAGACATGGTGTTTCCTACAGATTAGCCCACAAATGGAATTCACTTACACCCAAAATTAGACAAGCTACTTCTCTTGAGATGTTCAAAAAACGTATCAGTTAGCATAATGCCAGACTTAGTGCTCTCATATGTATGATAGTTTCCGCTGCCTGGCCGGGGCTGAAGTTCTTCCGCCCTCTATTCCATTGTCCCAGGAGACCCCCCCCGTTATGCTTTTTTTGCTAGATGTACTAATCTTAAATAGTATTGATAAACATGACTAATCACACTTTTTTTATGTAAAAAGTAAGATCAATATTGTGATAGCTGATTTGAAAATACATCGATAGATTGATGTAAATTATATAATATAACCTGTATAAAGAAGGTATCCTACTACGTACTGACTTGCTGTCTCAGACAAAATACAGGAACGTGTTCCTGTCTGATGCAGCTTAAATAAAGAATATTGAATTGAATTGAATTGAATTAGACATCGATCAACTTCTGGTGACAAAACTCATACCTATTCACTTTCTACCTCTGTAACCTTGGTCCAATCGGGCTCTGCATTTTTTTACTGTTTGTTTTACAAACCTATCAAACCTTATATTATCCTAACATTAGAAAAATATGTTTTTATTTTGTAAGTCTTACTGTCTATGCTTTGTGAGTACCCCGATAGGTAGACAATGCACTGCGGGCCCTGTCAGCTGAACCTCTGTGACTTCGGTCCAGTCTCTCTCTATGTACGACCTACAGGCCCTCATCTCTACCATTCTTTTTTTTACCGTTTCAACTTTATTTTAAAAACATTTTGACTTACATGTATTAAAAAACTTTTTTTCTTACCGCCTATGCTTGGTAAGTACCCTGTAGGTAAACAATACAACGCCGGCCCCATGAACTGTGCCTCTGTGACCTCGGTCCAGTCCCTCTCTATGTACGACCTACAGGCCCTCATCTCTTCCGTTCTTTTTTTTTTATCGTTTCAACTTTATTTTACAAACATTTTGACTTCTATGTATAAAAAATAAACGTGTTTTTCCTTACCGTCTATGCTTTGTGAGTACCCCGGTAGGTAAACAATACACCGCTGGCCCCGTGAACTGTGCCTCTGTGACTTCAGTCCAGTCCCTCTCAATGAACAACCGACACACCCTCATCTCTACCGTCCTCTTTTTTTATCATTTCAATTTTATTTTACAAACATTCTGACTTACATGTATTAAAAAAACTCTTTTTTTCTTACCGTCTATGCTTGGTAAGTACCCCCGTGGGTAGACAATACACCGCTGGCCCGGTGAACTGTGCCTCTGTGACCTCGGTCCAGTCCCTCTCTATGTAAGACCTTCACGCGCTCATCTCTTCCGTTCTTTTTTTTAACGTTTCAACTTTATTTTACAAACATTTTGACTTATATGTATTAAAAATAAACGTGTTTTTCCTTACCTTCTATGCTTTGTGAGTACCCCAGTAGGTAGACAATACACTGCGGGCCCGGTGAACTGTGCGTCTGTGACTTCGATCGAGTCCCTCTCTATGAACAACCGACACGCTCTCATCTCTACCGTTTTATTTTTTACCATTTCAACTTTATTTACAAACATTTTGACTTATATGTATTAAAAATAAACGTCTTTTTTCCCTTACCGCCTATGCTTTGTAAGTACCCCAGTGGGTAGACAATACACCGCTGGCCCTGTAAACTGTGCCTCTGTGACCTCGGTCCAGTCCCTCTCTATGTACGACCTACAGGCCCTCATCTCATCCGTTTTTTTACTGTTTTAACTTCATTTTACAACATTTTGACTTAGAAATAAACATGTTTTTCCTTACCGTCTATGCTTTGTGAGTACCCCGGTAGGTAAACAATACACTGCTGGCCCCGTGAACTGAGCCTCGGTGACCTCAGTCCAGTCCCTCTCGATGTACGACCGACACGCCCTCATCTCGTCCTGCCCAAACACGGTAGCATAGTGCTTAGTGACCTGGATCTTACGGTCCTCCCGCGTTAACCCCGGACACCGGGAACCTTCTACTAACCTGGAAGGGGATAATTAACAATATAATAACTCCTTAGTGTATGTGCCTCTGTGACTATTTGGCAGACAAAATATAGGACAATTTTTAATTTCGCAGCTCTCACTGCATGAACATTGGTATTTAAGCAAATATTGCATTGCTTAAAGTCTTTAGGCGGCTTTAAGTTTACTCAATGCCATGTCGATGTTACTGAAAGGTCATGATGCTCAAATGCTATGTGTCTTTTAGTGAAAGACCAATAGTTTTAGTAGGAAAAGTGGCATTTTTGTTGTGTTCTATACTCTATCATGCCGACCCTTTATCATGTTTCAACCTAGTATGGTTGGAGTGTATGAATGCAGCCCTGCTATTAAAGTCTGATATTTAAAAATATCTGATTAATTCCGAAAATCGATCCGCCTGTTTAATAGAAGGTATGACTCCTTAATAAGAAATATTCTTGTTGTTTTCATTAACATTTAGTTTAATCTATAGATATTGTACAATTATGAGCCGTACCCCATGATGGCGGGGTCATCCCCGTTGTACTTTGTGTCTTCTACAGCCCTCAGCACGAAGCCGTCTTCACTCACGATGTCACCGCGGAAACCTGCAAGGTCACATGAAACATGAAGTGAACAATTTTAATATAGAATATCTCTAAACAACCGTAAAGGGTGCAAGGAAGGGAAGTTTAATCAGGCCAATAGATCTAATATTCAGGGCTCTAGAAGCTACTGATAAATACGGAATTCCAGTCCCCCAGATCATCTACGACCGCTATACTGTTTGTAAGTATTAATTCCACTTGCGTTCAGGCGGATTTTCTAACGGTTTTATGCCGGAAGAGCTTTACATTATTTTGAAATTTTGCTCTTCTACAGGAGCAGAATTTTACCTTATTTTATCTTATCCTAATTTGCTAACAGGGGACCAATAGAGCCGAACTTTTGTCAAAAAGAATCGAAGTGGGTTCGATTTTTTCTAGCTGACCAAAACCTTCCTAAAAGTAAGAGAACAAAATACATCACCTAGAAACTACATCTATATGGCAAAATCGGCCATAGTGGTATCCAAGTTAGGGAGTGCTCATTTTTTAACATCAGGGGGGGGGTGGTGGATTTGGGGGGGGGGGTAAAAAATTTGGACCCCTTGACCGGGGGGGGGGGGTAAAAAATTTAGACCCCTCTTGGGGGGGGTTAAAAAAATTCAACCTGTTTTGAGGGAAAAAGCCCGCGCGTTACTATGCTACAAAGGGGCGCGAACACGCGCGATTTTTGGCCTGCCGGGGGGGGTAAAAAATTTCGACCCCTCTAGCGGGGGGGGTGAAAAAATTTCGCGCGCTCCCCGCGAAATCTCACCGCCCCCCCCCCTGTTGTTAAAAAATGAGCACTCCCTTATTGATGCAAATACTAATGATAGCAATATCCATTTACCTTCCAGTTTCCAGAAGGCTTTGTCGTAGAAGGTCACTGTCTTTATCCAATGGTTGGCGGGTTTCAGGTCAATAAACTGAAACATAATGTTAAAATTCATGATATATTAAGTTTGAACAAATTATAGAAAAAAAATACAGTATCTATTCCTGCTTACACATATTATAAAAATGCGAATCCAAGCTGTTTTGGAATACGCTCACACAATACGCTTGACACGAACTACAGTATTAACTCTACGACGACTTCAGCAGAGATCAGTGAGTTAAACTTGAAATCAGGTCCTTGATTCGGATAGAAGTCTGCCATACAGTACTGTAAGTGGATTGCAGTCTACATCTAATGCCAATACCATTACCTCAGATATATCTTATTTCGTTTTCTGCCATTACCAATTGCAAGAAAATGCCAACAGAAGGGAATTACCTAAAAGTCACAAGAACCTGATACTTTCAGGAAAGCCTTCTCTTGTGTCTTGATTAATTGGAAAAAGTTACTTCACCCCATACTTTGGAATAAGCCGGGAGTGTGTCTTACATTCTGTGGGAGGATTTTCATAGTACATTTTATTTTGTTTTTTAGATATTGGTCTTCATTAAAATGCTTTCATATTTTTCAAATATCATGTTCTTTACGCTCGGCTACCCATCCCCAACAGGGGGATAACCAACCAAGTCTTAAGTTTCTCAATTAAAATACAAAGTTATATTATGTAAAAAAAAAAAACACTTTCTACTGATTCAGTCAGATGTTTATGTAGTCTACACACAAATCCAAGTCTTGTAAACAGGTAATTCATTTGTAGTTTTCATCATTTTTGACACAATATTATATCAAATCAACTTAAAATATGAAATCTTAAGCTTTGTAAAAGAAGTTACGTTATAATCATAAATTTAAATACACAAACTATAGACCAATGCAGCAAAAAAGGTTGTTGATAAAGTTTTTGAATATTTCTGAAGTGTGACCGACTCATAAATTGATATAACCTCAAAACCATGCATTCTGATATATCCTATTTGAAAAATAGTCATCCTGTGATCTTCTGATATGAAATGTTGGCGAACATAGCCACCACAAACTATAATAATGAGGATTCTGCTAAAACAAACATAAACACAACTTTATCATGAAAAAAATCATCCTTTCTTGGTACATTGGTCTATAGAAGCACTTACTACTTGATGCTCTGCGGGTAGGGGCGGCTCAAAGCGGATACTCCCCAGGACGGCGGGAGACGTGGCTATAATCACCCGCTTACACTGCATCGGGTAGAAACAAGGGAAATATGTGCATCATTTTTAAATATGACATAACATCGATTCACAGCTTGTCACGATCACACACGGATTGCTGTAGTAATTATATATGAATTAGATATGAACTTCAATTGGGCCTGGACCATGTAATTGCAGGATAAATAAACGAATTAAGAAACGAACAAACAATGAACCTTTGGATATTTCGGATATTTTTTCAGTTACAGATGTGAGCTGAGGATATTTCTCAGATGGTGTTAATATATTTTGTATCAAATTGTTTTGGAATTGAAATCTTCCTTGTTACTCATTTATACTGACCTAGCAGGATACATTATTGCAATGTGATAATTCCCTTCATTCAGTGCAGAATTTTTAGGGTCCATTACATAACACCTGATACCAATCATGCAGTGCTTAGATATCCGGGTACCAGATCAAGCAATGGTGCCCCCTACTAAGGAACCTGCAACCTCGGTATGTACTACGCCTATATGTTGTTAGGGATACAAATGAATATACCGTGATGCCACGCTAACAAGATCTTGCTGACCGGTTATTGCGAGTTACTCACACACAAAACCGGAAGCAGCAAATGAACAGTTAATGTGGATGTTTGGTCGGAATTGGTTAGAAACGCAATAAGGACATACGCGGTCCGAGCAATAAGACATGCCCAATAAGGCTTTAACCCTTTTAGGGCAGCGACTGGCCTTAAAGGAGTGATCGCTTTTCACGCGGAGCATGTAAAATCTTTTAGACCTTCCAATCAAAGATTCGAAATTCTACCCCCTCGAAAATTGGCTTGCACGCGAGGCTTCTATCAGTAGAGTTACTCGCCTACACAGCATTGGTGCATCATGACGACAAATGACCATAAAATTGGAGACATGATGCTATCCTTTAGGCCAACACTTAAAGGGTTGAAGGAGCTTGAGCCTAGAAATGACTTGAATCTTGATCTTGCGCCTATTGCGAGGGACTCGCAGATGCCTGTTGTAAGCACTGGAGAGAATAGTTCCTGAACCAAAGGCCAAATTGCATTAATATGCACTTGCCAGGACTACATTTATATATCATGACGATAAATAATCTTTCATTAAAGCACTTGCTATGGGGTTAATAAATTACTAGGTCCAGAGGCCCTTCACTTACCTTGTACTCGTCGTCGTTAGCAGTCCGTACAGAGACCCCCATCTTCCCCTGTTGGATCTCCACCACCGGCGAGTTGACTGCCACACGCTCTGCCAAAGAGAATACATTACTAACATTATTTTCTACCGCAAACATGTTCTAATGGTTTTTGATTAAAGTGAGTATATCCGACTTTCTACAAAATTCTAAATTCCTCATAAAGATGTTATAAATACTGTAAAAGTATATCATAAATAGGTTGGGGGACATCAAAATGGTACCAAAGGCCAGTAACAGCTCAGAAAGTGGGTTCCATAGGGCCAAACTATGGTATTTACAGTGTATTTTCAATGGGGATAATAAAATCGTGCACGATTTTATTCCAAAATGACCATAAATTGGGTGATAAAGTCAAATTTGAGTAAAATGGTAGGGAACAAGGGGTAATGGAACAGATAGGGAGGGAAGTATGTTATTTGTGAACATCCTAACTCATTTTAAGAAAATCTATTTTTGAGCCCCAATCATCGGATGTACTAACTTTAAACGTGTTTACATAGTGGATTTAGTATACATAGTCCGATTTATGAATAATGGGGGAAGGGCAATTTTGCCCTCAATAACCATTAAGATTACTACCCTCTTGCTGTTATTTAACATGCATGCACTTCTATATTCCTAAGTTGTACTAAGTTGCGTGTTAAGCTACACCCTTTTGACAAATCCTACAAGACTCTGTAAGTGAGAATTTACGGTAATCGCAGCACCAGCATTGATTCAAAGCAATATGCTGCCTTAACCCTTTAAGGATGGTATGATACCATAATGCATTATATGCCCTTGGTCGTCCTGATGCATGAATGCAGCCATGGCAAGTGACTCACCAGTGCTGCATTCAAATATCGTGCCGACACTATGGGATTGAGACACCCCTGAAGCGTTGGCATCATGACGACAAATGCCAAATTCAGCAACATTGGTCCTTGAATGTTTTAAAACGTTACTTACTGCCCAGGTCCTTGCTCATCCGGTCACACAGACTGGCGGCTCCTCCCTTCATCTTCATCTCCTGCCGGCCTCTCTGTGCCCCCAGTAACGCCCTCACCCCGCCACACGCACGGATAACGTGTAGGCAGTGGAGGAGGGAGAGTCTTTCTGGTGTGGCACCTAGAGCTGCTGATAGACATGCGCCTAGGTACGCACCCGATACACTGTGAAAATAAAAAGTTAAAAAATCAATTTAGAAAAAAAAAAAAAATTGTTAATATTTTTTTAAATTTTAATTTAAAAAATTCATCATCATGCACCAATATAATATATGTGTATCATACCGACCCATTGGGATTGTATCAAGCCCGTAGGGTCGGCATGATGCTTGAATGCAGCACTGGCGAGTTACTCGCCAGTGCTGCATTCATGCATCATGACGTCCAAGAATCATCATACATCACATCTTATAGCACGTCGCCGCACGCACATATAACGTGTAAGCCATGGAGGAGGGACAATAAAATCAAATCCAATTTGATTCTTTTTTTTTAATCTAAAAAAATGTATCATGCACCAACATATATATGTGCACCATACCGACCCTTTGGGAGTGTATCAGCACCGTAGGGTCGGCATGGTGCTTGAATGCAGCACTGGCGAGTTACTTGCCTTGAAGTAATTCGTCAGCACTATATCATCCTATATCATTGCAACAGAGCGACACATGATATGCATCAGCTTCTTGGTCATGATGCATAAATGCATTGGTGCAGCATAGTGACAAATGGTGAGATGAATGAGAGTATCACTCAGTCGTTTTAAGTTCCTAATAGGCTAAAAACATTATAGTATGATCAACGAGGTTTAATCATGATGCTGATATTTGTTAGTTGCTGCTATACACCTAGCGGAGAAATCAGGAACTATTTTGGGTCACTCCACATATCCGATTGGCCCCATTTTACTAATTAAAACAAAATAAATGTACAGAGGAAAGTTATAAATGCAACCAAAACTCACATAACACATCTGCCCTCACGCCCATATAACTCGATTTTGATACTTCCAAAGTATTTTCCACTAAAAGCAAACTTTAACATATTGCATATCCTAGGACACCTTTTGTGTGGAGCTGGCCATAAGGGTAGTATATATTGACCAGGGTTGCCTACAGACAACGTGTTGTAAGAAAGGAGAGACGGTTAGCACTCCCCTCGACAAGGACGGAAGAGACCCTCGTGGTCTTACATACACATATGGCATTGTCTCCTACTTAGAGACATACCTTATTTTTTATAGCATACTTAATGCACTATATATATTATGCCTATTAATTGCCAACCTGATGAATGACTCCAGCATTTTAAAGCGTTTTCCAAAATACATGAAAAATCTCTCTGTCACGGTGTCTCTCAATCTGCCTGTCTCTTTGGCAGACTTTGCCCTCGTCTCTCTGCCTCTGTCTCTCTGCCTCTGTCTCTCTGCCTTTGTCTCTCTGCCTCTGTCTCTCTGCCTTTGTCACTCTGCCTCTATCTCTCTGCCTCTGTCTCTCTGCCTCTGTCTCTGTCTCTCTGCCTCTGTCTCTCTGCCTCTATCTCTCTGCCTCTGTCTCTCTGCCTCTGTCTCTCTGCCTCTGTCTCTCTGCCTCTGTCTCTCTGCCTCTGTCTCTCTGCCTCTGTCTCTCTGCCTCTGTCTCTCTGCCTCTGTCTCTGTCTCTCTGCCTCTGTCTCTCTGCCTCTGTCTCTCTGCCTCTGTCTCTCTGCCTCTGTCTCTCTGCCTCTGTCTCTCTGCCTCTGTCTCTCTGCCTCTGTCTCTCTGCCTCTGTCTCTCTGCCTCTGTCTCTCTGCCTCTGTCTCTCTGCCTCTGTCTCTCTGCCTCTGTCTCTCTGCCTCTGTCTCTCTGCCTCTGTCTCTCTGCCTCTGTCTCTCTGCCTCTGTCTCTCTGCCTCTGTCTCTCTGCCTCTGTCTCTCTGCCTCTGTCTCTCTACCTCTGTCTCTCTGTCTCTGATTATCAAGCTCTGTCTCTCTGCCTCTGTCTCTCTGCCTCTGTCTCTCTGTCTCTGATTATTAAGCTCTGTCTCTCTGCCTCTGTCTCTGCCTCTGTCTCTCTGTCTCTGATTATTAAGCTCTGTCTCTGTCTCTGCCTCTGTCTCTCTGTCTCTGATTATCAAGCTCTGTCTCTCTGCCTCTGTTTCTCTGCCTTTGTCACTCTGCCTCTGATTATCAAGCTCTGTCTCTCTGCCTCTGTCTCTCTGCTTCTGTCTCTTCCCCCCTCCGTTAGTTTCCCTCAGGCAACGTTTATTCTCATTATCAAGCTCTGTCTCTCTGCCTCTGTCTCTCTGCCTCTGTCTCTCTGTCTCTGCCTCTGTCTCTCTGTCTCTGCCTCTCTGCCTCTGTCTCTCTGCCTCTGTCTCTCTGCCTCTGATAATCAAGCTCTGCCTCTCTGCCTCTGTCTCTCTGCCTCTGTCTCTCTGCCTCTGTCTCTCTGTCTCTGCCTCTGTCTCTCTGTCTCTGCCTCTCTGCCTCTGTCTCTCTGCCTCTGTCTCTCTGTCTCTGATTATCAAGCTCTGTCTCTCTGCCTCTATCTCTCTGCGTTTGTCTCTCTGCCGCTCTGTCCTTTTCTCTCTATGCCTCTCTGCTTCTCACCCTCTGCTTCCCTGCCTCGGTCTCGCTGCCTCTTTTCCCTGCATCTGTCTCTGTGTCTCTGCCTCTGTCTCTCTACCTCTGTCTCTCTGCCTCTGTCTCTCGGTCTCTGATTATCAAGCTCTGTCTGTCTGCCTCTGTCTCTGCGTTTGTCTCTCTGCCGCTCTGCCCTTTTCTCTCTATGCCTCTCTGCTTCTCACCCTCTGCTTCCCTGCCTCGGTCTCACTGCCTCTTTTCCCTGCCTCTGTCTCTGTGTCTCTGTGTCTCTGTCTCTGTGTCTCTGTCTCTCCGCCTCTGTGTCTCTGCCTCTGTCTCTCTGTCTCTCAGTCTGTCCCTACGTCTGTCTCTCGACCTCTTCCTGTCTTAGTCTATATCTGGCTCTTTGCTTCTGTCTCTCTACCTCTATTTTATCTTTCTGTACATCTCTCTCATTCTCTCCCTCTTCCATATCACTTGATCTATGTGGCTGCAGATGGGTCAAAAGCGACCTGGCGACCTGGGCTGTTTTGGAGGCGACTTTCGACCTAAGGCAATAATATAAACGACCTGGCGACTTTTGAACAAAACTGGCAATAGATCAAAGGGTCCAAAAAAGCGACTTTTCGACCTGTACCCCTTAATTTTGGCGACTTTCCGAACTCAGGGGGGGACCCCTCTGCAGCCCCATCTATACACGGGTCTACTATGGGAAGACATGGATAAAAAGTGACGCTGCTTGGTTCGTGTATCCCCGCAGGTCAAAGACCCCCTGAACGAGTGATGGGTCACCCCTTTTAGATATTGGACTCTCCACACCATCCTCTACTTCTCTGTAACCCTGGATGTACCTCTGGAGGGGAATCTCTTTTGTCGTCATGAGGCCAAAAAAAAGAAGGGGGTGTCTCAGGTTACATGGTCTGAAAATCTAGGGTAGGTAGGTCGGATATTTTTTTTTTTTTTTTTTTTTTTCTACTTAAGCCTGAAATGTACCCAGATATCGACTCACAAACTACAATGCTGACTCGCCGACGACCGCCTCGACTCGTGAACTATCAGATCGACCCTTAAATAGCTCCAAAATGACCCAAAATTTAAATATTTTTCAAAATTGCATAAAAATTTCTAGGGTCGGCCCTATTTTGCTAGGTAGGGTCGGGTAACCTGAAACACTCCTTTTTTTTTTGGCCTGATACATAAATATAAGTAACTTGCTGGCCCTGCATGATATCGACCCTTATACTTATAGACAGCATGCGATGTACCGATGCAGAGCCAGCGAGGTACTCACCGACACTGTATCGATGCATCGAGACGACAAAATAAATGGGAAGCCTTGAGGCATCATGCTGTCCTAAAAGGGTTTGAGCGTTTGATGTGCTAAGTAGTACATTGCATATATGGGCAACTTCAAAGGTTTCCATGCAATTGATAAATTGGCAAGAAATTATATAGTCTGGCAAAACAGCGCCAATCCTAGATACAGGTCGTTATAGACATGTATTCAAAACAATTTTTTTTTCAAAATTCAAGGCTTTTGCCTCAAAATCTTTCTGGTATATTTTATATGTTAAAAAGAAAACAGGAGAAAACTTTAGTCTTTGAACAATATTATATACCATGCCCACGATACTATTAATGCATCATTCAGACCCTGTGGCAGTGTATCAACCCTGTAGGGTTGGCATATTTGCTTGCAGCACTGGGGACTGACTTGCCAGGGCTCCCGACGACCAAGGGCATGGTTGAAGTGAGGCCAAAAGCACTTTTAGATATAGTTCAGTTTTGATTCACAAGAGGGCTCTTAAGGGCTGGGAGCTCAGCTCTTACAGGCACAAGATAGAGTGAATATGTTGTAGCTGGACGATGCTCATGGTCCCCTGTCCAAACACTGCTGCCCTCTGGTGGAACTGCTATTTTAGTCTATGTATGGAAAATGCTGAACTTATTCCCTGACATCTCAGCTTTAAGGGCAAATATAGTTCATTAAGTAGTCACTATACAGTATAAGTGCAGTGTCTACTTACTGCGTCCAGCAGTTCCTGACCGCCGCGCAATAATGCATAATTTTCTTGATCGTCATGATGCATGAATGCAGGCCTGGCGAGTAACTAGCCAGGGCTGCATTCAAATATAATGCAGACCCTGTAGGGTTGAGATACCCCCTGAGGGTCGGCATGTCGCAGCAATGCAGCCATGGCAAGTTACTCGCCAGGGCTGCATTAGTCCATCATGACGACAAAGAGTATAGCACATTAAAGCACTGACACAGCATGAATGTTGGCATTTAAGCAAAGTTTGGACTGCTCAAAGATCTAATTCCAGTAAATGCCCTTAAACCAGTTTAGATGTCATTATGACCTTTCCCTAACATTTACATAGCATTGACTCAACATAAAGCCGCCTAAAGAGTGACTTTTTGCAATGAAAATGCTGCTTAAATGCCAACATGCATGCAGTGTGGAGGGTCATCCAAGGCTTAATATCATTAAGTAGTCACTATACATCAGGAGTGCAGTGTATACTTACTCGGTCCAGCAGTTCCTGACGAGGAAGTCTGTGAGCGTCATGGCGTCCCACTCCTCAGCACGCCGCGCCTCCCACGGGGCCGCCAGCGGCACCTGCCATAACATAGAGCATATTCATAATAACACTGTAAATAGTAATAAGGCCACTCCAAATAATAATATTATATACTTGTTTCTCATCACTAAGCTATGAGGAATATGACGAGGGCGCCTTTTTTTCTCTTTTTTGCTGTCAACTTTCAACTTTTCCCTTAAGATTTGCAAAAAAAAACAACTTTTTTTTTCTCCAAAAACACAATTTTGGCTACGCGCACGGTGATGAGAAACAAGGATATTATTTGGAGTGGTCTATATAAAACACAATTATAGCATAATTACAGGTACAGTGGTACAATATCATACAATTATCACACTATTACAATTGTTATTTGATAACTATAAGCATAGCACATGCACTTATACTTAGAATTCGATGTAGATAAATAGTATCTACTGTTCAGCTACAGTAGATGCTATAACCCTACAATAAGGTCTAGTAGCTGCAATTCAGTTATAATTGTATTACAATTGTAGCTCTAATGATATTAAAATGCTAGCTTAAATCGTCATATAATTGCATTTATAAAAATAGGGATTGCGATATATATAATTGTACCTCAAAATATGATATATTTGTATCATATACCAAAGCGGGCACGGAGAACAAAGCATTTCACACCTTTTGTATACTGCATACAGTTAATGGTATAAATAAGTTATAGGCCTTGTACCAAGATGTAGGGGTATTCAGTGAAGGGAGCCTTTGTATTTCGCATACAGCTTGGTACTCGTCCTATAACTACAAGCTATTTTGAGTTTTGTGTCATGCCTGTTATACATGTAATTGTATTATTATATACTACTCATACCTGTTTGCTGAATTTGTCTAGGGTCCTGATGAGGCTGGTCAGGTCCATGATGGCCAGGGGGTTGGAGGTAGGGGAGGCGCCCACCTTATACTTGTATGTCCGTCCCTGCAAACACACATACTCATAATGTACCTGCATTTGTGTATTAATTATACCTGTAATTGTAATATAATTGTGTTATTTTGTAATTGTGTTATAGGTGTATATTGGTGAGGTCCATGATGGCCAGGGGGTTGGAGGTAGGGGAGGCCCCCACCTTGTACTTGTATGTCCGTCCCTAAAAACACAACACAGCATGACAATACTTAGGGAGTGATCATTTTTTAACAACAGGGGGGGGTGTATTTGGGGGGGGGGCAAAAAATGTTGACCTCTTGACCGGGGGGGGGGGGGCAAAAAAATTTGGACCCCTCTTGGGGGGGGTCAAAATAATTTTGAGCCAAAAAGCCCGCGCGTTACTATGCTTCAAAGGGCCCGCGCGCTAGCCGATTTTCGGCCGTACAGGGGGGGGGGGGGTAATAAATTTTGACCCCTTGACCGGGGGGGTGTAAACAATTTCGCACGCTCGGCACGGAAACCCACCACCCCCCCTGTTGTTAAAAAATTATCACTCCCTTATATCTACATCAATTCATGTGGAGAACGAAAGTTTCAATTGTTGTGCATTCTCCAAAGGGTCGTGGAGAAACTGGACCTCCTTTAGAGAAAATACATAGGCAAATGCCAACGCCCATTGATACCGTCTCTGATGTATTTCACTAGTGGGGGCTGGGGCCTTATTTCATGGCGGATACAATGATCCCTATGCTTAAGTACTAGAAATCCCGTATCCCATGCCCCCCATGGGATACAATGTTTCTGTATCACATGGCCTATGACATCATCATTTGTTCAAATTCTTATGGCCATTTATATGCAATTTAACATATTTTTAAGGTTAAAAACCATGAAATAAAGGCAAAGGCCCATGGTCAGAGAATTTTTGGTATCGTTCCCCCCTCGGTGGGGCTGGGACGCATCCCACTCAGCCTGCGGCTTCGTGGGATACTGCCCCAGCCCCACCTCGGGGGGAACGATACCAAAATATCCTCTGGCCATGGGCCTTTGTCTATACATCCCACAAAGCCTTATGCTGAGTAGAATATGCCCCAGCCCCCACTTGTGAAATAAATCACACAGGGTATCAATGTAGTGGGCTTTTTCTTTGGGGGGGGGGGGGTGTGTGCATGGGGGACCATATAGGAAAGACAAACTTTTCGGAGCCCATTGAAAAGAGCCATATGTCCTGTTATGTTTCAACATCAACTTGGAATATTTCCCCCCAGAAATATATTAGGTTTACATTTTCAAATATATCAGAACTTAGGCAAATTTTAACATTGAACACCTTACCCTATAAGTGCCTGACTCTCAGGTGAGAGTAGTTTTAGCGACAATAACGCTGACTTTCCTGAGTGTGTATACATGCAATGTTTGTCATAACACCTGTCTTTTTGAGTTGCTCACGGGCGCTGCATTGAAGGCACTTAATTCCTCAGGCATTAAGTAGCCCTTAAAAATAAGATTAAAAAATCCATATTGAAACACCTACCCTGTAGTAGAAGGCGTTGTGGTCACTGATGGGGAGGGTGTAGAGCTCTACGTCCAGCTGTTGTGCCAGTTTGATGAGTTGGGTGTGTTCACGACTCAGGTACCCCGCCCCCAGGTCCGCGTACTCATACGCCATACTCTGTAAGAAAATAATAATATAAGATAATATCATTTTATTGGTTTAAAGTTTATCCTATGATAGGGAGTCAATGAAAATTGCAATCTACAATATATATATGTTCCGGGAACATTCATTTAAAGAGTAACGTGTAGTGTGTCAGAAAACAAAAGTGTTTAAAGAAAGGCTGCAAAAATGCATGTAGACCTAAATGTAACACACTTTTCTTTGAGTATACTTAAGAAAATTGTCAGGATGTTCATGATGATCATACGTCCGTTTGCTATACATGGTATTTATTCTCCTTCTCTCTATTTTTGGTATATTTGGATATATCCCTCAAATGTATGGCCAACATTTTCGAGGGCACAAACTAGCATCCATTGCAAAGACACTAGGGCAAGCCTATGGATGGGTACCATGCATGGTATCCCTTCCTTGAGCCATCATATCCCATGGATTACCTTTGATAATTAACACTTTCAGGATGATATTGTCACAGTGTATGGAACAACTTTTAGTAGGATTTACAAAATTTAGTTTTCGGATGCACTGACTTTAAATCATTTGCATCTACAAGGTAGCAACTGAAATGGATGTTTATATCATGCATCACGACGATAAATATGTCAACGTAATTGATGACATATATCTACAGCCAAAGTGATTTTCCGCAAGTTTTTTCTTGAAAAAGAAAGTTGTGGAAAAGGCAAGAAACTTCACCAATATTATATATTCTCCTTATGAAGTATATCCCCAAAGGGAGACTCATATTCAAGGGGCACATCGTTAATGCTACATCCCTTGGATGAAGTCTCAACTTACATACAGAGGAGGTAAAGTCACCCAGGGAAAATGTGGTTCAGGTAACATGGCTGAATATAGTGCAGTCATTCTAAGAATATACCCACCACAAATTGCAACAGAATGTATTTTGCCACCATATGACTCAGAAATGTTTATAGAATAACATATCAAGAGTTTAGGAAAATCTGATTAGTGGAAGAGATATCTTAGTACCTAACTGGAAATGGCCATAAATGTGGTTTGAAATAACCCTTTTGATCACTTTAAAAGCCTAATAGGTATTTCTCATGATAGACAATCATTCTTTTCAAGAATTATTCAAATTAGTGCATTTCCTGATGTAGGCTGGGCAAATGTCTTAACCCTTTAAGGAGAGCAAAACATTTTAATCAAAGATGCTCATAAATGCAGTATTGCCTTAAGCCTTCAAGAACGACATAATGCCTTAGTGCATCATGCTCGTGGTAATCATGATGCATGTATGCAGCCAGAGTAAGTAAAACCCCAGTCCTGCAGTCAAGTGTCATGCCGACCCTATAGGGTTGAGACACTCCTGCAGGGTCAACATGATGCACTAATGCAGCACTGGTACTCGTCAAGGCTGCACTGGTGCATCATGACGAGACATGCCATCCTATCCTAAAAGGGTTAATTTGGAAACTAAAAAATATTATTGCTGCCCTTCTGAAATTAGTTTCGACTGAATAATGCATTTATTCCTCTGATGATTTGAGAATTATTCAGATATTTCCAAAATAAATTAAATTTAGTTTCATGAAGACTTATGACCTGAAACGCATGATTCTGATTTTTCCTATACATGGTTGTAACAGTAATAGATAGTGACTGAAGCGAGAAGCGTCGTTTAAGCTATCGGTGGGGACACCTTAGGGATTACACGACTTCACTTCTAACGTTACTGTGCCTCTTAACCCTTTAAGGACCACAAAGTGCTCTACCGTTTGCCGTCTTAATGCATAAATGCACCCCTGGCAAGTAACTCATCAGGGCTGCATTCAAACATCATGCCGACCCTGTGAGTTTGATACACTCCTGAAGGGTCGGCATGATGCTTGAATAACTCGCGAGTAACTCACCAGGGCTGCATTCATGGATCATAACGACAATGGGCATAACGCATTAAAGCACTATGCCGCCCCTCAAGGGTTAAGGGGAGC
Source organism: Harmothoe impar (assembly GCA_947462335.1). NCBI lineage: Eukaryota > Metazoa > Annelida > Polychaeta > Phyllodocida > Polynoidae > Harmothoe > Harmothoe impar. Next base: position 69,087,609 of record OX381712.1, on the reverse strand, counting down.
CATACACCCCGGGGAACCCAAGAGGCAAAGTTTTAATAGCTTTGCATTGGATATATGGTTTCTTACTTGAGTAGCAGTCATCTTATTCAAGATGGTAAATTCAGATGGGGACCGATCATGCAATAGTGCATGTTTTGGCAAGATGATTATATACATGGCCTTATGAAATAAGCAGGCCTATGTGGAATAAGAAATCACTATCTGAAAGTATTCTTTCATGAAAACTTCTAGAATCTAAAGGACTAAACCCTGAAAGTATTCCAGCAGGAACGGAAGTATATATGGGAAATGAGAACAATCACAAAAAATCCATGTTTTCGTTTCCATGGTAACTGTTTATATATGTGAGCCATCAAAACTACTTTCCGGTAATTTCAATCAATCTCCTACTAATATAAAGAAGTATGAAATGGGAGGCATCATGCAGTTTTTCATAAGTTAAGTAAGTTTGGTGCTGACATGAACAAATGTCAGAGTTTTTTAATGGCTCATATTTTGAAGATTTGGTCGTCATAGACTGATATTCCTAGGCTCCCTATACGCCCAACCTCTCAGTCACTAGTGCCTCGCCTAGTTAGTCATTTTTTGGCTCCCTATACAACCAACCTAGGTCAGTTATTATTGTCAGGTTGGTCAGTACTGACCGACCCACCTTAGTCTTTTTTTCCCCAGGGGGAGCCACTGAGTGGTCATGACAAGTGGCCCCAACTAGTGGTATACAAATACAATACACCAATGATGAACCTAGGTTAGCCACTACTGACTGACCCCTCGGTCATTTTTGAATATAACTTTGCCATTATGACTAACACTCATATGACCAACTTAGGATAGTCTGTATTGACTAACCCTTTCAATCTATAGATTTTCAGTGTGGTCGTCATAATGCATGAAGGCAGCTCCAACGAATAACATCCCAGTGCTGACCCTCTGGGGCTGATACACTCCTGAACAGTCCACATGATGCATGAATGCAGCCCTAGAGAGTTACTCATTAGAGCTGCAATCGTGCATCATGACGACAAAGGGTATAGGACATTAAATACTAAGTGGCCCTTGGAGGGTTAAAGTTGCTATGTCAGGTACACACACAGAAAAGTGAGAGTCATTGTCGCTAAAACTACACTCACCTGAGGGTCAGGCACTACCTGACTCTAAGGTGAGGGTAGTTTTAGCGACAATGACTTGGTTGATTATCTCATTTTAGTGAAATTACATGATCCGTATTATTGCATGCAGCAATGGAAGGTTTTGAGGCTCTCATTTTTTATTTTGAAAAGAAATAATTATAGGCATTATGCCTTCCTTAAAGATGGTGTATCGACTAGTACACTTCCCAAACTTTTTCCTTAAAAGGAATGCCATGGGTTCTAATATAATTTTAGCTGATAAACATTACTCAATATTTGCAAGATATTTGGCTATAAATATATGATTTGAGATAATTAACAATAAAGCCTATTCACCTCACTGACTCAGTCACTCCCCCAGGTGAGTACAGGGAAAACTAGCCTGGTAGAGAAAGCACTGAGCCATGCAGTATCACAACATAGGGAGTTTTAGTGTCGACCTACAGCAAAAATGATTGCCCTACATGTGTTAATCTTATGGATTTAAACTCTGCCAATTATTTTAAAGTTTAGGGAGTATGTACAGGATAGGATATGCAATAGTAATATGGCATGATTAAAAAGTCACGGAATTTTAGCGGATACACCATCTTTAAAGGATTAACTATAAGGTGTGGTATACAGACCCTGAGTGTGAATGTCCGGCCCCCGACCCTGTCATTGGCCTCCAGCACGATGACGTCCATCCCCTCCTCATCCAGTAACCGGGCCGCATACAGACCTGAAACACATGGAGACATTGGGGTAAATTGGTGTTCAGAAGTTCAGTGATAGTGATATATAGACAAACGCCAACGCCCAGTCTATACGAAAACCTGCCCGGACACCGGCTATAGCCAGCAAAAAGTCTGCGGGTCCGGCAGAAAAAGGGTAACTGCAGGCCCGAATAGCTGGCTGTATTCTAGAGATTCTTGCCTATATGCCATTTTTTACGGCTTGTAAATCGGACCATTATTAAAGTGACATGGTCCGATTTTTTTCATATTTTAAATTCTATTTAGATGTGTTCCAAATGTTAGTACAATAGTATATTTGGAAAATAGGGATCAATATAATGCCATCTATGGCTAATAGAAACCGATTTAGAGTGTCCAGCATGGCCCAGGTTCAGTATTTTACAGTGTATTTTCAATGAGGGGAATAATAGCGTGCACTCCAAAAGTCTTAAATTGAGCATAAAACTAACAATTGACTGAATTCTAAGCTGAATTATGGGGGATAATGTTCAATAAACTAGGTAGGACATGTAGTATGGCCATATTGAGCATTCTGGTTGATTTTTAGCAAAATTTATTTTTGAACCCTAATCATCGGACTATGCCACTTTAAGGTTTCTACAGCATAAAACAGAAAGTGTGAATATTTTCTTTAATGTTCTTCAGTAATCTACATAATAAAATGGTTGATATAATTGTAACACTTGCTTTATATTTCATTTTTAAATAGCAAGATTGTACTCCAATATCCGGGCCTGCAAACATTGAGCCGGGCCTGCATAGCAAAAAAATCTGCAGGACCGAATGTCCTGCATGGTGAAAAAGTTTTCGTATAGACTGGTAACGCCCATGGATACTGTCTCTGTCGTATCTCAGGAGAGCGGGCCGGGGCGTGCAGTATCGGCCACAGTACGTCAGAGAGGTATCAATACAGTTGGCATTTGCATTAATTTTTTCAATTCTAAGCCATTTAATGAAATGCTTATTCTTGGCCCGTTGAATACAGCCACATTGTATTCAATGGGGGGCATTGAATACGGCCCTGCCAGTACTCAAGCAGAGTAAATCTTGTATCTTAAAAAGTAAATAGACAAAGGTTCACAAGTTTTAGTCTGTTGACAGGGTTATTACACAAGTTGAAGGGGGGCCGTATTTCACGAGGCCGTAGGCCGAGTGAAATTCGGCCCCCTCTTCAACTCGTGAAATAACCCTACAACAGACTAAAACGAGTGTGCCTTTGTGTTTATTTTTTATCTTTTTCGATTCAAAATACCATAATTATGGCAGGGGGGAGCCTAAAAAGACTAAATTGGCTTCTTTCTACGCCATTCAAATGTAAACAAAGCGCCGTTTTGATGACGTCACAGGGCCGTGAAATACGGCCATGGGCTATTTCACGGGGGGTGAGCAATACGGCATTCTTTAGTTAAGTCAATGGGACTGCTGTATTTCATAAAAAATAAATTCCTGATGCTGATTAAGGAGTAAGTTAGTTATTTGTTTACTCCCTCTCTCCTCTGGGAATCCTTCATATTGGTACCAAATGATCCTCATCAGTTAGAAAAAATTATTTTAAAAGATCAAAAGATTGTTGAGGAGATGTAAGAAGATAAAGGATTCAAGTTTTGAAAGTGTGACAATTAAATGTTGTGACAGATGAATGCACTTAGGAATTGCTGTTCTACAGTATTTCAGTCCTCAATCCCTTAAGTCATGATGGCATTAACTTCATGTTATTTAATGTGAATACCATTTATGTTATCACCCAGTAGGGTCGGCATCGTGCATGAATGCAGCACTGGCAATAAAGCATTCACCCAGCATGCAATATGATGACAAAATGGCGAACAGTGAATTATTGAGGGGGTACATACTGCTCATTTTTAAAACGTAGGCTGATTTACTCATTTTCAGATGAATAAAAGGAAAAATATAGCTCGTAAACCTTTACCGAAATAAGATCAACGATTCAACAAAATATCAAAATACACAATCATACAGTTGTACATGCACAATTGATATATCTCCACCATCTACAGCTGTACACATACAAACTGACAACTACACTCATCTCTCATATTTAAATAAAGTGCCGAGAGTAGCATAGTATGTATCGGAACGGGACTATGCTTAACTACTGTTTATTACTCAATCGACCTGCAGCCAATCAGAAGCCTCCATTTGACCGGAAGTGACGTCACATGCCCATATAAGGGCATACCGGAAGTGACGTCACGTGACCTTGACCTAGTTAGAGGTCAAGGTCATGACGCAGCCAATCAGAGGCTTCCATTTGACCGGAAGTGACGTCACACGCCCATATAAGGGCATACCGGAAGTGACGTCATGTGACCTTCACATGTCCATATAAGGGCATACCGGAAGTGACGTCACGTGACCTTGACTTAGTTAGAGGCTTCTGATTGGCTGGTACACCGGAAGTGACCCATTATGCAAATGAGGGGACTACTTCCGGTCAAATGGAGACCCCTGATTGGTTGGGTCATGAAGAAATGTGTCTCTTAATTTTTTTTGTTTAGGAAGTGATCGACTTTAGGATCACGTGACCGGAAGTGACCTGATGAGTCACGTGACTAGAAGTGACGACGACACATGCCTTAATTAGGCGATCAGCAGCGACCGGAGGAAGTGTCACTTTAAGAGGACACCCTAGTTAATTGTTATAATTTTTTTTTTACTTACTAATAAAAGAAGACGTATGAAAATAAAACACAACAATAATTTTATTTATTTTTTTTATTTTATTTTTTTCAATTCTAATAAACACGCTATTTTTGAAAAGATGCGCTCAATCAATCAATAACACACTTTTTTTCATATTTTTAAAGGACTCGTTGTCACACCGTTAGAATGCACGCGACGCTTATAATACAAGTAGCGCACGTCATCTTTCTCTATGGTGTAAGTGTCCATTTTTGGTTCGTACCACTTTGAAATTTCTATTTACCGCAAGGAGAGTTTTTCGTTTGCGAAAACATCTAAGAAGACGACTGGTTCTTTAGGGTTTTGTTACTTCTGTACACTTTTTGCACGCCATCTTTTTTTTTGGGATTTTCTTTCACCGGTGCCGCTGACTCGATCGTAGCAAATGTAAGTCTTAGGGTTGAGACTTAGGATCCCGTCACCTTCCCACGCCACTTTCATAAGCCCCCAAGTTCTCAGATCGTGAAGGTAACGTCTCTCACAACATCCGCCGGGCGGCGGACACCATTTTCACACTTTTTTCCGTTTTTATCTTCATGAAAAGCTCTAAGTGATCGTCACACACCGATGTCGGAATCCGCTTTCGTTTCTTTCTGAAGTATGTCTCTCTCAGGCGAGGTTTGACTACACAGAGGCAAATATCAGAGGCACCCAATAGCGCTAATTCTACTCTCAGACAAGGGTCAGGCACTGCTGGACTATAATAGATGGGTCAAGGGCTATTCTAGTGAGGGTCAGGCTACGCCGGACATTCAATAACAAGCTGGACTTTGGCAAACTTGCTTGAAAGTCTGACCATGCGGGATCCTCATGCCATAGTCTGGCAATGCTGAACTCTTGGGAGAGTATGCTGGACTCTTGCTGGCCAGACTTTCAAGCAAATTTGCCAAAGTCCAGCTTGTTATTGAATGTCCGGCGTAGCCTGACCCTCAGTAGAATAGTCCTTGACCCATCTATTATAGTCCAGCAGCGCCTGACCCTTGTATGAGAGTAGTATTGGCGACATTGGCCGACTCTGATATTTACCCGTGTGTACGGTGGGAGGAGGGGGTTCACAGCCACAGCTTGCGCTTATAGAGCGCTACTAGCGGAGGTCTGGATGAGGAAACTACGGCGTTTGTCTTAAAAAAAAATAGCCATGGCACATGTCGATGTCGCTTAATTATGCTCATATCTCATGGCGATTTTAAGAATTGCTCATGTCACCTGTCACTATGTTTTTCAAGCTTCATGTCAAATGTCACTAGGTCTCATGTCGAATGTCGATGCTAAGAAACAGACATGACGTCATCTCGAATTTAGCGGTCTACACTACCGCTGCTGCTGCTGCTGCTGCTTGTGCAGCTTGTGCAGCTGCTGCAGCTTGTGCAGCTGCTGCAGCTGCTGACAGCTGCAGCTGCTGTAGTTGCTGACGCTGTCACGGATGCTGTTGACAGATGCTGCTGCTGCTGCTGACGTAGTCACGGATTCCGCTGACAGATGCTGCTGCTTGTGCTGCTTGCGCTGCTCGTGCAGCTGCTGCAGCTGCTGACGATGTCACGGATACTGTTGACAGATGTGGCTGCTTGTGCTGCTTGTGCAGCTGCTGCTGCTGCTGACGATGTCACGGATGCTGCTGACAGATGCTGCTGCTTGTGCTGCACGAGACTGAGTAGCCGCTATTACTAATGCTACTAATACTAGTATGAGAAAATACATTTAGTCAGTTGATTAAATCAAGGAGGTTTTCTGACTTCAGTGGATCGTTTAGCCATCGGCCACGGGCAAAACTTGAAACCATTTTATACATGGGACAATTGGCAGAGTCGAAACGTGTTGGTACGATGGGGTCGATCATGTTCATCATCAGTTCAGGCAAAGGAAGTGTGTCGACAGCACGCGAAAACTTCATGTCTGAATGTTTCAACACAAGACTTTTTATCACACTCACACAGCTGCTTTGAAGAGTGAATCCTTGACCAAACTTGTGCTTTTCCAACACAGCTTTGGCCTCTTTCTGTGCAGTAAGGGATCTCTCTTTCGGGTTCATCTCAGTGCTGTCTAGCATGTCCTCAAAGTCTTTAACATAATGTTCCAACGGGCTACAAATGATGGACTCCAGATCATCGTCCGCATATGTCGTCTCCTCGCACCATATTGTGTCTTCGCCTGTTTCGAATTCCGTCATTTTCTTGACAATCTCCTCCTGAGTGCCTTGCATATATCGAAGCTCCTTCAAGGAGTTGATAACTTGTATGGCGAAGACTGACAAACTTGAAGGAATTTCACCACAGTCAGGCCAAGTATACGGAGCTAAGAAAAATAGCTCTAACAAAATCCCTCTGTCCAAATGAAACTACTGTTCCGATGAAGTTGAAGCATGCTTCTATCCATTGCTCCATGGTGACGTCCTTCCAATGTTTCTTTACCTCACATGCATCATAGGGCACTGTTTCTCTTCTTGCTTCAAGTGGGAGTTGCTTTTTCTTTCTTGGACTCATTTCGAGAGGGTTTCGATGCTCTGTAGCGTCAACACTTTCATAAATAAAGAAAATAGCAGAACTAATCATCGTAACGTGCTGAGCGAGCGTAGAGTGGACGATGCTACGAAGATGAAGGGCGGGTGGAGAAAGTGTGACGGGTGAGAGTGGCGTTTCACTCCTTATGTACCCTGTCCTAGATAAGCCTCTTAAACGGCTGAAAAGACTCTCTCAGTACAGAGCTTCTACCGCAGGTGGGTTTAGACTTAAGCAGCTTAGTTCACACGTGTCTGTTAGAAAAGCTACTTGCACACCTGCCTTCCCTTTTCACTAGTATTCACCCTCTGCCGACTTATAAGACACCTATACACTCCTTCTCGTGAAATCTATGGAAGATGATGGAAGGACCACCGACTAGATTTTCTTTGATCAGAGCGTGGAGGACGGCGTCGAACGGAGGGAACGTTGTGAACACAGCTTATAGGTTTTGGAAGAGGACCTGTAAAGTCAAACTGGCGAGAGAGATCTCGTCTTTCAACATGACAATGCTGCGATCTTGGAAAAAATTAGCGTGATTTTTTCAAAAGCTTCTATGAAAGGTTTGACGTCTTCGTTGTTGTAGTGGATCAAGTAATCTCTCATAGTTTGCATCTTCTTGTCGTACTAAACTTTCTGACATGTGGCGTAGTCGGATTTCGGCCATTTTGACGCCCGTCAGTTCGCTGTCAAAAGCCGATCTCGGTGGCAGGGTTCTGTTTACCAGTTTCTTGGTATACGTCATCCATTCGTAAGGAAAGCGACCTTTCTCTTCGTTTCTGGTGAAAGCTCGCAAATAATTCGCGTAGCTGTAACCAAGTGCCAAATAGTTGACTACTACGTCCAAGAAAACTGTGTGTAAACCGTCAAGTATTGATTGCTTCTCTTTATGACGCTGAATTGTTGGTTTCTTCGGTCTCCGGAGGCAAAGAACGAGTGAAGGCGTATTTTTGATCAGGTTCAAGTCGTAACGCTCCGTGTTGAAGCCCACGACTGGAGCTTGACGGATGTATCTCAGAAGCCGCTTCTTCAGTTGAACTAACGGTTGTCTGGTGTGAGCTGCAGCGAAGCCGCCTGGAGAAGGGGTGAATGTCGCTTCCTCCAGCAGGAGAGCTTCACCTATCGCCACATGTAACTTCGCTAACGTTGGTCGGTAAAGTTCTAGCACAGCTTTCTCGATGACTTTGGCGTTCTCGTTTATGTGATTTTAAACTTGGTCTAACAAGGGGTCGGAATCTGCGTCGGATTCTCTGACGTACACCGACCCCTCCTACCCCGGAAAGTCGGATGCGACGCTAGCCGACAAAGGGACATGATCCCACAGCAGGGACACGTGTTCGGTCGACGGTTCTCTGCACGGTCTGAAGAAAGCCTCGAAATCGAAGGTAATGTTGTAAGGGTAGGTTCTGGAATGTCAGTCGGAAGGAAAAGTTTCACGTGTGGCAGCGGGACAGAACTGACGTAACAAATTTGAATCGCGCTTGCTGGTGTTGTATAAGTGAAAGGAAATGTGGCGGAAGACGCAGAGGTTGTCCTTGTTGGGAAAATCTAACACACGGCTTCTCTTTCCAACTCGACCGTCCTGACTGTTCCTACCGCCTATGGGAAAACCCCCCGGTCCCATGTAAACGCAAATGTTCAAAATTAGTAGGAAAAAGAGCGCACCGCTTGGTGTCAGCGTCGCAAAGTTTCCGTACTTCCTCGCAAGCGACGGTGTTTTCCATCTTTGAGAGGAGCTCTTCCAAAGTTTCTGAATTAGTTATAGTAGGGAGCGGTTGTAATGAGAGTTGCATTGTTCTGGGAGACGTGAAAGTAGCGCAGTATGCTCTTGTCTTCTCTGTGTTGTAAGAGTAAGCCTACCGAGAAACCCACTTTTTATCATTGTGTGAAGCGGATTGCGACGCATAGTATCTACAGCGTCACTCAACTCGCCGGTTGGTAGTTTGACGTTTGTTACACTCACGCGAGTCCCGTGCATCCTGACACTCGTTCGTATTGCAGGCCAATTCGCCGTGAACGTTTCCTCACCGTTCGGTACAGCGCATGTACGTGGAGGGATAGTCACCTCGTCCAGAGATTCGCGTCGACAGGTAATCTTTTCAGCAATCGACATCGCCGCATAGAGGGCAAAACTTAGGTATTGTTCTTCATTTTTCTACGGGTCACTCGTGATTGTACGGTCTTTTAAAAATTTTGAAACACTTTTCGCAAACGTCCTGCGTCATGTTTTTCTTTTTTTGTTTTTTCACTTATTTACCAATTATTTTATAAAAAATAAACGTTATTTATCACTTCGAATACTAGACGCCTCTTACCACACGGTACTATTAGCATAGTGAAAGGTGACTGTAGTCTAGGATCGAATTCAACAGATGTCCATCTTACTGCAGGGATCAGACGAGAGTGGTCAACACTGGAGTGTCACAGCTCACTTTTATGTCTTTGGGTACAGCTGCATACAACCCTTGAACATACATTGCGACGTCGCTGCGACCCATGTCGTCTTGCAACACTTTCATCAGAGCCATAGGCTCAGACGTCTCGTTGTACTTCCAAGCTCTCAGCACTTCATAGACAGGGTTCTTCACAGTCCTGTCAGAAGGCACAGGTTGAGAGATGAAAGCTACTTCATGAGAAGTCAACCCTAAGTAGATCCCTATGGTCTTCCAGTCTCTAGGGCAGAGCTCAGCTAAAAGAGAGAAATATTTCTGCACTTTCCACTCCATGTCTCCACTCTCTAAGCCATCCCACATGTCATGCTAGTCCATGTACTCACGTGAGAATTTGATGAGGTCCATACGGTAAGATTCTTCCAAGGCGGCGGCTAGGTCCTTCCACCTAGTAGTACAACTTTTCTGGTACCAAGTAGTGAACATTTCTCTAGCTTGAGTTATGACACTTGTCTCACAACTGAGATATCCCATATCCTTCAAGTTCACTTCAAGGTATGAACCTAACCGTATGTAATCTGATGTCGGCAACTTACTACTTATTTTCAGTAGCATAGCGTCTGACAAGTATCCTAACGGCTCTGCTTTGAAGTATGATGATACAGGTACTACTGCAGCAGAACCAATAACAGGAGCAGCGTCTGCGCTGGTATCCGACGACTCGTTGTCGGAACAGGGCAACCACACGTAAGGTGGTGGTGAGGGCAGTCGCCACGGACCGGACGCGCTACCAGTGGAAATGAGGTCGAAAAACGGACTGTGCGCCCGTAGCCCTTCGGGTTCCTCGTACGCCTCGTCGTCAGCGTCGTTCTCTGTCTCACCCTGTTGCTTTAGGGCATGTATGTCTACTACGCGCTGCTGGGGCTGAGTGTCCGAATAGCTGTAAGTCTCAGCGCGAGCGGCGTTGATGGCGTCGGTTGATGTAGCGGTGGAGAGGTTCTGTGCAACGTGCTGCGTGTCAGTACTAGTAGCGGCAGTCGCAGCAAGAGGTGTAGCAGCAGCAGCAGCAGCAGCAGGCGCAGCGCTAGCAGGTGCAGCAGTAGCAGGCGCAGCAGTAGCAGGCACAGCAGCAGCAGGCGCAGCAGCCTCAGCAGGCGCAGCAGTAGCAGGCGCAGCAGTAGCAGGCGCAACAGCAGCAGCAGCAGCAGCAGCAGCAGCAGCACTAGCAGCACGAGGATCACCAGCAGCCGCAGCAGGCGCAGCAGTAGCAGCAGCAGCGTGCTTAGCAGCAACAACCGTCGCGAGTGTAACAACGTCGCTACCACGACGGCTACTACTACCACTACTACTGCTGCGTGCGCTCGCTACAGCGGGAGGGTGATAAGACCAAGCGGTTGCGGCGGTAGTCTCAATTTCAGTAGCAAGAGGAGACGCTGACGCTAAAGGATCACCGTTCTGCGTACTCTTCTTGTTCTTGAACTCGATTAGATCCTTGGACGACACTAGTTGTTGTGTTTTGCTCATGGTGGTGACTGTAGAGAGCAGCAAAAGACTGAGTGAGTGAATGGGTGTTTCCAGCCCCCTTATATACTCCTTCTCGCTTCTAGAGCTAAGCTACTTACGGCCCTGTTCAGCTGCCGCCGGCTGACCGGCGGCCATTCACAAAGAGAAACAAAAAGACATAAGGCATGACGTTTTCAGCTGGATCCCTTTCCCCCTCCCCTTTGAGAGATCGACTGACATGAGCTAAGCTACTTACTGCCTTGTTCAGCAATTCAACGTGCGTTAGCTGTATAAAGGATTAAGCAGTTGCTGCCGCCGGCTGACCGGCGGACATTCACAAAGAGAAACAAAAGACATAAGTCATGACGTTTTCAGCTGGATCTCTTTCCCCCCTTTTTTGAGAGATCGACTGCCATGAGCGGGCGGTGTACCGACTGTGCTAATTCAACGCGCATTAGCTGTATAAAGGATTAAGCAGTCATGAGCTTAGAGTGTGTATACAAAAAACTACAGGAGGCGTGTGGTGTGAAGCAGGACCCCCTAAGACGGGAGTGTCTGTCTGTGAGTACAGTCGTGTGCATGTGGTGAGCGACTTAAGTGTAAAACAAAAAAAATCACCGCCTCCTGCCGTGGTGAGTAGACCGGCCGGCGGCGGCCGGCTAGTTCAATAGGGGTGACAGCTGACTAAGGCTGTGCATGAAAATCCGATTTTCACCTGACCTCTGACGTTTGTTACAATGAATGCCAAAGGGGGAGAGAGTCGTCCTCAGGTAGGGGGTAGGAGGTAAGGCTATGGATAAGGAAAAAACACCATTTTCAGCTGGCCTCCACAGATGGCGATGACATACCCCTCGTCATCTAAGCTCTTAAGAAGCTCTTAAGGAGCGGAGCGGCTGCTAGACAGCTGGGGTGCTGTTGGAAATAGGATTAAACTCCCTCTGTATAAAAGCTCTGATTTCTGTTGGAAAAAAACCATATCACCTCTGACCACAGTAACGTCTACTACCACCACCACCAGCACCACCGCCGCCGCCACCGCCGCCGCCGCCAGTCACAGCTGATCACCTCATTAAAGCATGTGACGTCGTCACTTCTAGTCACGTGCTTCATCAAGTCGCTTCCAGTCACGTGATCCTAAAGACCCTCACTTCCTAAACAAAAAATAATGAAGAGACACGCTTCTTCCTCTCGAGAGGAAGAAGCGTGTCTCTTGATTAAAATCTTTTCTTTTCTTTTTTTCTTAAAAGAGACAAACGCCCCTTAGAGTGCCCCCCCACCCCCCTAGAGTGCCCCCCTCCCCCCTCCCCCCCTCCCCCCCACCCGCCCCATGCATCCTAAAAGCGCCCCCCTCCCCATGCATCTTAAAGGGGCCCCCCTCCCCCCCTCCCCTCCCCTCCCCTCCCCTCCCCTCCCCCCTTATACACTCTAAAGAACGCTTCTACCTAGTTCAATAAGTCACTTCCGGTCACGTGATCAATCAGGTCACTTCCGGTCACGTGATCCTCAATGAGGTCACTCACTTCCGGTTGGCCATTATCCTAAATCCTAAATCCTTGATCCTAAATTAGGTCATATGACGTCACTTCCGGTCCCCTAAGTAGGTCATATGACGTCACTTCCGGTCCATAAGTAGGTCATATGACGTCACTTCCGGTCACGTGACCAAATGGCGGCCCCTGATTGGCTAACTAGGTCACGTGACGTCACCACTAATCCCCTAAGTAGGTCACTTCCGGTCACGTGACCAAATGGAGGCCTCTGATTGGCTGCATGTCGATTGAGTAATAAACAGTAGTTAACCATAGTCCCGTTCCGATACATACTATACTACTGCCGAGCCTTCAAATGCTGAATGTCTAGAATTTCCCTCTGCAGTAGACTTCTTGCATATCCATTGCTCTTTCATTTGTGTATTGAAAACAGACCCTGTGCTGCAGTTCCTTTGTTTATTTCTCTGAGTGTAACCCGATAGGGGCGGCGTAGTGCTTTAAATATAGTATCTCACCTAGAATCAGTCAAATTTCTCATTTCATGTTGTACATACCCCCAAGGGCACGCCCCAAGAGTATTGCACAGGTATTTGGAAAGTCATTTAATATATGAAAATTAATTGAATTCATTCTGAATGAGTTGTAGTGGCATAATCACCGAGTGTTTCCCACTCACAATTCTAGTACTATTCTAGTCTACTATGTGGTTAAGTGCGAGTGGTGAGAATGCCCCTTTAAAGTGGCATAATCACCGAGCGTTTCCCACTCACAATTCTAGTACTGTTCTAGTCTACTATATGGTTAAGTGTGAGCGGTGAGAATGCCCCTTCAATGTCTCTTCGACGTAAATGCCCCTTACCATATTACACTATATTGGTCAGGGGCACAAGCCCAAATGGCACTCATGTACCCATGATTGGGTGGGAAACTAACCTTGATTGCCTGTTCAATTCAGCCATGGGTGCCTCACAATGTGATATTATGAAGACTTAACCGTTATTAATATACATGTATAGTCGGGTATAACACATGCAACATCTCATTTATTGTATATGATTATCATCTATTACAATGCATGTATAGACTTGTAGGCTAGTACCTTAGTACTGTCACCACTGGTGGCGCTCCACTACTGTTTGTGTATATAGGGAGCCCACACTGCAGGCACTGACCACTCTGGGTCAGGCTGCAGCAGTAGTAACATCTACACTGTTTGCATGCAGGAATAAACCCAACTTACACACCTATTGCTACTACCTTTGTCACTTAGCTCATGGTTATTATTGGTGCAGATCTCTAGTATATAAATGCTAATAGACGATGGCCCGATATGACAACAAGAGGTAATTTCAGACCACACATTTGTACAGTTCAGCCATTGACTGATCCAGACTGGGTACCTGAGTATACATGTATTAGAATTGGCAGCTTTGCTCCCTAATTACAGGTATCTTCTTATCATACTCCAATATGCTACAAAGGCAGGATTTTCTCTGCAATCAGCTGTGTCGAGTAATCGAAAAACAGGTTATGTAACAATATCTGCAAATGGCATAGTAGTTTTGCCTGGACTGTGTTAGGTGAAATATTTTAAATTGTTGTAACCATTATTTTCCTGATGCATGGATGTTGGCCTGGCGAGTATACTCGCCAGTGTTACATTCACGTGGGCCATTCCGGAGTGTATCAACCCTATAGCGTTGGCATGATGCATGAATGCAGCTATGGTGATTTACAGAGCAGGGCTGCATTCATGCATCATGACTAAGATATAACATATACATTAATGCATTGTGATGCGGCCCTTAAATGTTTGAAGGGATGTAAATATGAAAAACTTAAAACAAACGATTCTTCTCATATCCATCAGTGTTAAAATGTCTAAAAAGTGAACAGTAAATACCGCGAGAAACCTCTGGGAAGCACAATCGTTGGCAGTTAAAGAAAACACTGACAGTGTCTGTCTATAAAAGATGACACATTGAGAAGTCAATATAAAAACCTGTTTATGACTCATGCCTGACAGTTCTGTCACAAATTTGGTTGGAGTGCCTCTGCTTACCTCAGGATAAGGGGTTCTTGGAGAGAGATAAGAATGCAGGTGTTTTCCCAATGCTGAGAGCTGTGTTTATGGAATTGGGAATTTATTTCCAAAAGTAAAGGAGGTCAGTCTCTCAAAATCGATACAGCTTCAAAATTTCTGACCGGCTGACATCTATGACCTGCTGACGTCTATGACTGCCTGACTTCTATAACCCTGTCTACTTAAAGAGACACTTTGTGGTGGGATACTCCTCTAAAACTGGAAGAATTCACGCCCCCTTTATATTTAGACACCACTTTAACTGTAGACCATGTAAAAACGAATTTGAGAGTGATCTAAGCTACCCGGTCATAGACATCAGCCAGTCGTAAACATCAGCCAGTCATAGATGTCAGTGGGTCATAGATTTTGAACCTATATAGATTCGGTGAGACTGAGTCATTTATTCCCGAAAGTAAACCTGCACTCCCAGTGGCTCAGGGAATAATCAATCAGGGATGAGGATTGGCTTCCACCACGCCCCCACCCCCGTACGTACGGGATAGCTCTCCCAGGTGAGAAGACAAACGTTTAGAGCGTTATCTTAATAAGACTATTAAGATAATCTTATTTGTCTTAACTATAGTACCTGAAGTTGAACTTAGAGGTCGCCACCCCAACACCCCCCCCCCAATAGACCCTATAATAGATCGTTGTCATAGGGGGAACCTAACCCTAACCCTAACCCCAACCCCAACCCCTAACCCTAACCCTAACCCTAACCTGCCTAACCCTAAGCCTAAGAAAAAAAGTAACTGTCACAGTGAATGAATCGCGCGGAAACACTGCACCACTCGACCGCCCATAACATACTAAATGGAGTGGTGCAGCTTGTTTTTTAAGACACTGAATTAAGATATTAAGACTTAAGGTTAAGATAACGCATTAAACGTTTGTCCTCTCACCTGGGAGAGCTATCCCGTATTTGCCCCAACCCCAGCTCTCTTCCACACTGATTTTCCATCACACTCATTTTGCTGATTCTCTTCAAGTAACGGGGATTTGATGGTGATTTGAATGGGTCTCGAATGGGATTTGAATGAGCAAGGGGAAAATTATTAATGAACCAGCGCTTTACTCCTGCAGAAATACGCAAGACCTTTGTTAATTCTGGAGTCTCACTGCTTCTGGAGTGTAAGATATAACATCGTAAATTATAATTAATTATAAATGTTTTATTCGGCAAAGATTCTTTGCATTTAGATTAAAAATAAGGACATTTCCATTATGGTCAAACCGAACAAGTATGTTGCATCATTGTTCACATGATTATAAACTATATACTGTGGCAGGCTGAGGATTAATCTAGTTCTGAAGGACTGTAAAACCTGCATAAAACCTGCCAAAATTGTCATAAATATATGATAAGGCCAAATAAATAAAGGTTTGTTTTAGGTAACATGGGAGGAAAATGTAGGGTCGGTAGGTCGGATTTTTATTTTATTATTATTTTTTCAACATGAATGTACCAGCCAACCTTTTTGAAAACCCTAAAATTTAGCAAAAAAGGGTAAAAATGCGAAAATTTCTTTAAAATTGCATAAAAAACGCAGGGTCGGCCCAGTTTTGAGAGCGTCGGTCGGGTGACCTGAAACAAAACTTCTTTTTTTTTGGCCTAAGCGATAGTTTGCTCAAGGGTCTGGAAAGGCATAGTGCAAGAAAAGAGGTGCATTTTTGGATTACCTGAAAATACCAAGCAAACCAAGGCTGACCCTATAAATCTTTATTCAATTTAAAAAAGGAGATTATTTTAGCTATTTTGTGGGCTTTTCTCGAGTCGATTCTGTGCCCCGCCAAGTCACTGTAATAGTATTTTTATTCTCTACGTCTATCAAAAAAAACCACATTCTTTCTGTTTTTGGCTGACCACATGTATACAGGTTTCCTTGCCAATTCCTGATGCTGTAGGGACGGCCTGGTATGGGGTCAAAGGTATAATGACATGTATATTAGTAGCAGAAAGAAACCATAAAAACTCACTACATGACACTCTACCCATCTCACTGTCCCGCATCTAATGCATATTATTGAGATCACATCTTGGAATGTTCAGTCAGTTGGCAGAATATTCCAGAACATCTGAATTGGATCTAGATTGCAGAACTATTCACCAAGACTCCATGCTCGAATTTCGAAACTGCATAATATTCTGTCCCTTGACATTTTAAAGTAAGGTGTTTGAATCGATATTCTATTCCAGGGTCAGCAGACTTGGGTAACTTTGATCATTTTATCATTCACTTTGTATATTTGACATTTCAACATTGCTAAGAATAGACATCAATGAATATGCAATTATTGACTCATCAATTGAGCCAATATTACTTACAGGCCATAGTCAACCGTTTGAATAATAGAAAGTTATTTTTTGAATTTTGAATTTAATAAGATTTTTGAATATGATGCATTTTTATTGTCATCTTCCATTTACATGTTATTAAAAAAAGAATCGGGAGGACATTCAAACTTGTGATGATTTGGAAATCAGTATCATATGTACATAACATTTTGTGCAAACTGAGATAGAAAATTTTCACATGTTCTATCTTTAACTATACCATATATATATACCAGACTAAAGTGGGTTAACAAGCCCTAACACACTCTAATTACATGTTCCCATCCACATAGACACAATGCCAGCTTTACCCACAATCACATCCTCTTCACAGACAGACTCAGTACAGCCTTAATGATAATGAGTTCTAGTTGGCTTGGGTCCCATAATCCCCATACCATGAGGCCCATGGCCCGTTACCAAGTCATTTAGCACTCTGCTCACAGACCTTTTTGTTTGCTGATGGCTTGCGACTCTGCCACAATCTACCTGCCCACATCAACCAGAGAGTGTTCATTAAAGAAGAAAAAAATGGCCCTACTTTTATGGAAAAGGGCTATGTGTTTCTCTGCATAAAATTGTTGTTAATAATGATCACTCTCTCAGATAGGACTATTATGGTTCTACCATGTAGAGAGGTATAGTTTGGTACATGAAGACCTATCATTTTTACAGATCTGAAATAATGTCTGTGGTGACTCTATGTGTAGGCACACTACATACACAGATACTAATTAATGGGGTTATTAAGTATAAAAAGTCAACTGCCTTGGCCCTTACTCTCTCCTTTTACTACATATAGTTTTTGTGTGGGGCAGAGTCATCAAGTGAGAAGAGAAAAGCCATGTATAGAGAGTGCTCATTTGTTGACATGGAAGTGGAGCAGGGAAATCAGTAGACAGCTGATGGCAGACATCTCTTTGTTTGTAAAATATTTATTTTAGGACATGAAGGACCAGAGGGGTCCCAGCTGCCCTTATTGAGATCTATGTTTGGAACAGAGACACAGTGGCCAGGCAAAGTAACAGGGGTTTGTATGGAGAGTGCTCATTTGTGAACAGAGCATGGACATCAGCAGATGACGTTTGGCAGATGGCATCTCCTGTTAAAGAGAGGTTATGATCTGCCTACTTGTGATGTGTACAACAACGTCTACACTGAAAATCTATAGATTGAAAGGGTTAGTCAGTACAGACTGTCCTAGGTTGGTCATATGAGTGTTAGTCATAATGGCAAAGTCATATTCAAAAATGACCGAGGGGTCAGTCAGTAGTGGCTAACCTAGGTTCATCATTTGTGTGTTGTATTTGCATACCACTAGTTGGGGCCACCTGTCATGACCACTCAGTGGCTCCCCCTGGGAAAAAAAGACTAAGGTGGGTTGGTCAGTACTGACCAATCTGACAATAATAGCTGACCTAGGTTGGTTGTATAGGGAGCCAAAAAATGACTAACTAGGTTAGGCACTAGTGACTGAAAGGTTGGGCGTATAGGGAGCCTAGGAATATCAGTGTAGCCTCTCCTTTAACATTGCTGTTCACACCGTGATCCTAAGGGAATGCATATCTTGGGGGTGGTGAAATTTTGCGTGAACACACAGAATTTTTTCCGGCTCTACCTCGGCGGGTCAAAAAGCATCCCCTTTAAAGCATAGTAAAGGTGCAGGCTTTTCCGCTTAAAACTGGTGAAATTGAATACCCCCAAGAATCGAAAGTCTTTCCCTACTCCACAGTCAACGATTCCCCCTCTTAACTACCCCCATCCCCCCACACCTGCTACAGAAACGAGCACTCCCTAACTTCCCTAATAACAGCTGCTTTTGGCAGAGGGTAGCACACATGCTCCTACTAATAACACCAGTGTGCATGTACCGTAAACCAGGACTGTAAAGGGATGTCAGGAGTCAACCGTGTGCTGCAAACTTCATTAACCTTCTCTTTATACTGTGTATAGTTGTTCGGAGAAGTACTCCGAAGGCCCAAAGTATCAGCCTTCGTGACTACATGCACATGACTGTATTATACATCTTGGGACAGTGACATTTCCCATCATGAATGAGTACATTGAAAAAGAGAGAAGGGGAGTCTAACTGCCGCTCTTTCCAAAGACTGAGGTTCAGCGTGACTCTCAACTGAGTCCTTTCTAATGACATACTGTATTAAATACCTCAATCATCACACAGTGATGTAATGTATCAACTATTATCTAGTGGGTTGTGCGCTCATTAGGGGATATGCTCTAAATACGTTGCATACAATATGTCTGACCCTGGGAAGAGACCCCCTCTGACTCTTTTTTTCTTTCTCTTTGCAAAATCGTAAGACAGAACTCCCAAGCTCAACGTCTGCTCTTGGAAGTCTCATAATCACTCAATTCACCCAACTTCAAATTTACCAAAAGCTTGTTCACATTTAAAGGGATTAGTAACTACATTTTTAAAACTATAACAGTCCCTTTAATAGATCTGGAGCGAATTGTTGTGAAATACAAATGCACCCAAGAGAAACGGTGCTGCACTACATAAATCCTAATGATGTAAACCAGGTATGTCTTTTAGTATGATTACAGGTGATGTTAACCAGACCTTGGAGGTATGTAAGTGTGTAGGTTTAACAACTGTAAAATTTGTCTGATAAGCTGGCCTTTTTTCTTTTTTTTAAATTATTCGGTTTGAAAATGTAGACTCAACTAGGGGATCTGCTTACAAGGGGAGTTTCCCTCTGGGACGAATTTGAAAAATGTATTAAATCATAGGGCAAGTATATGAATTCATGGAAGGAACAAACAGGTACCTGATAAACTCAAATCTCATAGAATCCTGCTAGTAAACGCATATAATAGTTGCAGAAATGAAGGGAGAGGGCCGGCTTATAAGGGACGTTTTCCTATTTTCAGCGGCAATTAGTTGAGGCATCATGCGGTGCTTGAAGAGTCAGGAAACATTTTTCAATTCAAATTACTGAATACAGAATCAATGATTTTGGATTTCTGATTCTCAATGAGGAAACCCCAACATCATCCTGGCCTCTAGAGCAGGCAGACTTCATATTGCAATAATTAATTAATTCTGCTTTATTCAAGTGCACATTATAATTATGATACCAGAAAACATCACCATATGAAAAGATAATCATTTTGTATTTCTGACTCCAATATTAACAGAGGCAGTGTTTTAAGGATTTCCTGCGGACTAAATGCTGGTTAATTACTTATTTTTTCCGGCTGTCATAAAGAGACCCATTCAATCCACCATCACTTGTGGACAATCAGCAAAATGTGTGTCATTGGAAGGGGGCTTAACTCTTTAACCCTTTAAGAATGGATGATTGCTAAAATATGCCATTTGGCGCCATGATGCACCAATGCAGCCCCAGCAAGTAATTCGCCAGTGCTGCATTGGTGCATCATGTCGACCCTTCTGGAGTGTCTGAACCCCATAGGGTTACTCGCCAGAGCTGCATTCATGCATCATGACAACCATGGCTATCATGCATTTAAGTATCATGCCGTCCCTGAAAGGTTAATGCATATTTCCCTTTTGTCTCCATGGTGCAGCCCTGGTGAATAACTGATGAGGAATGCATTTATATATTGATGGATTACGCAGCTCTAAAAGGTTTGAATTTAAATCTCATTCTTATCACTTCATGACAGTGGCAAAATAATCCAGAAATAAATGAACAAAAATAATCCAGAACCCCTTATCTTGGACTAAACAGAATCACAGAGCCCCATCATTACGTAATTTGTTGAGGATCCTAAAAGCCAAAAGCCATAAACAGGTTTTTACAGAATTCTGACAGACATTCTCAATGTGTCCACATTCATAGAAAGATTACGCCAGTGTTTTTGTCAACTTCCCAGCAGTCTATCAGTTCTCCCTCATAGTATTTGTTGTTAACCCTTTAAGGGCTGCATAGTGCATTAATGCATCATGCCCTAGCTCGTCATGGTGCATGAATGCAGCCCTGGTGAGTTACTCACCAGTGCTGCATTGGCGTATTATAATGACAAATGTTGTTAATTAGTGGCATGCCCTCCTGAAGGGGTTGAGAGTCACATGATCATGCATGTTCATTTACCATCAGTAAACTCATCAGCACTGCATTGATGCATCATGCAGGCACTATGAGACTGTATCATGACTCGAAATGTGTATAATGCATTTAAGTGATATGCCCTTTGAAAAGGTTAAATCATCAGAAAGTTTCAAAAAGTTTCCCCACATGAGCCATATCGCTTTGCCCTTTTCATATCATATTCCTTTAACATTCAGGGAAAATGAGGAAAGTAACTGTGGAAAAGGAGTCACATTTCATTTCAAAATGAAAGAGCAATGGATATGCAAGATGGCTACAAATGCAATTCTAGATATTTGCAAAGGTTGACAAATCATTTGTAACCCCCGCAAATCATAGAGGACCTATCTATGTATGTGCCTCTACATGAGTGCCCACATTTTTGACTATATCGCAAGGGTCAATTTTTAGCCAAAGGGACTTGTCATCATGTTATGCATTATGCATTTATATATAAATGCATCATGGCAACATGTGACATAGCCCATTAACAAGGGTTAACATCAATGGTATTCACACTTGATGACGGGAAGTTAATACTTTTGGGGCTTTAGGACCAAAGTAGTGGAAAACAGCAACTCCCAAGTGCATTTGCCTGTCACAACAATTATTTGTCACACTTTCAAAACTCCAATTCTTAATCTTCTTACATCTCAGCAGTCTTTTGCTTAATTAATTTGAAATACAATGTTGTGACCAATCAGACAAAGAGGATCAAGAGTGGTACCATTATAAATAATTCTCAGAGTTGAGAGAGAGAGTAAACAAGTGGTTAGGCTACTCTCTTATCAGCATCAGGAATATATATCTCAAAATGATGTTTGAGGAAATAGCTAAAAAGGAAAAGCTAACGCGGGCTATGCCCCCCTCCTACCATCTAAGAAGAGCCATTATGACTTCACTTCTCAGTGCAGGAATGGGAGGTAGTTAGAGTCAAATGCTTTGGATTGATCCATGAATGGTGAGGAATGTGAGGAATGATACCAGAAATCATCACCATATGAAAAGGTAATCATTCTATTTTTCTGACTCCAATATTACCGGAGGCAGTGCTTTAAGGATTTCTTATGCACTAAATGCTGGTTGATTAATTTATTTTTCCGGCTGTGATAAAGAGGCCATTCAATCCATAATTACTTGTGGACAATCAGCAAAATGTGTGTTAATGGAAGGAGGTTAAGCCCTTTAAGGACGGCATCATGTCCCTTATTATCATGCTTGAATGCAGCACTGGTGAGTTACTTGCCAGGGCTGCATTCATGCATTATGACGACCAAGGATATGATGCATTAAGGCATCACACCGTCCTTAAAGGGTAGCATAGTGCTTCACTCTTATTTCTCCCGTGCTCCAAGAATGCAGCCCCTGTAAATAAATTACCAGGGCTGCATTCATGCATCATGTAGACTGTATGGGGTTGATACACTCCTGTAGGGTCAACATGATGCACCAATGCAGTCAAAAGCCATAAACAGGTTTTTACAGTATTCTGACCGACCATTCTCAATGTGTCCACATTCATAGACAGATTATGTCAGTGTTTTTGTCAACTGCCCAACTGCCTCTCAGTTTTCCCTTGTGGTATTTGTTGTTAAACCTTAAGGGCTGCATAGTGCAATAATGCATCATGCCCAAGGTCTTCATGATGCATGAATGCAGCCCTGGTGAGTTACTCGCCAGTACTGTATTCCAGCATCATGTCACCCCTATGGGGTCAATACACTCCCAAAGGGTCAGAATGATGCGCCAATAGAACACTGGCGAGTCACTCCGCAGGGCTGCGTTGGCGCATCTTAATGACAAATGTTATCTTTTAGCGACATGCCCTCCTAAAAAGGTTGAGGGTCACATGATCATGCATGTTCATTTGCCATTAGGAAATTCATCAGCACTGCATTGATGCATCATGCAGGCACTATGAGAGTGTATCATGACCCATAAAGGTGCATGGTGCATTCAAGTGATATGCCTTTTGAAAGGGTTAAATCTTCAGAAAGTTTCAAACAATTTCCCCACATGAGACGTTTCCCTTTGGGTTTTTTTCCATATCATATTCCTTTAACATTCAGGAAAAAAACAAGGAAAGTAACTGTAGAAAGGTGTCCCATTATATGCACAAATGAAAGACCAATTGAGATGGCTGTAAAGGGAATTCTAAACATCTGCAAAGGTTGATGAATGCTTTCGGATGCTGCAAATCTCAGAGGACTTCACATGGATATCTATTTTCATGACATACATCAGTGTATGATGTGCCATGTCAACAGCAACTACTGACTAGTGTATAAGTGTCCCTTCTCTCTCTTCTGCATTCTGGTGCCTACCATACTGATAAGTATTTGAAACTGTGTGTTCTAAACACATCATTCACTCAGTGCATTCTAGATAGCTTACCACAGATGATGATATGCAGCTCTAGTTCCTTGGGCCATCATGCCATCTTTAAAGGGTAGTAAAGTGCTTCAACAATTATTTCTCCCTTGTCCCCATGATCCATGAATGCAGCCCTGGTAAATGACTTTCCGGGGATGCATTAATGTATCATGTAGACTGTATGGAGTTGATACACTCCAGAAAGGTCAACATGATGCACCAATGCAGAACTGGCATCGTACTCATGAGTGTTTCATAATAACAAATGGAAACAAAGCATCGAAGCATTACACAGCTTTAAAAGGTTTGAATTTAAATATCATTTTTATCACTTCATGACAGTGGCAAAATAATCCAGAACCGAATGACCAAAAATAATCCAGAACCCCTTATCTTGGACTAAACAGAATCACTGAGCCCCAACATTACGTAATTTGTTGAGCATCCCTTAGCCAAAGGCAATAAACAGGTTTTTACAGAATTCTGACAGACACATGAATGCAGCCCTGGTGAGTTACTTGCCAGTGCTGCACTCAAGCATCATGCCAACCCTACGGGGTGAATGCATTCCCAAAAGGTCAGAATGATGCAGCAATATAGCACTGGGGAGTCACTCGCCAGAGATGCATTGGTGCATCATGACGACAAATGTTGTCCTTTAGCAACATGTGGTCCTTAAGGGGTTGAGGGTCACATGATCATGCATGTTTATTTGCAGGAAACTCAGCAGCACTGCATTGATGCATCATGCAGGCACTATGAGAGTGTATCATGACTTGAAAGGTGCATAGTGCATTCAAGTGATATGCCCTTTGAAAGGGTTAAATCATCAGAAAGTTTCAAACAATTTCCCCAAATGAGCCATTTCCCCTTTGTCTTTTTGATATCACATTCCGTTAACATTCAGGGAAAATGAGGAAAGTAACTGTAGCAAAGGAGCCACATTTCATTTCAAAATGAAAGAGAAATGGCTATGCAAGATGGCCACAAAGGTAATTCTAAACATTTGCAAAGGTTGACAAATGAATTGTGGGCCCCGCAAATCATAGAGTACCTGGCATGGATAGCAATTCTCCTGGGCTGTATCTGTGTCCCACATCAATAACTAACCCTTTATGGCTCCATTCGTCATGATGCATGCACACAGTCCTGTCAAGTCTTCTTGTCAGGACTGCATTCATTCAATCATGCATCATGTCCTTTGAGAATGTATCAACCCTGTACAGTATACTGACCAGGGATGCATTCATGCATCATACCGACAAAAGGTACAATGCATTAACGCACTAGTATGGGGTCAATATATTGACCCCAGGTGTATACCCCTATGTGTATAAGTGCCTCTATCTGGCAGCCATCTCTTACAATGTAAGGCAATTAGTAGGCAATGCATCTAACGACAGATCTATACCTCTCACATTTGCTGATGATATCTGTGCACGACATTGCTTCATCTGATTCAGAATGATAAGAATAATTAGAATACTTGTCAAATATGCAGCACATAATGGGATAGTTATGCATGCTGCTGGCTCTGGTCAAAGATCATCTAGATGCACTCCCGACGGATTGGCATGATGCATCCAGGCAACATGGGGACATAGCCCATTAACTCTTTCAAGATGATACATTATTGCATCATGCTTTGGTCGTCATGATGCATGAATGTGGCCCTGTGACTCGCTATGGCAGGACCACATTCAAGCATCATGCCGACCCTACAGGACTGATACACTCCTGAAGGGTTGGCATTATGCATAAATACATCATGGCAACATGTGACATATCCTATTAACAAGGGTATTCCCACTTAATGACAGGAAGTTAATGATATTGGGACTTAAGGACTAAAGTAGTGGAGAACAGCAACTCCCAAGTGCATTTGACTGTCACAACAATTATTTGTCACACTTTCAAAACTCCAATTCTTAATCTTCTTACATCTCAGCAGTATTTGGCTTAATTAATTTGAAATATAATGTTGTGACCGATGAGACAAAGAGGATCAAGAGTGGTACCATTATAAATAATTCTCAGAGTTAGGAGAGAGAGAGTAAATAAGTGGTCAGGGTACTCTCTTCTCAGAATCAGGAATATAGAATTTCAAAATGGTGTTTGATAGTAAATAGCTAAAAAAGCTAACTTGAGCCATGCGCCCCCTCCTACCATCTGAGAAGAGCTATTATGACTTCACTTCTCAGTGCATGAATGGTAGTGGTAGTTTGAGTCAAATCGATGTATGGTGAGGAAATGTGAGGAATGATACCAGAAATCATCAGCATATGAAAAGGTAATCATTTTGTATTTCTGACTCTAATATTAACAGAGGCAGGGTTTTAAGGATTTTCTGCAGACCAAATGGTGGCTGCTTACTTATTTTTACAGCTTTGATAAAGAACCTAATCAATGCGCCATTACTTGTGGACAATCAGCAAAATGTGTGTCATTGGAAGGGGGCTTAACTCTTTAACCCTTTAGAATGGATGATTGCTAAAATATGACATTTGTCGTCATGATGCACCACTGTAACCCCGGTGAGTAACTCTCCAGGGCTGGATCGGTGCATCATGCCGACCCTTCCGGAGTGTCTGGACCCCATAGGGTTACTCACCAGAGCTGCATTCATGCATCATGACAACCATGGCTATCATGCATTTAAGTATCATGCCGTCCTTGAAAGGTTAATGCATATTTCCCTTTTGTCTCCATGGTGCGGCCCTGGTGAATAACTGATGTCCTGCATTTCTATATTGATGGATTACGCAGCTTTAAATGGATTGAATTTAAATCTCATTCTTATCACGTCATGGAAGCGGCAAAATAATCAAGAACTGAATGACCAAAAATAATCCAGAACGCCTTATCTTGGACTAAACAGAATCACCGAGCCCCACCATTACGTAATTTGTTAAGGATCCCTCAGCCAAAAGCCATAAACAGGTTTTTACAGAATTCTGACACACCATTCTCAATGTGTCAACATTCATAGAAAGATTACGTCAGTGTATTTGTCAACTGCCCAACTGCCTTATGGTTTTTCCCTCCTGATATTTATTGTCAACCCTATAACCCTTTAAGGGCTGTAAAGTACACTTTTGCATCATGTCCCAGGTAATCATGTTGCATGAATGCAACCCTGGTGAGTTACTCAATTACTCAATACACATCCCCAGGGTGGAATGATGCACTAATAGGGCACTGATGAGTCACTTGCTAGGCCTGCATTGGTGCATCATGACAACAAATGTTGTATTTTAGTGACATGCCGTTCTTCAGTGGTTGAGAGTCACATGATCATGCTTGTTCATTTGCCATCAGGAAACTCGTCAGCACTGCATTGATGCATCATGCAGGCACTATGAGAGTGTATCATGACCCGTAAAGGTGCATAGTGCATTCAAGTGATATTCCCTTTGAAAAGGTTAAATCATCAGAAAGTTTCAAAAAGTTTCCCCACATATCCCTTTGCCCTTTTCATATCATATTCCTTTAACATTCAGGGAAAATGAGGAAAGTAACTTCCAGAATATCCACTTTACATGTACTCTAGTTAATGGAAGGAACATGAGAGGTCCTAGCGGGAGTAGGGCAATGCGCCCGTGCTGGGTTTAGATGCATATACATTTATATATTTTGATGTATCTGTGTTTATTCAACCTAATAAAACATTTAAAAAAAAACTGTAGCAAAGGAGCCACATTTTCATTTCAAAATGAAAGAGCAATGGATATGCAAGATGGCTACAAATGCAATTCTAGATATTTGCAAAGGTTGACAAATCATTTGTAACCCCGGCAAATCATAGAGGACCTATCTATGTATGTGCCTCTACATGAGTGCCCACATTTTTGACTATATCGCAAGGGTCAATTCTTAGCCAAAGGGACGTGTCATTGTGTTATGCATTATGCATAAATGCATCATGGCAACATGAGACATAGCCCATTAACAAGGGTTAACATCAATGGTATTCACACTTGATGACGGGAAGTTAATGCTATTGGGACTTAAGGACTAAAGTAGTGGAGAACAGCAACTCCCAAGTGCATTTGCCTGTCACAACAATTATTTGTCACACTTTCAAAACTCCAATTCTTAATCTTCTTACATCTCAGCAGTCTTTTGCTTAATTAATTTGAAATACAATGTTCGGACCGATGAGACAAAGAGGATCAAAAGTGGTACCATTATAAATAATTCTCAGAGTTGAGAGAGAGAGAGAGAGAGAGAGAGAGAGAGAGAGAGAGAGAGAGAGAGAGAGAGAGAGAGAGAGAGAGAGAGTAAACAAGTGATCAGGCTACTCTATTCTCAGCATCAGGAATATATAGGAACTGCCTTATGGTTTTTCCCTCCTGATATTTATTGTCAACCCTATAACCCTTTAAGGGCTGTAAAGTACACTTTTGCATCATGTCCCAGGTAATCATGTTGCATGAATGCAACCCTGGTGAGTTACTCAATTACTCAATACACATCCCCAGGGTGGAATGATGCACTAATAGGGCACTGATGAGTCACTTGCTAGGCCTGCATTGGTGCATCATGACAACAAATGTTGTATTTTAGTGACATGCCGTTCTTAAGTGGTTGAGAGTCACATGATCATGCATGTTCATTTGCCATCAGGAAACTCGTCAGCACTGCATTGATGCATCATGCAGGCACTATGAGAGTGTATCATGACCCGTAAAGGTGCATAGTGCATTCAAGTGATATGCCCTTTGAAAAGGTTAAATCATCAGAAAGTTTCAAAAAGTTTCCCCACATATCCCTTTGCCCTTTTCATATCATATTCCTTTAACATTCAGGGAAAATGAGGAAAGTAACTTCCAGAATATCCACTTTACATGTACTCTAGTTAATGGAAGGAACATGAGAGGTCCTAGCGGGAGTAGGGCAATGCGCCCGTGCTGGGTTTAGATGCATATACATTTATATATTTTGATGTATCTGTGTTTATTCAACCTAATAAAACATTTTTAAAAAAAACTGTAGCAAAGGAGCCACATTTTCATTTCAAAATGAAAGAGCAATGGATATGCAAGATGGCTACAAATGCAATTCTAGATATTTGCAAAGGTTGACAAATCATTTGTAACCCCGGCAAATCATAGAGGACCTATCTATGTATGTGCCTCTACATGAGTGCCCACATTTTTTACTATATCGCAGGGTCAATTCTTAGCCAAAGGGACGTGTCATTGTGTTATGCATTATGTATAAATGCATCATGGCAACATGAGACATAGCCCATTAACAAGGGTTAACATCAATGGTATTCACACTTGATGACGGGAAGTTAATGCTATTGGGACTTAAGGACTAAAGTAGTGGAGAACAGCAACTCCCAAGTGCATTTGCCTGTCACAACAATTATTTGTCACACTTTCAAAACTCCAATTCTTAATCTTCTTACATCTCAGCAGTCTTTTGCTTAATTAATTTGAAATACAATGTTGTGACCGATGAGACAAAGAGTATCAAAAGTGGTACCATTATAAATAATTCTCAGAGTTGAGAGAGAGAGAGAGAGAGAGAGAGAGAGAGAGAGTAAACAAGTGATCAGGCTACTCTATTCTCAGCATCAGGAATATATAATTCAAAATAATGTTTGATAGTAAATAGCTAAAAATTAAAAGCTAACTCGGGCCATGCCCCCCCCCCTACAATCTGAGAAGAGCCATTATTACTTCACTTCTCAGCGCAGAGATGGGGGGGAGTTTGAGTTAAATGCTTTGGATTGATCCATGAATAGTGAGGAATGTGAGGAATGATACCAGAAATCATCACTATATGAAAAGGTGATCATTCTGTTTTTCTGACTCCAATATTACCAGAGGCAGTGCTTTAAGGATTTCTTACGCACTAAATGCTGGTTGATTACTTATTTTTCTGGCTGTCATAAAGAGGCTATTCAATCCATAATTACTTGTGGACAATCAGCAAAATGTGTGTTAATGGAAGGAGGTTCAGCCCTTTAAGGATGGCATGATGCATTCATGCATCATATCCTTAGTCATGATGCATGAATGTAACCCTGGCAAGTCACTTGCCAGGGCTGCATTGGTGCATCATGCTGACCCTTCAGGAGTGTCTCAACTCCGTAGAGTCGGCATGATGTTTGAATGCAGCACTGGTGAGTTACTTGCCAGGGCTGCATTCATGCATGATGACAACCAAGGGTATGATGCATTAAGGCATAATGATATCCATAAAGGGTTAGGAGTAGCATAGTGCTTAGAAACAACAATTATTTCTCCCCTGATGCATGAATGCAGCCCTAGTAAATGACTGACCAGGGCTGCATTTTATGTATCATGTAGACATAATGGGGTTGATACACTTCTGAATGGTCAACATGATGCACCAATACAGTACCGGCATCACATTCACCGTCACTACATTGGTGTTTTATGATAACAAATGAAGACAAAGCCTTGAAGGATTACGCAGCTCTAAAAGATTTGAATTTAAATCTCATTCTTATCAATCCATGAAAGTGGTCAAATAATCCAGAACCGAATGACCAAAAATAATCCAGAATCCCTTATCTTGGACTAAACAAAATGACAGAGCCCCACCATTACGTAATTTGGGGGATCCTTCAGCCAAAAGCCATGAACAGAATTCTGACAGAACATTCTCAATGTGTCCACATTCATAGAAATGTTATGTCAGTGTTTTGGTCAACTGCCCAACTGCCTCTCAGTTTTCCCTCCTGGTATTCGTTGTCGACCCTTTAAGGGCCAGATATAATGAAGTTTATTTTCATCATGCACCAATACAGTGCTGGAAAAATGTTCATCAGCACTGCATTTATGCTTCATGCAGGCACTTTGGGAGTGTATAACTGCTCAAAACGTGCATAGTGCATTGAAGTGGTATGCCCTTTAAAAGGGTTGAATCATCAGAAAGTTTCAAACAATTTCCCCACATGTCCCTTTGTCATTCTCACTTTCAGGGAAAATGAGGAAAGTAACTGTAGAAAGGTGTCACATTCTACGCACAAATAAAAGGGCAATGGATATGCAAGAGGGCTACAAAGGTAATTCTAAACATTTGCAAATCATTTGTGGGCCCCGCAAATCATAGAGGACGTCGCATGGATAGCTATTCTCATGGCCTGTATTCATGCAATCATGCATCTGGTCTTTTGCGAATGTATCAATCCTGTATGGTCGTCACGATGCATGTATACAACCCTGGTGAGTATACTCACCAGGGACACATTCACACATCATGCCGACAAAGGGTTCAATTACTGTGGGGTCAATATGTACCTTCCCTCGGTATATAAGTGCCTCTATCTGGCAGCCATCTCTTACAATGTGAGGCAATTAGTAGGCAATGCATCTGGCGACAGATCTATACCTCTCACATCTGCTGATGATATCCATGCATGATATTGCTTCATCTGATTCAGAATGATAAGAATAATTAGAATATTTGTCCGATATGCAGCACATATTGGGATAGTTGTGCATGCTGCTAGATCAGTTCCAAAATCACCCAGATACACCCCTGACTTGGCATGATGCATAAATGCACCATGGTAACATGCGACATAGCGCATTAATCTTTTAAGGATAATACATCAATGCATCACGCTGTGGTCGTCATGATGCATGAATGCAGCCATGAACTCGCCAATACTGCATTCAAGCATCATACAGACCCCATGGGGATGATACACTCTCAAAAGGGCTTGCATGATGCATGAATCCATCATCGCGACATCAGACTTAACCCAGTAGCAAGGGTTTACATCAATGGCGTTCACACTTAACAGGACGTTAATGTTATTGGGACCTCAGGGATTAAGGACTTCACAAGTGCAGAACAGCAACTCCTTAGTGTATTCAGTTTCATTTGTCACCTTTTCAAAACTCCAATTCTTAATCCTCTTACAACTCAGCAATCGTCTGATTGATTAATATGAACTACAATGTTGGGACTGATGAGACAACTTCCAAAACAATAATTTGTGGTACAAATACAACAAGAGTCTCAGAGTAAGAGAGAGTGACAGAGATGGATCCACACTCAAAAAATAAACTTGTCTCCAGACTCTTCAAAGTGACGGTCATAAAATTAACGGGTCAAAAACTCGTCTAAGTGACAAGGAAGTGGGTCTTCTAGCTGGAGATAAAAGACCCACTTGGCATGTGCCAGCCCAAAACCTGACATTTGCCAGCTCCAGATTCAATTTGTGGGATGGTAACCTGATAGGTTTGACAACTTTTGAGTCGTTTATTTTATGATAGTCACTTCGAAGAGTCTGGAGACAAGTTTACTTTTTCAGTGCAGAGAGAGACAGAGAGAGAGACAGAGAGCGCGAGACAGACAGAGAGACAGAGATAACTGTAACTGGTTAATTCCACTGATGATCCTTATTTTCCGGAGCTTAGTCTGTAGTGGCTATCACAAGTTAGTCATAGGGATATTGGTCAGAATAAAAAACTGATATCAGTGACATCCCCACCTCTTGTTAAAAGAATGACCAATCCCTTAGAGGGAAAAAGTGTCTTGTCGACAGAATAGATGCCCAATAACACTTCAGACCTCCATGTAATCACTGCAATGAATCTGCAAAAAGGATGCGGTTGTGGGTGAAGCTGGCATTGGATCTGTCTTGATGGGTTTTACTGTGGCAGTGTTTTTTTTGCATGAGAAATTTATGACCAAGGGCATGGTGCATTAATGCATCATGCCGTCCTTAAAGAGTAAAGGCTGCAGTAACTCTGTGAAGAGGATGTGATTGGGGTTAGACCAGAGAGATAGAGAGAACAGAGAAATAACAGGGGCCCTACCCCAGGTCCATCTTATGTCCGATTGGACATGGTCAGTAAATGTCTCGGCAGGTGGTATCTGCCCCCAACCCCATAATGAGCAGCTCATCCCTCCTGCTGTGAGGGGGTGATACAGGGAAGGAAGGGGTGGTAAGGAGATTTTTATTGGAGGTGTGGCATACATTAACAAAGAAATTGAATAGTTGCTGTCTGAATATGTTATAGATAAATTTATCTTGGCATCCCAGGATGCAATTTTCAAACTTTTTAAACAAACATTCTAATTTGAAGGTGTTAAAGCCAGAAATATGTAAAGAATCAATAAAATAAATGTATTCTAACACATTATTTTTAACCTTGCTGTTAGTCCATTATTTGGTCAACAAGCTCAAGTGATTGGTATTTGTGTACAATTAATATACAACCCACAATTCACAATTAAATGTACCTCTGGTATTCTATATAACTCTGATATTAGGGTGGGGTCTGAAGGGGGTTTCCATAAGTTTGATTATATTGTGGTGATAACATAAGGACCAAAGGGAAAACTGCCCATTGGGGGGTAAGACAATAAAACAGGCCGGCGTGGTGTACAGCTCTCAGATATAGAGACGGTGTGATAGTCATTAAGGCCTCAGTAGTCTGCCGGCCTCTGGAGTTAAATCTCTCTTCTCTCTATCTCTATGATTAGACTCAGAGCTGGCATTTAAGCTATGTTGATGGGAGCCTGTAATCACGGTATGTTAGGGATTGTTTGTACCGGTATAGGTATGCAAGTTGCAGAGTATACATAAAATATCATATGTGTTCCTTTTGGTAGAAAGTGACGATCAATCTATTTGATTTTACAATTACCGGTATCTCTTTTGGAAAAGGAGATATATTTTGGTCATTTCTATTCAGAAGTACCAATTAATAACTGTTTTACAAATTATGCTGCACTTAAACTATGCCTGACATTTCGGAATTACCTGAAATAGAGTGTAAACAACGACAATACACAGTGAACAATGAAGATGATCCAACAGATTCCTACAAACAGTAATAGAAACATTGCCTCGACTGACTAACTCCAACCACATAATTATTGATGTCTAATTTTAGCAATGCTGAAATGTCGAAATAGAACCTCAATGATAATAGGGCATTTGATGTTATCCCTGTCTGTTTACTATGGAGAAGAATAACCACATTGAAACACAGTACTTTGAAATGTCAGGGAACTGCTTATTGTGCAGGAATTTGAAAATAGATCCATTTTAGATGCTTTCTGATTATTCTGCCACTGACTGAACATTCCGAGATGTAATCTCAATAATATGCATTAGATGCGGGACAGTGAGATGGGTAGAGTGTCATGTAGTGAGTTTTTATGGTTTCCTTCTGCTACTAATATACATGTCATTATACCTTTTGGCCCGATACCATTGTATGTAATTAATACATCATATAAATTGCCCTGGCATGGACCAAGCCTCGAAAACAGTTAATGGTGTGTTTCAGACTACCAGACCTCCTCTTGGATTACAGGGTCAGCTCTAAAACGAGTTAGCCCAAATTGGAAAATCACATATATATACTAAGATATTTCATGTTTTGTTCACGCTATGGGATTTTACATTTTCAATGGTATGTTCGCCTAGTTTAAGAAAGGGGTGACAGTCTTCTAAGATAGTATCCAACCATGCAAGACTTTCCTGTAATGAATACAGCGATTCTAGGATATTTTGGACTCAAAATAGGGGGGCGGCGGTGGATTTTATCACAAGTGACCAAAAACTTCCCGGTGCCCAAATGACAGGGGTCAACATTTTTTCTGCTCCCCCACAATGGGTTTAAATTGACCCCTTTTAACTATAGTTATGTGCAGGCTTTTTTCGCTAAAGTGGGTCAACCTTTTTTCTTCCCCCATTCAAGGGCATGTCAATTTTCTATGCCCCTCCCCCCTAAATTAACCAACCCTTCCTGTTAGAAAATGACACTCCCTAAGATACACGTTATGTCACATTTACTGACCCTACTCAGTCTTTCATTTTCAGCTCACCTTGTGGAAATCTGAATGAAATAATTCAAGTAAAAAGAGCAATTAATGAATAAGGATGAAATTATTATTTATCATTCCCATTCAAGCAAACCCCACCCGTGTTATTGAGCAGAAAGACCCCAATGTTAACAAAGCCAGGTTTTCAAGTATTTCTGTGAGACTAAAATCTTCTTGATTAATTGTTTTTCTTTGTCACAAAGAGACCCTTTCAATGCCCCATTACTTTTGGACAGTCAGTGAAAAGAGTTTGATGGGGAAGGGGCTTGGAGGCAAACCTTGTTCTTATCATTTGATAAAAATAGCCCTTCTCAAAGTTTCTCTTATCCTGAACCAAACCCACCATTATGACATTTTGCTAAGGACAAATGCCAAAAGCCATAAACAGCTTTTTACAGACTTGTGACGTAGCATTTCATTGTGCCCGGATTCCTAGAAAGATAAAGTGTTACAATCAATTGTCAACCTTCAGAGCTCAGGGCTCCCAGTTTTTGCTAACGACGTTTAAGAGCCATATGGTGTTTCATTGATTCATGACCATATGTTGCCATGATGCAGTCTTTGCGAAAACATGCAGGACAGTGGCAATGTCCTGCTAAAATGCCACCGGTCCAGCAGATTGACAAGTGTAGCAGGACAGAATGTCCAGTCACATGTCAGGCTTTTCTGAACTAAAATAATTTATTTGGGTTTCTAAACCTGAAATATGTTTGTCAATATTCTGTGCAAAACAATGTATTTATCCTGATTTGGCCATAAATTATTACAACTATAATGCACAGTACTATCTTATAGTTAAAAATGCATTTATTATCAAATATTTTGCTGGCCAGTCCTTGTCACAGTCACATGTCAGGCTTTTCTGAACTAAAATAATTTATTTGGGTTTCTAAACCTGAAATATGTTTGTCAATATTCTGTGCAAAACAATGTATTTATCCTGATTTGGCCATGAATTATTACAACTATAATGCACAGTACTATTTTATAGTTAAAAATGCATTTATTATCAAATATTTTGCTGGCCAGTCCTTCAAAAATGTAGCCGGTCCTGCAACATTGAAAATCTGCAGGACCAAATGTCCTGTGCAATGAAAAAGTTTTCGCAAAGACTGATGATGTACCAATATAGTGCTAGGAAGTCACTCACCTAGCCTGCATCAATGCAGCATTTGGGCATGTATCAATCGCATATATGCATAAGGCCATTAAAGGGTTAAAGGCTCACACTTTCAGACAGTTTCAGGTTGAAGGATGTGGGGGAAACATAAGACACTATTTTGCATTGATATCGTCATATTACATCCCTTAAGCCGTCAGGGAAAATGAGAGAGAACTCAAATTCCCGCCTTCCATACACAAGAGGAAGCTGAAAATTGGGGTGTTACATGAGCGTCACATGCCTTGAAAATATCTGAAGGCATCGCCTGTCAAAAGGACTTGCAGTTGAAACCAAACCTGTCTGGATTTTTCAAAGGCATCTGCCCCTACCTTCATTATTACCGTAAATAATTATGTATAAGCTGTGTATAGGGCGCACCCTTTGGCAAGTTACATAAGCCGCAGAGCAGATCTGATTAAGGTGACTTTAGTACTGTAGCATGCATCTAAAATCTAACGTATAAGCCACACCCTGACTTTACCTCCGTCCTATGGGCCCTACTGGTGATCTGACTTGCGTACTAGCCGCGGCTTCTACATGAGCATTTACAGTATATAGGCTACATGCACAGCAGAAGTTTTCATACTTTTGACCTTCACCCTTGTAACTTCCTTATGAGTTTCCAATCACCTGTAATTATAGTAACAAGTAGCTACAGTCATTAGGGCTGAACGGCCTATTATAAGTGCATTTGCCTGTCACAACAGTTATCTTAAGAGTTCAGAGACTCCTCTGATGATAACTCTTTATGGGCAGCATAATGCGTTGATGCATCATGCTACGGTGGTCATTATGCTGACCCTACAGGGTTCAAACACTCCTGAAGGGTCGTTTTGATGCACCGATGCAGCACTGGTCAGTTACTCGCCAGTCCTGCATTGGCATATATATAGTCGACAAATATCACATTTTAGCAACATCCCGTCCTTAAAGGGTTAATGGATGTCAGATTTATTAATCGGAGATAGGACCTGGTAAAATCGGGCCGATCTTATAGGCCGTACTGGCGATCGGACTCATGTACTAGCTGCAGCTTCTACACGAGGTTTTGCGGTAGATATTTATGGTATATAACATAGAATGTTAGGTCAGAATCATCATTATGTTTATAAACAGAAGGTCACCAGACGTGTTGGGCATGGCAGGGGTACCATGTGATTCACTCATAGCAACTAATTTCATACTTGGAAATGATATGGCTAGATATGTATATATCACACAACGTATATGTACAACAACTAGTCACGATGGTAGACGCAGGGAGCCAGGGGTCACACTCATCATTATAAGTATCAACAGAAGGTCAGCATACTTATTGTGTATGGTAGAGGTACCCTGTGATTCACTCATAGCTACTAATTTCATACTTGGAAGTGATGGACACTGCTTATATATTTATATACCACACAGGGTATAACACACAACGTATATGTACAGTACCTAGTCACGAAGGTAGCTGTATGATGCCAGGGGTCAGAGTCATCATTGCGAAAATCATCAGAAGGTCACCATACTTGGTTGACACTGAGCTTCCTACACAGAAAATATAAATGCCCTGGCCGTTAGTCTGTATTGGCTATGCCAGGTTAGGGACATGGGTCAGGCATGACAAAGTACTATTCAAGACTGAGGCATAAGAACATATGATACCTTACTCAAAAGGACTTTTCCTATAACCCATTGAAATGTAGAAGACTAAGGTGAGTTGGTCAGTACTGACCAAGCCAACAATATCAACTAACCTAAAGAGAGAAAAGAAACAGCGTCAAAAGGGAGACCAGGTTGCCTCCAGAATGACTCCCCTCTCTGGGAGAACCCAGGTCGCCTATTGGACCAAAGGGAGTCACCTGACTCCCCCAGGCGACTCCCCTAGGTCAGATAGAGAGTCACTTAGGCTCCCTCAGGCGACCTGGGCTCCCTATAATAGGGGAGTCATCCTGGAGGCAACCTGGACTCCCATTTGACGCTGTTTCTTTTCTCTGTGTATGTTGGTTGTATAGGGAGCCAAAGAATATCAATGTAATTTGTTCAGGGTGGTTTGCATGTCTCATTACAGCAGCATGTATAAACATGTGTCACCATCTGCCAAAATGTCGTCTGCAGATGTCCCTGCTAAACCTCCATGTCAACAAAGGAACAATCTCTGCACAGACCTTTCTCCCGATCCTTGTTCATGGTGACTTTGCCCCAGACTTTGGTAGGGGGGGGGGGAAGATAAGACAAGAGCTTTTTCTCAAACACGCTCCCAGTGTCCCTACAGCTATGACTGTCCCACACTGAAAAAGTAAACTTGTCTAGACTCTTCTAAGTGACTGTCATAAACTAAACAAGTTAAAAACTTGTTTAAGTCACAAGGAAGTGGTCTTCTAGCTGGAGATAAAAGACCCACTTGGCATGTGCCAGCCCAAACCCAACATTTGCCAGCTCCAGATTCTATTTGTTGGATGGTAACCTGGTAGGTTAGACAACTTTGGAGTCGTTTATTTTATGACAGTGACTTAGACAAGTCTGGAGACAAGTTTACCTTTTCAGTGCAGGGGTCCATCTCTACATGGAGAAATGATGCCTTTCTTTGTGATAAACTCATCCTATTGTTCATTCCCATATAAATATGAGTGATATCAATGCATGGGGAATTGAGTTTTGAAAGGGAAAAAACAACAAAATGTCTCCATCGGCTCTAAAGACATGTTGTGGCAGAGACACAAGTGAGCAGCTGTAACGGAGGTGTCTGTGAGGAGAGTGCTGACTGACTTGGGGGTGGGTCATAGGCTGCATGATGTGGCTATTTGGGCCCCATGCCAACCTATATGGTTATCATTAACCCATTAACCCTTTAAGGACTGCATAATGCCTTAATGCATCATGCCCTTGGTTATTATGGTGCATGAATATAGCGCTGGCAAGATTAACTCACCAAGCATGTCGACCCTACAGGGCTGAGACACTCCTGAAGGGTCGGCATGATGCACCAATGTAGCAATGGCGAGTTACTTGCTGGGGCTGCATTGGTGCATCATGATGACAAATGTCATGTTTTAGCGATATGTGTCCTTTAAGGGTTAAGGATGGCAGGATGAAATGATGTAGCAACTCGCTGGCACTGCGTTGGTACATTATACCCACCCCTAAGGAGTGTATCAACGCTATATGATATGCATGATGCATAAATGCATGAATGCAGCACAATGCTTTTTTGCTGATAAGGGGCATAATTTATTACGCCCCCCTCAACAGGGGTCAGAATTTTTTACGCCCCCCCCTCAAAATAAAGGCCTCCCTTAGCAGATGTAAGCACTCTATCTGACAAAAGAAAGAAAGTTTGACTAAAGTTGCTTCAAGCTCCTTAAAGAAGGCCATTAATCGCCTTTTAGTTTT
Organism: Harmothoe impar; assembly: GCA_947462335.1. Taxonomy (NCBI): domain Eukaryota; kingdom Metazoa; phylum Annelida; class Polychaeta; order Phyllodocida; family Polynoidae; genus Harmothoe; species Harmothoe impar. The sequence continues at coordinate 69,048,918 of OX381712.1, read as the reverse complement.
GTTCAACAGGTAGACAGCACGGCATACACAAAGAAATCTACTGAACCCTATGGCTACCAATCAGTACTAGCTATATAATGCATGTGGTCGGAGGCATAGTTGATACATAAGGCCAAAAAAAAGAAAAGGTGTGTTTCAGGTTACATGGTCTGGAAATCTAGGGTAGGTAGGTCGGATTTTCTTTTTTTTTTTCTTTTTACTTTTGCCTGAAATGTACTCAGAAATTGACTCGCGAACTTCAATGCCGACTCGGCGACGACCGCCTCGACTCGTGAACTATCAAATCGACCCTTAAATAGCCCCAAAATGACCTAAAACTTTTAAAAAAATTCAAAATTGCATAAAAATGTCTAGGGTCGGCCCTGTTATACTAGGTAGGGTCGGGTAACCTGAAACACACCTTTTTTTTTATTTGGCCTAATCAGAGTTACATACACACAGAGAAGTAAAAGTGTCAACTGTGTCTCCCACGTGGAGCGTCAAACAGCTATTGACTCTGCTTATATGAAGGGTCAATTTGAGTTGACTTTGTATTATAAGTGTCAACTCAAGTTGACTCTTGATGCAAGCAGAGTCAATAGCTGTTTGAGACTATATTTTATCAGAGCCACGTGGGAGACACAGTTGACATTTTTACTTTTCTTTGTGTACTTGTATGTTTTATTTACATGCAAAACTGTTCACATGTGTTCTTTTAAAAAAAGAATTCACTTGGATGAAAGAATCGCTCAAATAGCATGCAATTGTCTAACTTAAGAAATATGAAGTGAACAATAATTACCCAGCATTATCCCTGTGATCACTAGCTTTGAGAAAAAAGGATAATGGATCAAAGGTATTTTTAAATTTCGGGAAACAGCTAATTGCTGAGCCCACTTAAGGGGTTTCACTTTTTAATTGCATGAAATGGTATAAAGAAACATTTCGAATTCGAGTATGGGATAGTAGTGTATAGTTTCTCTGATTCATGATGCCTTAATGAAGCCTTGGCAAGGGCTGCATTCATGCATCATGCTGACCCTGTACCATTGATACCCTCCCAATGTAGCCCTGGTGAATTACTTGCAGGTACTGCATTGGTGCATCATGACTACAAATGTACATGACGCTTTGAAGCATCATGCCGGCTATAATAGGTTAGATGCCTGGTACTGGATACGATACAGGGCTAGTGCATAAACTGGGTCAATACACTCTCGCAACGGAGGTTGCCTATAGTAAGGTACAGTGTGGGACACTCTGAAAGTCAGCCATTATTTTGCACTGCCCCCTGTTAGATGACATAGGAGGTGGAAGACAGACACAAAAATGCTTAAAATCTCAAATATAAAGAACTTCTTAGGTTCTGGAATAGCAGCGTGTAACTGAATCAGGATATAAGTAAGGTCTGCACCATTTGGGGCATCTAATTTCACTCAGATTGTCCCTAGTGCGCCCTTCACAGCAGGTGGTAGTCAAATGGTTTCCCACACTGTTAGTAATATATCAGAAAATCTGTCTGGAGAATGGAATGACCTAGTTAATGCACGTGGTACAGGGGCTATACAGTGCTGAGTGTTTGTGGCATACTCTGCTGCTAATATACATGTCATTATACCTTTGACCTCCCACTCCTTCCTTTCTGCATCCCTAAGTACCCAGGAGACTGTCCTTATACTCAGTAGGCTATTTTGGTCGTGGGAACCACAACTTCACTGACATTTGGGAGAATCCTTTCAGAATTGTTCTACAAAACAACTTCACCAAAGTCAAGTGGGCTAAAACCTTGCTGATGAGTTATTTTTCCTACTGTCACAAAGGCACTCATTCATTGTCCCATTACCTTTGGACAGACAAGGAAATGACATTGATGGGAAGTGCCTTGCAGACAAATGTTGTTATCATCAAAGAAAGTGGCCCCTCTCCAGGTTTCTCTTATCCAGAACCCAACAGAATCGTTGAGTTCCATCATTACATGATTTGTTAGACTCCTCAGGGGTGGGCAGATTAGACCAAACTCTATGAGGATCTCTATCCCTTTGTGAGGTGACTTTGGGGACAAGGGGATCATATTGGGGGTACTGTATTTCTTTCCTTAACCCCTTGCACTCCTTGGTCAAAACAGTGACAGGGGCAGTTTGTACCTTTTAGCCAATGTTAGGCATACTTGAAAAAGGCTGATTTATAATCATTATGTTGTCCACCCCCATGTATTGAAATAGTACTCATAGTAATACATGTGCAATTAGGTTGACAAAGGGAAACAGAGGTTCCTGTTCGATCAGAACATACAAGTTGTGTCAGAGTCACAAGTGAACAAGTAAAACTAAAGTGCCTGTTAGGACAGTGCTAACTGACTCAAGTGATGGTGGGTCATGGGCTGCATGATGTGGATATTTGGGCCTCATGCCAACACCAATTATAAACTGGTAATTATCAGTAACACATTAAAAAAAACAGCCTCATGTTCATTTGCCCTCATGATGCAGCAGAATCTCTCAGAAATCCTAGAAATAGAGGAATACACTGTACTGTTGTGTCTAAGCGCCCCGGTGCTTATAACTTTGGAGGGCTGGTTTTCTCCGGCACTTATAAATACAAGGCGCTTATTCAAGATCCAATTTTAGTGCTTAAGAGTGATTTCTCCCATACCCCCAGCGTTTATACAAGACCGGTGCTTATTCAAAACCCGCGCTTAACCGCAATGGTACGGTAATGTAGCTGACTGCAGTGAGGCTCATTCAGCAGCTTCTCAAAAAATACTTGACTGCGATAAACAGATCGATCAAAGTGCATGTTACCTTCTGATTTCAGAAGTACTAAGTGAACAATAATTGACCAGAATTACCCCTAGTTCACTGATCACCTGCTTTGAGAAAATGAGTAATTGGTCATGCTATCAATTTCAAGAAATAGCTAATGGCTGAGCTTGGTAATCAAAGTTCCGACTGGGGTGAATATGTTCTGTAATTCAAAAAAGTTAACATGCGTTTGAAATGTTCCTTTAACTGTATTTGACGTTAGAATATGATAAAAAAGTTATTTTTGACATTTTGGAATGTGAGAAGGGACTGGTAGTGAATACTTTCTACGATCTAGATCCAATTTAGATGTTGCAGAATATTTTACCACTAAGCATTCCAAGATGTGAATCAAATAATTATATTTTAATAAGTACCCCTCTTGTTTTCATATTTGTTTCTAGATTTGTATGTGTTGCTCTAATTTTGTTATTATTTTCACACCTTTGGATCACTTCACATCTGCACAGGTGTGAAGGCAAAGCCAAGTGTGAAGGTAAAGGGATGAGTAGAAGCATTGTAGAGGCCACTGAGGGGGCACACAGTTTGTGTATAAAACAGCCATAGGGGCGTGATTTTGAAATCTTTTTTTACTTTTTCTAGAAATGTTGCTGTCAACTGTCAACTTGACAGTTGACAGCAACTTTTCGTGAAAAAAACAACACTTTCTTCAAAACCACTTTTTTTTTTCGAAATCACTTTTTTGGCACTTCTGGGCCACTGTAATTAAAAGGAACATTTGGGGCTAATCTTTCACTCAAAATAATTATTTTACTTTGAATACGGTAGTAATAACAATAATGATATGCATTAGATGCACGGCAGTGAGGTACATACAGTCTTTGTGGCATCCTCTACGGCTAATATACATGTCTATATACCTTTGACCACCCACTCCTCCCTTTCTGCATCACTAAGTACCCAGGGGACGGTACCTATACTCGGCAGCCTATTTCGGTAGCAGGGACAGCAACTTCCCTGACATCTGGGAGCTAAACTAGTTAGGGTAAGTATGTTCAAATGACTGCAGACCTTTCACATTTAGTCCCTGTAAGTATGAGCAATTACACTGGCACACCAATGGACAATTCCTGTGATGTCATATCGGCCATGAATAATATAACCCTTTCTGAAATAAATGTTTCAATCTTAAAACCAAACAGATCAATTATGTGGAGGTTTAGAACAATCAAGCAGTTATTCCTTAATGATATTAATGTTCTAGGGTGTAAAGCCATGGCTTAGCTACAGCCCCTCATGTTTAATCAAATATATACCTGGTGACTTTATCCCCATAAGGAATGCATTAACACAGTTTAACTCATCCTTGCTGTATACATGTATACATGTTGAGCCACCGCTATGGGATTGATACCATCCGAAAGGGACGCCACGAAGCATCGAACAGATGTACCTCTGGATGACATAGTATTACTATCAATATTACTATTAGTATGACACATGTATTATCAGCAGCAGCTGCATTTCCTCAGGCATTCCTAATACTTATTTACTATATATCTGCAGTTGGCCATTAGCCTATGCCTATGCCACTGACAACAAGCATCCTATAGGCCTAGATAGGTAGCAAGGAACGACTGGGGCAGCCCAAATACTAGACTTGCTCAAGTCTGTCTTTATACTCACTCCTTCCTCTTACCCCCTACTCCTCCCCTCTCCCCCTCCCCTTTGCCATAGACGGGGATGGTAGGCAGTCTACCCAAATACATAAAGCTGTGCTTTTTTACCTAACCCATGTCATGTGATACACAATGTATGACTCATTAGTAGACTGCCTAGAAAAAGGAGCCACTCATTCATTGTCATCATATATAGTCTTATGGCTGACAGCAGTATCATATGTTGTATCACATAAACTACATTCACTGCATGTCTATACAAATGGAAGTGGAGAAAAAATAAGCTAGAATGAATCTAACCACAAAGAACAAAGAATACTAAGAGGTTCTACTTTAGGTGATCTGCTTTAAGTTAGCATCATCCCTTTGCAAGACTAGTTCCATCATTTATTATAGGCCTAGTTTAATTATTTGGCTAATGACAGGGGAAAATATGTTGCACTATTTGTGGTTTGGTTAACACCTTTTGAGTTTGTCTTTTTGTGGGCTCTACACTCCCTCTACCAGAGTATCCCAAGTGCAATTGGGGGACAGGAAATGGCCACTGGACGCTCTTAGGATTCTTTGCTCTTTGGTACCAAGCAGGCAGTAGCTGGGTGTCACGTGACCTGCTGTGTTGACAAACTGCCTTTTTTGTGTACAGCAACACGCTGTCTGCACCAAGGTATGACTGGCATGTGTGGAAGATACATGACATACACAGAGAAAAGAAACAGCGTCATTCAGGTTGCCCCCCTCCCAAGGGGAGCCCAGGTCCTTATGTGACTCCTTTAGGTGTGTCAGGCAGCTATGAGACTCCCCAGGTGATTCCTTTAGGTCAGCCAGGGAGTCACCTAGGCTCACTTGGGCAGCCCTGGCTCCCCTAAGGAGGGGAGTCATTTTGGAGGCAACCTGGACTCCCTTTAGACGCTGTTTCCTTTCTCTGTGTAGGAATGACAAGCATGTGTTTCAGACCATAGTTCAGGAATTCTTTTCTTGAATTCTCTATATTTTTCATTAGGAACAGGGGAGAGGAAAGTCATGGTTTTCGATAATTCTAACATCCAAAGGAATTATAGGAAATATGCCCTTTCTGGTTGGTATTTTCCCAAGCAAGGTCTATGACCTGAAAGTCATATTAAACCTTTAAATCCATAACCCGATGATTAGAATCCCAGCGTTCAAAGAATGTCAGGCCATTTATAGACTATACCTTAAATGCAATAAAACCGACCTTTCGGCAATCCCCCTCCTCTTTATTCAGAATAAACCGGTGTATAATCAACATGAGATTGGGTTCGCACAGCAAAAGACATAGTACATTTACTGTCACTATTAAAATCTAACGTACATATTGTATTTGAAGGCAAAAACTGCATTTGGATGGTCATATGGCAACCTTTGCAATAAGGGCTGCTGGGGGAGGGTTGGGGCCTTTTCAGTGTGTCTCAGTGAAAGGAATCTTGTAGCTGGAACTGACTGGTCTCACACCCTGTGCCAATGTCTATTGGGACAACAGTATACAGAACAACAGTATATAGAGTGGCCGTTTAGGTCACTGACCCTAACTCAGCAAAACAAGAGCCATCTCAATGGTGGGTGTGTATACTGATGTGTGTGCAGTCCACTCCTTCAAATGTGGCCACCCTTGGGTCTTTAAAATAGTCATCCCAAAGGAGTGCCTGTATAATTAGAGAGGTGACTATTAATTAGGAGTTGACACTTTTCATAATCTTAGATAGAGGTATTTGGGAGGCATGCTAGGAGGCAACGTGTCCATAAATGTAATGGATATAATGTAAATGCCTTCCTCCAACCCTAATATTTCAGGTTCCATCTTAATAGTAAAGATAGATCCCCTTGCCAACATTCTCCTGGGAAACATCCTTCATATATAAAAGGAATCCGCAATTGGCATGTCATGAATGAGCTGATTGGATAGAAGCCTGTATCACCCTCAATGGGAAATGTGGTTTTACTGATGCTCAATGGGGTAGAAGAAAAAGTTACATAATGTTGCACCGAGCTATAGCGTTATGAAAATTAAGATCATGACCTGCATACGTTGATCACTGAAAACTCTGTGGGGGAAAAAGTAATCAAGGGTGATTACTTTTTGTAATAACAGTGATTGTGACACAAGTGAATACTTGGTAATCACTAGAGTAATCATATCTGATGACTCTGGGTCATCACCATGATTACTTTTTTTAAAGAATAATCTATGACTAATTTCATATAATTTATTTCTCTGTACAACAAGATATCAATCTCTAATGAGTTTATTATCACTCCCTCATCTTGTCATCATACCCTGATTGAGAGCACTTCTAGCCCTCAGAGCAAGCCTAATAAGGCATATTTGTGAATACAGTAACCAGCAGCCTATTCTTATACATGTATTAGGGGCCATCCATTAATTACGTACGCACATTTTTGGCTAAAATAGACCCCCCCACCCCCCCTATTGCACCATGTACCCATTTGGACTACCCCCCCCCCATGCGTACATACGCATTTAACTTTCCCCCCCCCTCACTGATAAAATAAAGGAATTATAAAATTCTTCTTCTTAATAAGAAACCCTGTCATCGTGAAATTGATTCCTTTCATCGATAAAAAAAACTAGTTAGGGAGTGTTTATTTATTAATTAAAGGGGGTTGGTGAGATTTTTATGTCCACTTCCCCCTTGAGAGCGCGTAGAACTTTCCATGCCTTTTCATCCCCCCCCCCCTTTGACCTATAGTAATGCGCGGGATTTTTTGCTTAAAAGGGGCTTTTTTTATGTCAGAATTATCTATGCCCCCCCATCAGGAGGGGTTGGAATTTTTTTATAAGCCTCCATGATGGGGTGATCAGAACCAAATATGACAATTCAAGTACTCGTGACCATCCCTCATTACACCACCATTTGCGATTTTTTGGGAGGGGGAGGGCATTTTGCAAAAGCAGAACTTAATGGCCTGGGGGTCCGGGGGGGGGGGGTACTTATGACTAGTTGGTAGGAGGGGGGATCAATAAATATTTGGCATGTTTGGAGAATCCAAAAGAAAATTTTCAAAATTTAGTTGGATATTTTGACCTAAAAAGGTACCCATTTTAGTTTTAAATGACTAGAAACCGGCCCTATGCGTACACAATGCGTATGCCAAAATGGGCCTAGACCCCCCCACCCCCCCTGTACACATCTGTACGCATTTGGTCTGACCCCCCCAACCCCTCTTCATGCGTATGTAATTAATGGACGGCCTGTGGGGTCTTTATCCCACAAACAGTCTTTATCCCTCAAATTAGTACTACTATGAGGGATAAAGACACCCATGGGTCTTTATCCCTCAATTATGGCGTTAAAGCCCAAGTGTCTTTATCCCACAAATGTCTTTATCCCTCAAAGCCAATATAATGGTCTTTATCCCACATAGCCAATGATAAAGAGTTTATCCCACAAAGCCTATAAATGTGGCCCTATTTGCCGAAACAGTAACCAGTCTTTATCCCACAAAGCCTATATAGTGTCTATATATGGCCATACAATGACCAGTCTTTATCCCACAAAGCCCATATAACCTTTATATGCCCATACAGTGACCAGTCTTTATCCCCCAAAGGCTATATAGTGGCTATATATAGTCATATAGTGACCAGTCTTTATCCCACAAAGCCTAAATAACGGTTATAGGCCCATACAGTGACCAGTCTTTATCCCCCAAAGCCTATATAGTGGCTATATATGACCATTCAGAGACCAGTTTTTGTCCCACAAAGCCATTATAGTGGCTATATATGGCAATACAATGACCAGTCTTTATCCCCCAAAGCCTATATAGTGGCTATATATGGCCATACAATGACCAGTCTTTATCCCACAAAGCCCATATAACCGTTATATGCCCATACAGTGACCAGTCTTTATCCCCCAAAGCCTATATAGTGGCTATATATGGCCATACAGTGACCAGTCTTTATCCCACAAAGCCTAAATAGTGGCTATATATGGCCATACAATGACCAGTCTTTATCCCACAAAGCCCATATAACCATTATATGCCCATACAGTGACCAGTCTTTATCCCCCATCCTCACTGTATGGCCATATATAGCCACTACATAGGCTTTGGGGGATAAAGACTGGTCATTGTATGGCCATATATAGCCACTATATAGGCTTTGGGGGATAAAGACCGGTCTCTGAATGGTCATATATAGCCACTATATAGCCTTTGGGGGATAAAGACTGGTCACTGTATGGGCATATAACGGTTATATGGGCTTTGTGGGATAAAGACTGGTCACTGTATGGCCATATATAGCCACTACATAGGCTTTGGGGGATAAAGACTGGTCATTGTATGGCCATATATAGCCACTATATAGGCTTTGGGGGATAAAGACTGGTCATTGTATGGCCATATATAGCCACTATATAGGCTTTGGAGGATAAAGACCGGTCTCTGAATGGTCATATATAGCCACTATATAGCCTTTGGGGGATAAAGACTGGTCACTGTATGGGCCTATTACCATTATTTAGGCTTTGTGGGATAAAGACTGGTCACTATATGACTATATATAGCCACTATATAGCCTTTGGGGGATAAAGACTGGTCACTGTATGGGCATATAACGGTTATATGGGCTTTGTGGGATAAAGACTGGTCATTGTATGGCCATTATATAGCCACTATATAGGCTTTTTTTTTGAGTTTATAAGTGTATTTTATTTGATTAGATCATCTTCGAAAAAATACACGTACATACACAATTGCACAGGAACAGGGCCGGTGGTAAGTTTCCAGTTGTGGGAGAAAGACTGGTTACTGTTTCGGCAAATAGGGCCACAATATAGGCTTTGTGGGATAAAGCCTATATCATTGGCTATGTGGGATAAAGACTATTATATTGGCTTTGAGGGATAAAGACATTTGTGGGATAAAGACATGCACTTGGGCTTTAACGCCATAATTGAGGGATAAAGAGCCGTGGGTGTCTTTATCCCTCATAGTAGTACTAATTTGAGGGATAAAGACTGTTTGTGGGATAAAGACCCCACACGGCCCCTTAGTAGATATGGTTTCAGGCACAAAAGAGGTGTGTATGTGAACACATGTGTATGCTCTTGATAATTTTTCAAAAATCTTACTTGTAAATAACTTGAGTTCCTTATGTGCCAATATTCTTCATATATATCATTTTATATGTTTCTATGATTTTAGTTGATATAGATATGAATCCAGATATATCCTAGAGTAGGAACTGCATGTTCTATTACTGTCTAGCAGGGCCCCCTAGTGGCAAATATTCTAATCAAGATGATGACTTTGGGTAATCACGGTGATTACCTCAACTAATCAACTGGCTATGATTTCCTTAACTAATCAATAGTGATTAGTTTTACATATGCCAGAGTTCTCAGTGATGTTCTGCTCCCACATTCTCACCATCTCTATAGCCACATACATCAAGAAAGGGTGACTACTACAGTTAAGCTTCAATTTGTATTTGGTTCTGTTGAGTGAAAACATTTAATGTCGAGTGATTCACAAGTCAACTTTCTTTCAAGGTATCTGTATCAAATGTTGGTTTTTGGAAGTAATATTTGACTTAATGTTTGTTTACCCTTTAAGGGCAGCATGGTGCTTTAACTAAGGGCATCATGCCAATAAGATGCTAATTAGATGTTTGTATTCTAATTAAAGTACTTCTCAATATATTCCTTTTTCTCAGGTCATGGGTCCATAGGAGGATCTGATATGGGGAGTAACTCAAAACAATGTAGCTAAGTCCCTTTGAGCTGCTCCTAGATTAACCCTTAAAGGATGCATGTCACTAAAAGATAGCATTTGTCGTCATGCTGCATGAATGCAGCCCTGGCGAGTAAGTCACTTGTGCTGCATCAGTGAAGATACCGACCATTTGGGAGTGTTTCAACCTCATAAGGTCGGCATGATGCTTGAATGCAGCACTGGCGAGTTATTTGCCAGGGCTGCATTCATGTGTCATGACAAGCAAGGGCATGATGCATTAAGGCATCATGCTGTCCTTAAAGGATTGAGGGCCATATAGTGCTTTAATTGTATATCATCATCATGATGCATAAATTTAGCTTTGTTGGGTAACTCACCAAGGTTACATTCAAGCATCATGCTGACCTTACGGGGTTGAGACACTCCAAAAGGTTCACAATGACATCTGAATGTAGTCCAGGAGAGGGCAAGGGCTGCATTTATGCATCATGCTAACCTTGCTGATGCATTAAAGCACTAAGCTGTCCTCAAGGACTGTCAGCGAAGCTTAGATAGAATGAAAAATACATTCAATATAAATCCCATTGAGATGATTGCACTAGAAGTGTTACTGGCAAAGACAAAGGAAATGGCTCAGCATAAAAAGCTGACTTTACAGTATCGTTAATGGAATGTATTTTTCTTCACATCATACATTGCATTGCCCTAGCTGTCATTATCAGGCTTTTCAATCATCTGAAGGAAATTTACTTTGATGTGGAAAGATGTCTGTATGGGATTTATTTGTTGCTTCAGCTGTGATAACACATGAAATATATTCATTAAGACCCATTGAATAGACATGCTCATAGGTTTAAATGTATTTATCAAACCCATATTTCAAGATTTAAATGTCTATGAAAAAGACATTGATTTTTTATCATGTTCATTTGTCATCATTACAGACCAATGAGGCAGTGGTGGGTAACTGTGCATCATGACTGTTCAGGAGTGTATCAACCCTTATACCCTGGTAGGGCTGGCATGATGCATCAATGCAGCCTTGGTGAGTAAATCGCTAGTCCAACATTCATGAATGGGTATAGTACATTAAAGCACTCACTCTCCTTAACCCTTCAAGTACCACATACTGTTTTAATGCAACATCCTATTAATTGAGTAACTCACCATTTCTGCATTCATGCCTCATGCTAACATTACTGATGAAATAAAGCACTATGCGTTCCTTAAAGGGTTAAACGGCTCCACCAGGACTGTCAGCAAAGCTTAGGTAGAATGAAAAATACATTCAAGATAAATCCCACTGGGATGATTGTGCTAGAAGTGTTACTGGCAAAGACAAAGGAAATGGCTCAGCATAAAAAGCTGACTTTACAGAATCGTTAATGGAATATATTTTTGTTCACCTCCTACATTGCATTGCCTTGACTGTCATTATCAGGCTTTACAATCATCTGAAGCATTTTCACTCTGATGTGGAATGCTGTCTGTGATAACAAATTAGATATATGGATCAAGACTTTGAATAGACATCTTTATAGATGCCAGGGATCAGCTGGGGATGCCAAGCTACCCGACCCCAAAATCGTATTTCTTACGATTTCTTGACCCAAAAATCGTAACAATTTTTGGCTAAAATCGTAACAAAATCGTAACAAAAATCGTAACAATAAAATGTCATTTCTGAAGGGTCAGCATGATGCATAGATGGATTCTAATGATTCATTGAAGTCGTAATCTGATGCATCATCCATGATTTATCATTTGTTTACTCCTCAATTCGTAGTGTAATATTTCTAGATCTGTTTGCTCTATGACAAACTAGTTTTATTCTAATTGTGTGTATTTATACATGTATTAGGCTATTTATCCCATAACTTAATATGATACATTTACATTCCAGAGATACTTGAAAATCGTAATTTGATATCCAAAATCGTAATGGGCGTAATGGGGGGTCAAAAATCGTAAAATTACGAAAAAATCGTTACACTTGGCATCCCTGAGATGTGAACAGGTAAATGATTAAGAGGAAGACAGTAAACATGTAATGATGACATGATGCTCAATGAGTTTTTTTCAATTGTCATGAGGACCAATGCTGCACTGCCCAGTAACTGCACTGAATTGGTGCATCATGCGGACCCTTCAGGAGTGTATCAACTTTGATACCTTGGTAGGGCTGGCATGATGCATCAATGCATCCCCGATAAGTAAATCGCTAGTCCAACATTGATAAAAGGGCATAGTACAATAAAGTACTCTTTTATCCTTAACCCTTTTAATGCCACATACTATTCTAATGCAAAAATGCTTGATATTTTCTGGTCATTATAAAAGCTAAGCTACGTGTGTTATGCAACCAATGCTGGTGTCGAATATTTTCGAGCTGAATAAGCTCTTTTTGTGCACCAGGATAAAATAAACGGGTTTAACATGTTTACGTTAACTCATACTCAAAAATTCTTTTTTAAAAAAAATGCGACATACAATTTGGCGAGTAACTGATGAGGTCTGCATTCATGACAATCCTGCATAGACTCCCAAAGTGCTGGCATGATGCTTGAATGCAGCATAGGCAAGTTACCGAAAAGGGCTGCATTGACAACAAATAGCATAGCACATTTTTTTTGAGTATGAGATGATGTAAACACACCAATCCCGTTTATTTTATCCTGGTGTACAAAAAGAACTTATTCAGCTCGAAAATATTCGACACCAGCATTAATTGAAATCGATCACACTCAACTTAGCTATTATAATGAAATGAAAATATTACCAATAGGTTGATACATAAGGTATCAATAATTAGCAGTATTATAACATAGACGCTTAGAGAACATCCATCTATTGCATATAATAATTACATACGATAGTATGAAGTTCCATGGAACGAGAAAAAATACAATTATAAATCCTATACACTTGCTACTGGCCTTTAGCCTGCTCCATGTACATACTATAATCGTCAAATATAATCCTAGAACCACTGTTAAACAGACCTCATGTTTGCCTGTCCCACTACTACAGAGTAGAAGATGACTGGATACCTGGAGCGGGCCACTCCTGTACCGCGGCGGATTCAAAATATATCCACACGAGTGAAAAGCCTCTCAAGTGCTAATTTGTTATTACTACATAATTACCGCTATCAACATCGTCATAAGGGTAGTTATAAATAATTAATCACTCATAGTGGCTATTGGATGATTACATACATACTTAAAGACGGTAGTTTGTGCTACCCAGCCACTTTTTCCTATTAAGCTTAAATTTCTCATAGTCATCAATTAGACGAGTAGAAACCGACAGGTTGTTCCATTGTACTGCGCCCCTATAAAGCACACTTTTTTTTGCTGATTCGTTCTTAGGCTTAATGGTGATAAATAGGGGCGCATCATGGGCTCTGGTATGGACAGGTCTTGCATTAATAATGGCAGGATTACCCTTCTGTTTATACATAAAACTGACAAGATGCATCCTTCGTCTAGGCAACAAAGATGATATGCCTGCCTCCTGATGGGTCAGGATAGTGGGGTATCTAAAATCCACATCCAAGCACATTCTTAGGGCCTTGTTCTCCGCCACTTGAATTTTATCTAATATATACTTTCCAGCTACATCATACAAAATATCTCCATAGTCTATATGCGGAAGTACCATAGTTTTATACATCTTAATCCTAAGGGAGACAGTCATTGACTCTTTAAGGAAAGCTAGCTGGAAAATCTTGAATACAATTTTCCTGAAGACCCCTTCAGCATGTTTGTTAAAATTCAAAACTGGGTCAAGGATTATACCTAGGTATTTCACGCTCAATGCTCTGGCTATGGGAGTGGTGCCGAAAAGGAGGGTATGGTGGTGAATTTCTTTTAATTTAGCTCTTAATCCAAAAATCATATAATTAGTTTTCTTAGTATTCAAAGTAAGCTTATTTTTTTTGAACCAGTGTTGTAAAGTCACCAGATCCTCCTCCATTGCAGTCGTGAGATCCCCCAAATCATGACCTGTCTTCGATATGACCGTATCATCAGCATATAAATATACAGAACAATTTTTTATCACTTTTCCAAGGTCATTTATATATACCAGGAAGAGGGTGGGGCCCAATATGGAGCCCTGGGGGACTCCACACGTGACCTCACCCTCCCCCGACATTCCATCATTAGCAGAGGTGCGTTGCTTTCTTTTACTAAGATAGCAGGTCAACCATTTTTGAAGAAGGCCCCCGACACCAATTTTGGACAATTTTTCTAATAAAATCGAGTGGTTTACGGTGTCGAAAGCCTTCTTCAAATCGATAAACGTAGCCAAGGTATACTGCCTTGTATTAAACCCTGTGTAAATGTCATCTGTGAAATAGCTTACAGTACTAATAGTGGAGTGATCTGACCTGAAACCCCCCTGTTTGGGATCCAAAATATCATTATCTTCTAAATAATTAATTAATCTATCATTAACTATTTTTTCTAATAATTTACCAATAACAGGAAGTAAAGTCACAGGTCTCAGGTTAGACACCTCCGATTTGTCACCATCCTTTTGTAATGGAACAATAGTACCAACCTTCCATACATCTGGGATAGAGCTGGTGATAAAGGATTCATTAAACAATGCCGCTATACGCTCAGGAACTGCTGTCATAGCATCCTTAAGAGCTGGTGAAGACAGACCATCGATACAAGATGACTTAGTAGTATCCAAACCCTTGATGAGTTTCAATACCTCAGTCTCATTTGTCTCTATATCTGACAGCCCCTGCTCAAGTTCTTCCCCGTCGAACGACCAAGGTACATTATATGCTCTGGCAAGGTTGGGACCTATATTTAAGAAATAATCATTAATAAAGTCAGGTGTATCACCATCATCTACCAGCACCCCCCTGACATGGTCCTTCAATTTAAAGTGCGGCACACCCCTATCACCTTTGACCAATCCATTTATGATACGCCAAAATTTCTTGCTATTTTTCTGATTTTCTTCAAGGCTATCTCTAATAAATTTACTTTTGGCCTTTCTTATAAATTTATTAACTTTATTTCTTAGACTACTAGCCAAACGCCAGTCATCCGCTGATTTGCTTCTAATAGCCCTCGCCAAAGCTGTATCTTTATCATGGATAATTTCTAAGATGTGGTCGGTGATCCAGGGTGCCCTGTCCTTTTTTACCTTGAATGTCTTAATAGGACACATATTATCAAGCTCCGACGTAAATAAATTCAAAATAAATTGCCATCTCTCATTAATGTTATTACAGTCGTCAATAGGGCCCCAATCGGCATCTCTAATGCAGGCTTTAAACAATTCAGCATTATAGTGTTTATACGAGCGTCCCTCAAAGGACACCTTTTCATTTACATAGTAATGATCAACTAAAGTGATTCCTACCATAAGGTGATCACTCAAGTTCCATTTTCTAGTGTAAGATTCAAACAGTTTAGTAGTGTTAGTAATAACCCAATCTAGGCATGTACTAGACGTCTCATTAGACCTGGTGGCGGTGCCAATAATTTGTTGCAGCCCTAGAATATTTAAACATATTTTCATAAGTCTTGTCGAGACCTTGGTAACATTCAAATAATCAAAATTAAAGTCTCCTAAAATCATTAGGTCTTTTCTCCTAAGTTGAGCTCTATTAATAAGCGAATTAAACTGCTCAATAAACGAGGCCTTGTCACCATCAGGTGGCCTATACACATTTGCCACCACAATATTTTTTTTGCCATTTCTTATAATTTCAACCCATTGAATCTCAATGTCGTTACTACTGACATTAAGGTGTTGATAATTAGTAGTCGAATAGGATAAATCCTTCCTAATATAAATGGCAACACCCCCCCCCTGTTTTTATAATATCATCACCCCAGGCTCTATCGTGTCTTTCCAAATTATAGCCAACTAAATCCACAAAGTGAGTAGGTACCGCTTCATGGAGCCAGCTTTCAGATATACCCAATACAGCATCAGAATTACTAAACATGTGTGTACGCAATGTCTCAATCTTAGACTTAAGACTTCTAATATTAATATGTGACAATGAAAAATCATTTTTGCTACCCCTTTTCACGTGTCTACCCACCATAGAATACAGGGTAGCCCAATGATATCCAGTCAATCACTACATAATACACATAAATACAGTAAGGTAGGTATAGGTAACTCGTACCACCTACAGAGGAGAAGTAAGTCTCCCACATGAGATAAGTTGTACAGAGTTAACCCCTAGATAGGGTCAGCTATATACCACTTAATCAATATATAGACTTAAATAAATTTAAATCGTTACATCAATCAATTTCTAGATTAAACGAATATATCCTGTGAAAATAGTTATTTTAAATACCGACAGAATTAAAGGCTCATTGCCATAGGTCTAGACAATACAATCAGTACCGGTAGGCTTCGATCAACAATAATTAACCCTACAGTGTCTAGCGTGAGACATACAAATATACTAGTAATAAACAAAAGAAACATTACAACCATGGTGGCTTAGTCTCCTCTCCAATTTGCTAGGATGCTCTATAATAAAGTACCGGTAAGTCGAGAAACCAACAATATACATATCAAGCGAGCACAATGTTCGACACTCTCTGGCGCCACCTGTCGTGTTAGAGGTGAATCACTGACCACGACCGCTCAACAGCTGATCGCTGGTGTATATTATACCGTATGCAGGCTATTTAGCATTAACACAATAATACAGATGGATCTAAGACAACCTAAACAGGGTAATTATTGGCCTACACCATAACATTATGATTATATATATAGAGGATATTGTTGAATGACTTGTACAAAGTAATTATTACAAATATCTTTAAATTCATAGAATTTAAATATACCGTACATTAAAATGTGAGTCAATTTCCACTGTGTTTTTACATGAAAAAATAAGACATGACATGGGGAAAATGCAATTACTTTGGGAACCTTTCAGCAGATATTGAGTTACATATATCTATACATTATGTTGCGCTATTCAGCTTGTCCCTTAGAGCCTCGAGGATCTTTCCCATCTTGTTTTCCTTAATGTTATTTGGTGTAATCTCGTGTGCTCTGGCAATTGTGAATCCGCACCCCCAGGGTTTTTCGAGGGTACATTCGTAAATCCCACCAGAAATCGCCTTGAGTCTCTCACCCATGTCTGTGTTTTGGAGATACTTCAGCTCTGATACCTCCTCCATGATCTTGAACCTGTTGGTTGCGTTGTCGGCCTTGGACACCTTAATCTGGTAAGACAGTCTCTTAGCTTCATATCCATCAGTACTCAACATGATTTTACGAGCCATTTCCTCATCGTCATTATATTTCGCCATTCTGTACCAGAAGAGTTGTTCTGAGCTGTTCCAAATAATACCCTCATGCTCAATTTCGCATTGGTGCATATTGGAGAGGAATGCATGATGCGATTGAAAGCAAGTCCCTGAAGGTATCACCACTAATTTTGCAGCCTCCATGGTGACTCCTTGGGGTAGTTGGTACAGATCTCTGTACGTCATCGTTTTGTCGCCAATTTCCAGTTTGCCACCTTTAACCTTTGCAGACATACCTTTAGTGGTGGCTACTTTAGCCAAGCACCTCAGTTCTTTCCTCTCATTCTGCTGTTCCATGCTGAGATCGTCAGATACATAAACGTCCTCCCACCTCTTCTTGTGCTTCATATTTCCAATTTCTTGGAAGAGTCTGAGTTTGAGATCTAAGTCCTTAAATCTCACAAGGATATTCCTGGGTCTGGTTTGGTTAGGCCGATGTTTTCCAATCCTATAGGCCGCGTCAAGATGTACACGCTCATTGCCTTTAATGGCACCTATATCTACCATTAAATCAATCAAAATCTTCTTTGGAGTATCACCTTGCTTTTCCGGTACCCCTTCAATAAGGATGTTGTGGCGCTTTAACATCTCTTCGTTTTGCCTGACCCTAAGTGAGAGTTTATCCAACTTGTGCTCTAGTCTAGCATTGTCCAACTCCAGTTGACGACAATACTGATCCGCCTTCCCGCGGTGTTCCTCTATATCCTCTATACGTTCCTTCAAGCCGGACACTACCATATCATTGGATGTTACATAAGACTCGATTAGCCCCTTATTGTCGTCAACTTTCTTGTTTAGACCACTAAGAGACGTATCAATGGAGCCAAGCCTATCCAGGGTTGATTCATTTATTTTCTTTATGTCAGCCATAAAAGTCCTAATAGTATCGTCATTCGCCATGTTGACACACGGTTTGTTTACCTTAGTGACGATGCCGACTTGACCTGAATCAACCCTATTATCGTCCTCCTGTTCCTTACGCTGGCTTCTAGTTTGAATACCTTCACGTTTCTCCTCCATTTAATACTCCCATAGGTCAAATTTATAACCCTCGGCGAGCGATGTTATTCATAGAGGCATCAGGGTGAAAATAAATGTCCTGATTGTAACATAGACTCCGATGTTAGTGGATCTAATGCGGACCTTCTCAAAAGTCAACCGCTGCCAGTATTCGCCATCTTGACCTGATCATTAAGGCACTATGCATGCGGTAAAGGGTTAAACGGTTAACAAGGTGTATGTGTAGTAGGGCGTGGAGAGCACATGTCCGTGTAACACACATTCCCCTAAACCCAAACACACCTGGCTGACGTTACCGTCTTTGTGTCTTGACTCTTGTTACCTTCTACTGTCTGTGGACAGGTAAAAGGTAATTCCCATGCTAAGGACTGCCCTAGAGTGTAAGAATGCCCTGGATATGTCTTAACTGTTTAAGGTTGGCATGATACCTTAATGCATCATGCCCTTGGTCGTCATGATGCACCAATGCAGCTGGTGAGTTACTCAGCAGTGCTGCATTTAAGCATCATACCATCCCCACACGATGGTTCAGATACCCCTAAAGGGTTGGCATGATGCACCAATGCAGCACCGGCGAGTTACATTGCATTGGTGCATCATGTTGACAAATATCTTTTTTCCTGATGAAAACATCCCATTTAAAGGGTTGCTTCCTTGTGTACAGATGTGTTCACACTTTCTACAATACACCTCTATGCCTAGTGTGTACTACATAACATGTAATTACAATATTTCCTGTTTCTATCAAGATCCCTTGTCACCGAGCACTAATTAAAGCATACCCATAGAACCCATTAATCATGCAAGCATAAAAGGATGTCTCATCTGAAGAGTCGTGTCTGAACTTATGCATACAGCTATTATAAGAAGTCCAACTGGGTTTGTACCCCTTTCTGTGTTAATTAAGGCTGAATTAAGGTATGCTTTTGCACATTTGGCTTCTTATTGTAAGATGTGCAGGTGACAGAGGTTGAAGCTTGAATGTAGTTCTGTACAGTTACTCGCCAGGGCTGCATTCATGCATTATGATGACCAATGACATGATGCATTAAGGCAATACACCACTCTTAAAGGGTTAAAGGCATGTATGTATGTGTGTATACATGCACCTTGGTATCATATTATGGCTAAGCACTACACACACAGAAAAGTGAGAGTCATTGTCGCTAAAACTACCCTCACCTGAGGGTCAGGCACTGCATGACTCTCAGGTGAGGGTAGTTTTAGCGACAATGACTCTCACTTTTCTGAGAGTGTACTCTCCCTGTATGCCTTTAACCCATATCGGTTCCTTCTAATGCATAGCATTAAGGCATATATATGTATATATATATATATATATATATATATATATATATATATATATATATATATATATATATATGTATGTAAACACACATAATCGAATGGTTGGGTATTGCTGCATTATATACTGTCCCTCCCCACACCACCCTGTAGTGACTACCGTAAAACTTTGCATATAGGCCATAGGATTAGGACTAGGCCAGGTGCGGCTTATAGGGGAGTCTTTGTAAGTATACTACAGTACTAAATTAGCAATGTTCAGACCCCCTCTACGGCGTATATGATTTGTCAAAGTTAGAGGTGCGGCTAATACTCGAGTTGGGCTCATACACGATGTTTTACGGTATACAGAATGTCAAATGTATCATGTATCCTAACAGACAAGTTAACACACCTAGAGAACGTGACCCATGACCGACCCCCCCCCCCCCCCCACCCAGACAGACAGACAGGCAGGTGAGACATGTGTAGAGCTGGGATCAGCAGCCACCCCACTCCAGGTGACCATGTAGCTGCCTCATGTAGGTGTCTGACCTACATACCTACCAGGGCAGGGCACCCACTCTACCTCCAACAGATCGCTTTTTAGGTCGGTCACTTGCAACTCTGCTCCAACCCTTATCAGAGAAAAGGGTGATTTTGTCTATTTCCAAAACTTCATGTAAGTGTCTGATCTCCATACCTACCGAGGGGGGACACCCCCCTCTCTTCCTCACAGGGACCACTGTCATTCTTAAAAGTGTTCCTTGTGACTCGGTCCAAAAGGTTGCCATAGAATAAGCAAATTTCCCATTTTGAATAATTGCCCATTTTGAATAACTGGTGCTTCTCAAGTAACCTGGTCTTTATGCATCATGCCTTTGGTTGTCATAATGCATGAATGCAGCGCTGACGAGGGACTACCAAGTGCTGTATTTAAGCATCATGGCCTCAACCCTTATTGATTTCATGTATATATAAGTTACCAATCCAGTTAATTCCAAAGTATCAACCATAGTTATATGGTTAAAGAAAAATCTCACTCAGTGGGCACAGAACATTGAATCAACATTGATAAATTGATGTTAATTTTGATTCAATGTTGATTCAATGTTAATTCAACGTTGAACCGAATGTTGTGCCCCACTCTAAACAGGTATCCCAACTTCATTATCAAATAATTACTACTTCCGATGGTTGGTGTAGAGTCAGGGGGGAGAGTGGCAGTAGTGAGGGTTGTGTTGGAGAGTGATACCTGGCACCAGTCAAAGTCACCTGGATTCTCCTCACCCGAAACACTTTAAGGACAGCATGATGACTTTAGGATCATGTGAATTTGTTATCATGATGCACCAATGCATTGGTTCATCATGCAAAACCCTTCTGAAGTGTATCACTCCTGTAAGCAGCACTGTTTAGTTGGTTGCCAGGGCTACACATTATACATCATGACTTCAAAGGGCATAGTACATTAAAGCACTATGCTGACTTTAAATGGTTATTGTGCTACCTTAACACCTGGGGGTATACCCAGGAGGAATCCACTACATGGTTGTGTATTTGTATAAATGACTAGAACCAGTGATTTATTCGGAGTCACATCAGTTTTACTGGTGCCAGTCGGTTGCTTGGGCCATTAGTATCTCCTAATGCTAGGAATGTGTACGCTGCTACATAGGATAGCTGGATGTTGGATGGCATTAGTATGCTATAGTTCTACTTCATTTGAGATTGCCAACTTGACCGAGGGCCTGTTTGCCCACAGATATCATGCTACAGTTTAGGATGTGCATAAAATTATAATGTTTTAAAAGGGTGCTCATTTTCTAACAAGGACCTGGGCTGATGGTGAAATTCTCACTGAAAATAGATGAAATCTTTTTGCCCTCTCCCATGAGGATTTGACATTCTTTCCTCCACCTAATCCACTACCACCTCCAAGTTGATACAAAATTACTACTCCCTCAGGATTTCGATTTCAAACTCCAGAAAAGTGCAAAATAAATCGGCTTTTCTAACTGCTTTTCCTATAAAATACTGAGATTTTTGTTGGTTCTATTCAGTATCATAGTTCATGTGTAGATGAGTTATAATCGGAGATTGTACTTACTGGAACAACGTTGTTGGGTGTTTGTAAAAATAAAGGTCACTCACCTGAAATGCAAAGGATGAAATTGAATTAGATTGTCAGTACAAATAAACAAAGATTGAATGTGCGATTTACATCACAGATGACCCACAACCATAGTGATTGTCTGATTGAATTGATTGAAAGTAAACCATTTCAGAAAGATAAATTATATGTTGATTCTGAGAGCAGAAACGTATTCATGGTTAAAAACTACCCTCAAATTATGTGTCACTGTCCCCGTGGAACATGTGCTACCTTTTGTATCTCTAACATTATCATAGACAGTATTAGATCATGCTGAATATAACAGTTTCCAAGCTTAGGTTTAGGCACTCTTGTATAAGTTAGAATAAAACTGTCCCTTCTTTCTGTTACTCTTAGACAACCCTATATGTGACTGTAGTGTAGGGGAAATATAGATACAGGTGAGATATTTATAAAAAATTGAAGATATTGAGAAGGTCCCTGGATACAGCTCCTCTAGAATACACCCGCACACAGAAAAGTAAAAGTGTCAACTGTGTCTCCCACGTGGCTCTGGTAAAATAGAGAGTCAAAAAGCTAATGACTCTGCTTATATGAAGGGTCAACTTAAGTTGACTCTCTACTATCAGTGTCAACCCAGTGTTGACCCTTCTTATAAGCAGAGTCAATAGCTGTTTGACACTCCATTTTACCAGAGCCACCTGGGAGACACAGTTGACTCCTTTACTTCTCTGTGTGTGGTCAGTTCCCAGGTGCTGGAATGCTGAGTTGGGATCAGTCTGACCTCAGAAGGTAGGGGAGGGTGTCAGTGGGTGCAGTTAGTAACAGGTGTCACACCTAATACACACCTGTGTAGTCTACATACCTACACAGGTCAGAACATCTGCTACCTTTGACTATAGCATAGAGGATATTTTTCACCTGGAGTCTTTAGGGCATGTGTGTCGCTTGGGTCACACAAAATAGTCTCATTGATGGATGGCCGTGATTATGATATAGGATACGAAGGACAGTATCATTAGGGTCGTTGTTTATTTAAATTATAATGGATCTTCAAGGATTTTGAAGAATAAAACTAGCACTTTTGTTGGTGACCATCCCAGGCCCCATCTGAGGCGTGGGATGGTAGGGCTTGAAAAAGGTGAAAAAATTACAAAATCAAAAGAACAGCATTCAAAAGTCAAAGTGAAGTAGACTCAATTTAATAGAGATCCTTTGTGGGTAATTAAAGGCTTTTGTAACTTCAAAAGTCTTTAAATTCCAATAAACAAATATAAGATATATCCATATAATATGATTTGCAGGTGGCTTTCACAATGAAACTATTTCCCCTTACAGCAGTGTCATCTAAAACGCATCAGAATAACTGACTATGAAAGCCTTCTGAAACAGGATTATATCAAGGCAAGGATCTCCACAGTGTTAAAATATTTATCCATTTTGCAGCATTTACTTTGAATTTACTGACCAACACACTTCCACGGTGGCATTCTCCACCTTTTCACCTGCAGGCATTTAACCCTTTAAGGATGGTATGATGCAATTTTGATTTGATTTATCTTTATTTCGCGTTCATCATGAAACATCACAGCTTACATCTAGCTCAAAATACAATTCCATATTCCTTATAGTCACTGTTATGTCATCATATCAAAATATTTGATGAACACTCAAAGAACGGCTGCCTCTTACTCTGTTCGAGTAGTTTGGGTTTTTAGCAGCCTTACCTATTATGTTTTAACACTCTAACGTAGATAGGCTCACACAGCCAGAGAAACAAAATGTCACCAGAGGCTTCTGTTTTGGAATTGCCTTATCAGCAGCAACCAATTGTATAATAACTTATGAACATAACATATCATATTTGGTGAAAACCATTGATGAAAACACATTTTGGTGACAGAGGTGAACTTTAAGGAAAAAAACTACTTAAATTTAACTTTAAAAAAATTCTTACAAAAAAAGGTATCAGGTCTAGAATCTTTATTATAATTTGACCATAGTTTATTGTAGGTAGTAGGGGAAGTGAATGCTTGAATACATTCATTTTGATTGATATACCAGGGTTGTATTCATGCATGATAATGAGAGAAGGGCATAGTCCAAGAGCTTCCCCTTAAAGGGTTACCTGATGATGGCCTCTGCCCTGTGGGTAATAGAGACTGATTATGTGTACTTTGCAGAGGTCTCTTTGATGCAGGAAAGAGACAAGGTGCGAGCGCCTCAGGCAATGTATCACGTCCAGGGGCAGAGGTTTTAGGCCAGCTTTGTTGTGAAGCAATGTGTCTCCCGTGATATCAAATAAAAGGCATCATGGGAGGGTAGGTTTATTTACTGTGAAATGACATTGGGTTTATACTTATCTGTCCATACTGATGTACCTAGTGAATGCTAGACTTGAAAGGGATAGTCATGCAATCCTGGAATCTCACTTCCTAGGCTCTGGAAGGGAGAGTCTAGCACAACAGTTCTGCATTGTCTAACACACTTTAAAAGAGAGCCTACAATTCTTGATTCTCCAAAGGTAGTATTCTGGCAAAATGAATCAATATTTTGCTTATCTCTATACTACTTTAACAAGCAATGGAGTTCCATAATATACCCCTGTGAAATCCAATAAATTTCATATAAAGATCAACCATCGATGTTGTTTTAGGATCTCACCATACTGGCCATATTGCTGAAACCGAATTTCTTCTCTCTCATCCAATGGATGAATCTACTTTCCAGCTCAATCTATTTTTCACTGTACAGACACCAATGCCATTTAGGAAGAAAATTCCATATTCAGCGCTGCAGACCCTACACATATCATCTTAGCCCTGAGCCCGCAGTGCCTATGGGATCAGATTCCAGTCCAGGCTGAATGGCCACAGGCAATATGTCAAAGTAGATCTTTCAGCAGAGACCTATGTAAGGGATATACAAAAACATCAGGGAATTCACTGTCCATAGGCTTTTCTCTTTATATATATCATATAAAGCGTATCCACAGGACTCTCTTTTTAGAATCAGATATGTGACCGAGATAAATTCTGTAACCCCATAAGACCCAGATTTTCTTCAAGCTAAACTGTTCATTTATCATGAAGCACCAATGCAGCACTGCCAAATTACTGAACTTATAGTCAGTGAAGACTGGACTCTCCCTCAAACAACCCAGTCTTCTCTGCCCCTTCTCTCAATATATATCTGCTGGAAAAGGTGTGGTTGCCATGACAACTTCTCAGTTATGGGAGTCTAGATCATGACATTCAGCTTCAGGGCCAATCAGAACATCTGTTACAAGTCTTGAAGTCAGCAGTGAATGACATTGACAGCAGGACAGCCTATACATCATCCATCGGCCCCTTCCTCATATGGCTATCAACCTGTCTGATATTAGTAACGGGATGACTTGCTGAGCACCAAGATGACTGCAATTATTGCTATTGTCGTGCAGAGGGGAAGCTCGTCCTGATTGCCCTCAATCCGGCTCGGTAATTGTTGGTTCTTATGTAACAAACGATCTGAGCCGAACAATGTGCGTGCTTAGGACCCGCCTGGTTAGATTCAATCAGGCCTGGTCTGTTAGCAAATCATGCTCCAATCTGCGGGATCATTTGAGATGCAAATCACTGAAGTCTTTAAGCAAAAGTCATTAAGAGCATTGCCTGGAAGTCTCAGCACCACTGAACAAGTCACAAGTGGGTGGCAGTCCGCGAAATGGCAGTGCTCACCCGCAAAGGGCAAAGTGTTAAAACTGTCATCAACTTAATAGCAGGCATTGACCCAGTCACGTGACAGGGCGGTGTCTCTCGGGAAACCACATGGCGTCACGTTACACTGGTTGCTGATAGTCATTAACCCTTTAAGGAAGCATGTTGCTAAAAGATGACATTTATTGTCGTGTTGCACCAATGCAGCCCCAGCGAGTAAATCACCGGTGCTACATTGATGCCTGATGCCTACTCTTCAGGAGTGTCTCAACCTCATAAGGTCAGCATGATACTTGAATAAAGCAGTGGCAAGTTACTCGCCAAGGCAGCATTTATGCATCATGACGACCAAGATAATGATGCATTAATGCATTAGGCTGCCCTGAAAGGGTCAACACTAACGTGTTGTTGGCAACTGGAAAAATGTGTCATGTGACAAGAATTAAAGCCCATGGGACCCGCTTACATCCAGTTGGGCTGGGGTGAATTCTTTAGCCTGGCTTTGGCTGTCAGAGAGATTGTAAAGATACGCAGTGCCAATGGCAGTCATTACTGTAAAATTGACATAAAGCTGTAAGGGGTTTTCTGATTGGACACAGAGCTGGTTCCTGGTGATCAGTCATAGAAGGTCTATAGAATTGCTTCGCAATGAAATGAATGAGTTCTAAAGAATGCTCTGGAACAACAATTCAGAGTTTTGCTGTGGATGGCACTATAATGGAGCACATATTTATCAGTAAGTTCTATATCATATAAATGATTATTTACGATTTTTGGTATTTTTCAGTACAATCCTATATCTTGGCTATTTTGATATAAAGGTCGGGTTGGGGATTAAGCGAGTCACATATACCAGTAATCCTGTTAAAGAAGGTCAATCAAGGTTAATTGCCTCCCTCTAAGTAGGCAGCCTGTCTTCATGCAGTCCTCACTTCCCGCTAATTGGGCCAAAAAAAAAAGGTGTGTTTCAGGTTACATAGTCTGAAAATCTAGGTAGGGTAGGTCGGATTTTTTTTTTTACTTTGGCCTGAAAAGTACCCAAAGACTGACTCGCAAACTTCAGCGCTGACTCGTCAACAATGGTGTTGACTCGTAGACTATCAAATTGACACTGAAATAGCCCAAAATTGTTTTATAAAGACAGATTGATCCCATGGCATGAAAAGTACCTAAAAATTTACTCGCAAACTTCAGTGCTGACTCGACAACACTGGCATCGACTCTTAGACCATTAGATTGACTCTGAAATAACCCCAAAATTACTTAAAATATACACATTTTTGTCAAAATTGGATAAAAATTTCTAGGGTCGGCCCTGTTTTGCTAGGTAGGGTCGGGTAACCTGAAACACACCTTTCTTTTTGGCCTTGGCAAAATGTCATTAGCCACTTAGACAGGGACACATTACTCTGTATCACTTCCCCTATCAATTTTTCATTGACAAGATTAAACATAATTTTCCTGTTCTTGTCAAAGTATGGTTTAGCTTTTAGTGATCCCTCAAGGAAACAATAGAATCTATTAATATGATTATAAACCACAAGGTTTGCATGTCTTGTTCACTTTTAACCGTTGTAGCTATTGACATCTCGATATCTAAACTGCATGGTGGTAAAATCCTCCTGTGAAGAACAATCTAGAGAACCTTCCACCATGGTCTTAAGTTAACAACCTTCCGCATAATTCCTACATGGTACACACTTTTAATCTAATACAGGGCAAATAGATGTTGGAAAAAGGGAACTGAGACCTTCTGCATACTCAATTAACTAGTGTGTCACCCCCTACACTGAAAATCCATAGATTGAAAGGGTTAGTCAGTACAGACTATCCTAGGTTGGTCATATGAGTGTCAGTCATAATGGCAAAGTTATATTCAAAAATGACCGAGGGGTCAGTCAGTAGTGGCTACCCTGGGTTCATCATTGGTGTGTTTTATTTGTATACCACTAGTTGGGGCCACCTGTCATGACCACTCAGTGGCTCCCCCTGGAAATAACAAGAATTGTGGTTGTTGCCGCGTAAAAAAATGCCTCAGGCATTTTTATACGCGGCAATAACCGTAATTCTTGCATTCGAAGAAACATAATGTCTACATGGTTGGTATGTTTGAAGGGAACCCATTCAAGACCCCAAAAAAGCAGGGCCGGGAAGGGGTTATCAGGGGGAAGGATGATATTACTTCAAATATGGCATTTCCTATGAATTCCTTGGGTCCGTGTCAGGGGGTAAGGAAATGTGTGTTGCTAGGCAGATGAACAATTACAATAGATGTAACCAGCAACCAGCTGGATTAGCAACAAACTAATAGAACCATTGAATTCCTTGGGTCCATATCAGGGGGTAGGTTTGATTATAATCAACCTTAGGACCATGGAAATGTGCGTTGCTAGGCAGATAAACAATTAGAATAGCCGTTGCTAGGCAACCAGCTGTATTAGCAACAAACCGAAAGAACCATGGAGATGTGTGTTGCTAGGCAGATAAACAATTAGAATAGCCGTTGCTAGGCAACCAGCTGTATAAGCAACAAACCGATAGAACCATTGATTTCCTTGGGTCCATATTAGAGGGGGTAGGTATGATTATAATCAACCTCAGGACCATGGAAATGTGTGTTGCTAGGCAGATAAACAATTAGAATAGCCGTTGCTAGGCAACCAGCTGTATAAGCAACAAACCGATAGAACCATTGAATTCCTTGGGTCCATATTAGGGGGGGTAGGTATGATTATAATCAACCTCAGGAACTATCAAAGGTTGATTTATATTTTTGTTATTCCATAGCATAAATTTGTGTTGTGACACCTTAATCCAAGATGGCGGCACAATCCAAGATAGCGGCGCCCGTTCTGACTTCTGGCAAAGTGCAAACATCATATACCTCGTTCTGTTGGTGCCTGGCGGCACCACCAGGTGGCTACGCAACCACTTCGGCATAAAAAAAACTAAGGTGGGTTGGTCAGAACTGACCAACCTGACAATAATAACTGCCCTAGGATGGTCGTATAGGGAGCCAAAAAATGACTAACTAGGTTAGGCACTAGTGACTGAGAGGTTGGGCGTATAGGGAGCCTAGGAATATCAGTGTACTGGACAGCAGCCACATGGAAAGCAAGCTCAAAGTTAGGTAGTGTCAAGCATCCTTTCTGCTTGGCTGGTTCTTTTAAAGTAAAGTTCTATGAGATTTAATGAATCTTTTATGATTAAAACTAAATCTAAATGAAAATGTAAGCAACCCAGCAGAAGGGGCATTCTACTTTGCTATTTGATATACACATATTTGCCTACTATGCCTTAAGTGTATATGTGCATAGGGTCTAGTGTTCATATTATGGATCCTGACAATACCCCACTCACTACCACAACAAGTCTCAACAAGTTTAATTAAAAGAGAAGTTCCTGGCAGCTTGTATCCCATAGCAACACACTGGGGGAAAGGTCACAAAAAAAACTGTCAACAAGGTATAGAGGGCAGAGGTATTGATTGTAACTACTGCAGCAGAAGGGGAAATAGCAGAATGGAGGAAAAAGTGGTTTGTTTGGTAAACAGATCTAGCTGTATGAATATAGATGGTATTCAAAGGAACATGGGAAGAAATATCTTCAGGAGTGGAGTTATCCATGAGGACTGCATTCATGCATCATGCATCATGCATCATGCAGAGCATGGATATCATTTATCAAAGAACCACGCTAGAGTTATTATAGGCTTTTTGACAGTTTTGGTGCAGGTTATAAACAGCGTTGTGAGTCTGCCCCTGCTTGCTTAAGCTTTAAAACACTACCGTAAAAACCCGCCTTTAAGACGACCCCGCCATTAAGACGACCCCCTACTTTGAGTTGAAAATCCGTCTTGTAGAAAAAAGACTTTAAAATGGTTCTCTCCTTGATGCTATATAATAAAACCCCACCTTTAAGACGGCCCCCTATATTAAGATAAAAATCTGTCTTGTAGGAAAAATAAATACCAAAATAAATCTGTCTTAAAGGCGGGGCTTTACGGTACTTTAACCAACATAACAAAATGGTTACTAGGTACAGTAAGAAGTGAAATATATACATGAGTGAGTGAGGACATAACTGGAAAAGAATTCCTGTTTTTGTCATGTTTATATATATGCAAAAGGATGAGGCTTCTAGCTCCTTCTATATTTAGAATGGGCGATTCAGCTCTGGCTGATTTAAACATTTTAACGGGGGAAATTTAGTCAATATTGTGTATGAATGGTGTTTCAGGGATGACACCTTAGGAGAGGGTAACAACTTCTCTGAAAAGTCACACACATTGTTCTAGGCCTATAAGGATGACCACTTTAGCCTCTTGGAGGAATCCTACTGTCAGTATAGATTACACATGCTCAGTTCCCAGGTGTTGGAATGCTGAGTTGGGATCAAACTGACCTCAGGAGGTTGGTGAGTCGGTCGCTGGGTGCAGTCCAGGAACAGGTGTTACACCTACCATCCCCACCCACACACCCACTACACACCTGTGTAGTCTACATACCTACACATGTCCACACATCTGCCACCTTTGACTATGGTATAAACAGTATCTATCATGCTGAATACAATAGTTGCCATGCTTAGGTTTAGACACTCTTGTATAAATAACAATAAAACTGTCTCTTCTTTCTGTTACTCTTAGACAACCACAAGTCTGACTGTATTGTAGCGAATTTTACAGGGATCTTCATCAAGAGACAATTCTCCGTTTCAAAAGATCAGAAACTCACATTACTTTGCAACAATGCCATAAGAATAATGGACCCTAAATGCCTTCTGTAAAAGAAAATTGAGGTTTCTGCACTATTAAAGCTGTTGAAGCTTTCATCTGGGCTCTCTACTGACCAGCACACTTCCTGGACGACCTTGTGCACCCTCTATAGCACTTTGAGGACAACATGATGCCTCAAAATTCAAGTTAATTTGTGATCATGATGCATCAACGGCACACCACTCACCAGTACTGCATTGGTGTATCATCCTCACTCATCCAAAGTGTATCAATAGGGTCAGTATGCTGCTTAAATATATCCCTGGAGATTTATTCAACAGAACTGTGTTCATCCATAATGATGCGAGAGAGCATTATGCTAGCCTTAAGGAGTTACCTCATGTTGGACTCTGCCCTGTGGGTAATAGATACTGATTATGTGTACTTTGTAGAGGTCTCTTTGATGCAGGAAGGAGGCTAGGTGCGAGTGCCTGAGGCAACGTATCACGTCTAGGGCCACAGGTTTTAGGCCAGCTTTGTTGTAAAGCAATGTGTCTCCTGTGATATCAAATAAAAGGCACAATGGGAGGCGAGGTTTATTTACTGTGAAATGAGATCGACCTGTACACCAATCTGTATGTATTGAAAGAGAGATGGAGAGTGTTAGGGTTCAGAGTCAGGTAATGCTGGATTCTGAAGGGGGATTGAGGCATGCTGAGATGGAGGGACCAGAAATGCTCTCTCCAGCAATCTCTCTCCAAATTTAGGCAATGCTGGACTCTGGGGGGAGAGCCAGGCAATGCTGCAATCTTCTTGTAGAGCCCTGTACTGTGTCAAGAGGCCTTTGTAGAGAGGCCTAGCACAACTGTTTAGTTGGCAATGCTGGACTCTGGGTAGGAAGTCAGTGAATGCTCCCTTTAGAGTCCATCAATGTCAGTGAGTCTGGCAAGATTTAACTCAAAAGAAGGTGGTGCACAATAGGGTTTAACATGCATACCTCTTATCAGACTGGTGGGTAAATCTCCGGGCTATGAGGGGATTACGACTCCCATTTTGTGCTAATTCTAACATGAAAACTCACCCATTGATATCATCTGAAAATCTTACCCTTCTAGTCCTATCACAGAAATCTTTTATCCTATACTGAATCCACTCCCTGTCTCAATCTATTTCTCACAGTATGGGCGCCGCTACCTTATAGGAAGTAAATTCCATATACGGCACTGCAGACCCTTTACATATCATCTTAGCCCCTGAGTCTGCAGTGCCTATGGGATCAGATTCCAGCCCCGGCTGAATGGCCACAACCAATATATCAAAGTAGATCTTTCAACAGTAGCCTGTATAGGAAATGTAGAGTCAGCCGATGTCATGGGGGATTCAGACCCAACTGCTTGTCAGAGTCATAAAAACAAGATAGATCAGTTTGAGGAGAATCTATCATTGCCCGATTTCCTTTCACATGACATCTGCCACCTCCTGCTTCCACTATATCATATTCTCACAGTGCCAGGTTTTGAATAAGTGCCACTCTTGTGAAGCACTGGGGGTATAAGGGTCTTGAAATATATCATAATCACTAAAAAGAATTGAATAAGTGCCTGTCTTGTATAAGTGCTAGGGATGATTAGTCCTCCTAATCTATTTAAAAGTGCCAGGATGCTTATGAATGTTGTTGTATATCATGGCTACCATGCATCCTGCTCAAACTACTGTAGCTATAACTCAGATCACTGGAATACTCTAAGGAAGTGGTCATTTTTTAACAACAGGGGGGGCGGTGGATTTTCGCGCGAGCGGGTCAGAATTTTTTTGGTTCCCCCCAACTAGAGGGGTCAAAATTTTTTCAGTCCCCCCCTCCAGGCAGGTTGAAATTGAGCGCGGTCGACCTCTTTGAGCTATAGTAACGCGCAGGGTTTTCCACTAAAAAGGGGTGTAATTTTTTTGGTCCCCCCCTCAGAAGGGGTCAAAAAAATTTTGGTCCCCCCCCCAAATCCACCAACTCCCCCCCTGTTGTTAAAAAATGACCACTCCCTAAGTATATAGCCAAGCAGAATATTGATTACAAATCTTGATGTAAACAATGGATGCTATCAACTAGGTTACTTATCTATAAGCCATTGTCACTTTCCCTAAGGCTATTGATTTGTCAGATATTAGTAGTATGAGGATATTCTGAGTGATTATTGACACGGAGATGGCTGTGTAACGACTGCTATTGTCATGGGAGGGGAAGCTCGTCCTGATTGCTCTCGGTCTGGCTCGGTAATTGTTGGTTCTTACGTAACAAACGATCTGAGCCAAATGATGTGCGTGCTTAGAGCCTGCCTGGTTAGATTCAATCAGGCTTGGGCTGTTAGCCAATCTTCGGGATCATTTGAGATGCAAATCATGGAAGTCGTTAAGCGATGCCGAGAAGTCTGAGCACCACAGGTCACAAGCGAGTGGCAGCCCATGAAATGGCAGTGCTCACCCGCAAAGACAAAATTTTAAAGCTGTCATCCACTTAACCCTTCATAGACAACATAATGCTTTAGTATCACATCCTTTGGTGTCATGAATGCCCATACCCAAAGGGTCAAAATAATGCACTAAAGCACTGCATTGGGACATATTTTGCTTTAAGGAAACATGCAATCCTTACATGTTTAAAGGTAGGAATTGACTCAGTTATTTGACATGGTAGGACCCCTCGGGAAACCACAGGGTGTCATATTACACTGGTTGGCAATGGTCATTAACACTAATGTGTAATTGGCAACTCAGGAAATGTGTCATATGACAAGAGTTAAAGCCCATGGGACCCGCTTAATCCCAGATTCTTTAGCGTGGCTTTAACTGTCAGAGAGATAGCTGGCCTGTATAGATACACTGTGCAAATGGCAGTTATTGGCATACATTTGTAAGGAGTTTCTGATTGGCACCACAGCTAGTTGCTAGTGATAAGTCTTGATAGGGCTGATGTTTTGACTAGATTCTGAAATCGCCATTGGTGAGGGGGGACACAATGGCGGCTATTCCTCTTTCAGACTTCCTTTTGAAAGCTCCAACTACCTAGCACATGGCACACACCATTCAAACACAGCTGTCCACTTCTAGTTGACTCTGTCACTTTTATTCTCCACACCCACCCCGCTATAACATGGGAGACACTTAGCCCTTTAAGGATGGCTGCCGCTAAAAGATGACATTTGTCATAATAATTATTCTTGCAGTTAGTCACCAGGGCTTCATTCATGCATTATGTCGACCAAGGGCATGATGTATTAAGGTATCATGCCGTCCTTAAAGGGTTATACTGAATTGAATTGAATTAAATTGAATTGAAACTTCTTTTATTTAGACTGCATAAGGTAGGCCCAGGGCCTGTTTGCTACATGCAGTGGTGTGTAGATCTCGATGTTATGAGTATACATAAATTTCCCTAAGGGAGAATTATATGTTCTACACAATGTGAATGCCTTTCCATAGGGGATGCCCAAATGGAGAAGCATTCACAATGAGAGTCTTAAAGCTAAATTAATACTATTGTAATGATTAATATTTTGTCCCGTGAGATGAGACAAGACCACTGTTGACTTTGTGGTAAATGGCATACTATACTTGTGTTTGGGATATAATCCCAACATAACTTATATACAATAAACATTTGTAAATAGGACTTGATGTTATTAGTCCAGACACGGTGTTATGTGTCTATAGCACGGTGTTAGTGTGCATGACATAATGTGCTAAGATGTGTATAGCACATGTCATATAATGAGCAAATTATGAGATGTATACTAATAGTTTTTCCTTTTGTGTGTGGAGGGGGGGAGACATGACCCCATTGATGTTGTTGGGGGGGGGGTATTAGGTAGTGCATTTGTCCAAGTAAAATTGTTTGTTCCAATTCTGGAAATTGACAAGAGTAGTTATATTTCTAGTGTCAACTGTTAGATCATTCCAGATATTGGGTAATCTATACTCTAGGCTCTTTCTGTAGAAGGGGTCTTTGGGCCATACAATCTTTAGAAGTTTACCATCATGGGCCCTAGTATTGATATTTCTTTTATCAATATTATTATCTACCAGAGACAGTTTGAAGGCCGCCGTATTCAGATGCATCTGTCTGCGATCAGATAATGTGTTCACCTTGGCTTTACCCTGGAGCTTAGGTATATCCCTTTTGTCCTCATCGAGATAATAGGCAGTCTTGAGCCCCCTATCAAATGCACTTTGGAGCTGGTCCATTAAGGTTTTATTGGTGGTACCATATATAATATCTCCATAGTCAATAACAGGAAGAATCATGCTCTTAACCACTCTGAGTGCTGACTCATCGGTTAAAGAAGGCCTCTCCCTTCTAAAGAGATAGGTTTTAAAGTTTACACTTTTAAGTAGGATTTTGGTATGTTCTTTGAAATTAAGGAGGTGATCTAAAGTCATGCCTAAATATCTATATGAGTTAGTGGTTGCTAGGTTGTTACCTGCTATTTTCAAAATAGGTTTTTGGGACTTTCTGGCTATAGCATCTGTGGAAAAGTGCATGACCTTGGTTTTTTTGGTATTAAGAGATAGCTTGTTACTTTCACACCATGTAAAAACCCTATGTAAATCATTATTAATGGTAGCTTGTAGGTTGGGTGTGTCAAGATTTTGCTCTATGAATAAGACCGTATCATCTGCATAGTGCTGACAAGAAAGGTCCTTTAGGACATTATGGAGATCATTTATATAAATGATAAACAATAGGGGGCCCAAGACTGAGCCCTGAGGAACACCACAGCCAACTGGATGTGGGGGTGATATCATTCCATTTGCACAGGTAGCCTGAACCCTTTCCGACAGGTAGTTTTGGATTAATTTAACTAAGTCTAAGTGTATTCCTAATTTTTTTAGTTTTTGTATTAAAATGTTGTGGTTTATTGTATCAAAAGCTTTCCTGAAATCTAAAAATATGGCAGTGGTTGTAAGTTCTCTATTGACTGCATTTCTGATAGAATTTGTAAATTTAGTAAGGCTGTCTATTGTGGATCTCTGGCTTCTAAACCCATCCTGTGTGTTGGTAAGTATATGGTTATCATTCAGGTGAGAGACTAATTGCCTGTGCATTACCTTTTCCATAAGCTTTGTTGGTAGAGGTAAGATAGAGATAGGCCTAAGGTTGTTTACATCTGAAGGGTCACCACCTTTCGGTAGGGGCTTAACTATTGCCTTCTTCCAGTCCCTTGGATAAGTAGAGGTGGATATTACCAGGTTCAAAATATGGACAAATTTATCTGGCATGGAGAGTATACAATCCTTTAGTACCTGAGAAGAAATGTGAGATAAACCTGAAGATTTGGTTGTATTAATTTTATTGGCTAGCTTAATGACATCCATCTCAGTGACAGGAGTGAGGTTAAAATTAGTATCTATTTCTGCCATATTAATAAGCAGTTATTTTGAGAAATCACCCCTAATCGTTATGTGACTTAGTAAAATGATGTATGTCTAGAAATAACCAAATGGACCATAATTATTTTATGTAATCCAGCCTCTCTCACTTTATATGGTCCTTTATAAATAATGATTATGAACTGCCATCTGGCAATAAACTATTTGGTGCTTAAATTTCTGCAGAAGCCAATGTAGAATTTGTGTTTTGAACCAACTGCACTTAGTATCTCCCTTTTTACTCTACATTTAAGGTCCTCTTATGATTTGTGGATGCTCAGCTTCTGCCTTGGGCTCATATGATTATACCGTATTCGACGTAATAAGCACACACCCCCTAACAAGCGCACACACCCCGTTTTTGGCCAATTTTTATACTACAAATAGCCAAAAATATTTCAATTTTTGACACCAATTAAACTCTTAACTACTAAAACCTGTCCTTAAACATTTTTTAAGCGCACTGTGCGCTTATTACGTCGAATACGGTATTCTGAATGGGCTTAAAATGGAACAACATTTTGAAATATTATCCACTTTGATTGAATTTTGTTCTTATCTGTAAAGCAGGTGTTTTTAAGAGAGGATTTATTCCTCTCAGGCAGGTCACGTGGCCGGGAATTGGCGGGTAATCCTTTTAGAGAAGGTCAATCATGGTTAACCATTTAAAGACATCATGGTGCCTAGCACAGTGGAGGGGGGACAAGGTAACTCACTGGTGCTGCATTATTGCATCATGGAAACCCTTTGGGAGTGTATCTACAGTGTATCGTTGCTCCAGTTAAGGTCAGAGATACCACTCCCTGGTAGACAAAAGGCAGCAAATTTTCTAATTTTGGTCAATTTCATGGAGGAAATTAACATAATCTATAATAGAAAACAGAGTGTAAAAGTGGGAATTCCTGCAAAAATAGGACAAGTGACCTCTCTGTGAGATCAATATAGCAAATGAACATGGTGTATGAACACACTAGGTTTCTCTTAAAGGGTTGATAACCTCCCCTTAAGTAGGTTGCTCCCTTTATTCTTGTCGCATTTTCTGTAGATTGACAAAATGATGTTAGGCACTTATGAATGGCATTTTCTGTAGAACACATCAGTGTATAAACACTTACTTTCATGAATATTTCTTTTCTCTGATTCATGATCAGGGTATTTATATAAAGGTTTCTCAGTGGACACAGAACATTGAAGAAACATGGAGAAATAGTTGTCAATGTTGATTCAATGTTTAACCGAATTTTGTGCCCATTGGGGTCATGTCCTGAAACAATTTCTAACATATGATTTTATTGATATATCATGGAGAATAATGGGAAACAGTATGATATGCAGGACCAATGTGAATCATGTGAATCATATTTTCTACTAGTGTTCAAATCAACATGAAGCCATTGGCCATCAAACCATCTTTATTAATTGTCAAAGATGATAAAGTATTGATAGAATGATATAGCATGATGTGGCAGCAGAATACCCTTGTGAACACAGACCTACCTATCTAGCTTCCACTTCAAAATGAATTATTCTGATTATTCAACACCAAAAAAGGCCTTAACACACGCTTTTAAGTTACCATGCATGTGCATTTAATTCCTACTGGGTGCCCAAGTCTAATCTAATACAAGGCGAATAGATGTTGGAAAAAGGGACCTCAGACCTTCTGCATACTCAATGAACTAACGCGTCACCTCCCATTACGCTAGGTGTACACAGAGGAAAACATAAGCCTAACTATGCACACTGTCTCCTAAACGACGGTTGTGCCATAGCCAAGTACACAGACCTATCTTTAGGCTTCAGAACTGGTTAACTAATCAGCCAATTTACCCAACCTAGTTAGTCTTTTGCTGGCTCCTTATACCACCAACCTAATTTAGTTGATATTGTCAGGTTGGTCTGTACTGACCAACTGACCTTAGCCTTCTCTCTTTCAATTAGTATTAGGCTAAGTCAATTAGTACAAGGACCAATGTCCCTATGACTAACCTCGTTACAATGGTCTATAGAGAGCCTCTGCTCGGACCCATGTCAGGATATCCTGATTTTTTTTATTTAAAAAGGCTGCTCGCCAACACCAAGTCCCATGTGTTATTAGATTTATCTGCAATTTCCGACCTTATTGGAGCTTATTTCCCAGAACATGACAGCCACAAAGTAAACGTTATTCCATTATTTTTTATAATCTATTTTTATATTTCAAAATTGTAGTGCACACAATGCACAATTGCTAACTGTAGACAGGATAATTCTGTTTTCAGATTTTCTGGCTGAGTATCCAAAATGACATGGATGGATACTTGTGATCATGGTTTAAGGGAGTGCTCATTTTTCAACAGTAGGGGGAGAGGGGGCAGTGACATTTACTCACCACCTGCCCTAGAGGGGTCAACATGCTGTCCCTCCCACCCCGGCCGGCTGAACATTGGTGCATACACAAATTATCCTTATGCTCCAGAACTTCGTCAGTACAAGCTGATGAATCAGTCAATAGTACCTTAGCTATATTTTCAACTTCTGGCCCTCTGTACGACCAACCTAGGTTGATTAATATAGTACAGACCAACTCACTTTAGTAATCCCCATTTCTATGAGTTTAGGCTAGGTCATTTTTGATTTGATTAGTCCTATGTTGTTTTGCCTTGGTCATTTTTGAATAGCACTTGGTCATGCCTAACAAATGTCCCAACGCCTAACCTGGGATAGCCACTAGAGACTGAGGAGCAGGGTTTTAGATTATCAATGTAGGCTGTTTCTATTTCAACCATTTCATTGATAAAATAATTAGATTTTTCAGTCTGGTTACTTCTCCTTCTTTGTGTCTGTCACCAAAGGTAAATATATCTCCAGCAAAGTAGGGGGAGAGGGGATTTTATTTTAGATCAAAGAAAAAGAGAAATTTGAACAAAAATAGCAACAACCAATAGGAAATTATGAGAAGCATACTTTTGTTTATGCGGGACTGCTCACACATAAACTGGGATCAAGTGTTGGTTTGAATCACTAACTCACTTTGACAACAAGTTTGAAAGAGAAATTCTTGGCAGCTTGCGTCCCTTGGCAAAGCGGTTGGGAAGAGGTTACTAAAAAACTGTCGACTAAGCGCATAGGGCAGTTGTAGTGATTGAAAACTACTGTAGCAGAAGGGCAAATAGAAGAAAGGAGGAAAAAACTGTTTGTCTAGTAAACAGATACAGCTCTATGAATATAGATAGTATTCAAAGAAACATTGAAATAAATGATTGCAGTGGTGCAGGGTTGTATTGTTCCTTTAGGAGGGTACTACTGATGAGGACTCCATTCATGCATCATACAGACAGAAAAGTATAGCTTATAAAAGGAAAAGGCTTAATAATTAAAAATAAAATAACTATTATTGCATTTTGAAATGAACCATAACTACTACACCTCTATTGCTATAAGGGGTGGAACAAATGATACAAGACAGCAATGTGGAAGGAATTACTGCTATTGATATGTCTGAGGTGCAAAAGTACTAGGTACTTTGCTTCTTCTTCACTTAAAATTGAAAGTGAAACTCTGGTCGCTTCAAACATTTTAGTGGGATTGTTTTGTCTATGATATGAATGTAATTTCAGTGATGAAACATTAGAAAAGTGCAAGAACATCTCCAGGAAGTCATTTCCTAGTGCATAGTTCTATGGAGGTATTTGCTTCAGTCTCTGAGAGGAATCCTACTGTCCGTACAGAACACACATGGTCAGTTCCCAAGTGGTGGACTGCTGAGGTAGGATCAGTCTGACCTCAGGAGATTGGAAATAGAAAGAATAGTCCATTTATGCACAAACTAGGGAAATAGTCACTACTTGATTTCATGCAGGCAAGCCAACATTTTTCCGGTTCCCCTCATAAGACGAGTCCAATTTCTTTTGGTCCCCCGGCAAGTGGGTTCAACTTTACCAAGGTGGACTACTTTTAGCTTCAGTGAACTTTTAAAAAAGGGCTGAAATTTGTTGGTCCTCCCCTCCAAGTGGTTCAAATTTTTTTAGTCCTCCTTAAATCCACTAAAGCCCCCCCCCCACCCTTGTTGTTAAAAATGACCACTCCCTAAATCACTTCCATCACTTTCATAAAGACATCAGCCGTATGATGCATTATGTGCAACCATCAGCAAGTATTCTATCCTCCAGGATAGTACACCTATTCTCAGGAAAGGTCGCAGAAGGCCAAGTCTCCTGTGTAACATAAGGTCTCATACCATGGCCCAGTCTAGAACAAAGGGTGTCTGATAGGCTAGGGAAACGTGTGTTTCAGGTTACCCGACCCTACCTAGCAAAACAGAACCTACTCTAAAAAATCAGTTATCCAATTTTGAAAAAAGATTGTAATTTTATGCCATTTTGGGGCTATTTTAGGGTCAATTTGATGGACCATGAGTTAGGAGTACAGTTTGGGTAAAGATTAGTACAAGCACGTGTACAGCAGGTTCCAATACGAATGTGCACCCTGTGCATCTGTTCTGATACGAATTTTTGGGACCTACTGTGCACTTGCTTGTGCTAACGTTTGGGCTAATTGAACTCCATACTTGAGTCAGGCCATGGCCTATGGGTCTGCAATGCAGTTCATGAGTCGATTCCTAGGTACTGGGGTTTAGGCCATGTTCTATGAAACGATTACACTTTTGTTTGGCCTGAGTTAGATATGGCACTTGTGAGACTGTTACCAGAAATATCAGGACCGGGCAGGATGATGGCCCCATGCTACACACTTGGATGTAGCCTGTCTGTAAGTTTTATTTCATGGTGAATACGGCCTATCAATGCTAAGGCAATGGGAAAATAATTTATTTTTTAAAATCCGACCTACCGACCCTACATTTTCCTCCCATGTTACCTGAAACAAACCTTCTTTTTGTTTTGGCCTTATCATCCAAATGGACATTCTAAACTAGAGTTATGGACCCTTCACCATCTCATCAATAGGCCTTGCTGACACTTGCTTGGTTAGCTTAGCTGGCAGGACGCCTGCTTCTAAATTCAAGGGTCCAGGGATCAGGCCCATCTCGGGGAAACTTACTGAAAATGTTTTATTAGTTGAATGGGCCCAGAACCAACACACACCAGGGGGAGTTGTTGAGTTTCTAAAGATTCAAAAAATATCCAGCCCGGAGAATTAGTAAGGTTCTAAAGGCTCTTCTAGACACATCCACAGGGTCCGGTCACCAGCTTCCTACAACCATCCTTAACGCATCATGGCGTCTTTGCAGTATTATGGTAGGGAGATAATGGTGGTCAGAATGGTTGGCAGCAGGAAGGCTGGGGTTGTGGGCTGAATACCAACTACACTGGGGGAGGTAGGATCCTGCACTCAGCTTCCTACACAAACACCATCCCAAATACACGGACACGAGGGTAATTCTTTTAACTCCTTCACATGTAGGCCTTTTTTTTCTTCTTTTTTTCAGAAATGGGGGTATTTAGCAAACATGAATTTCCCCTCGATCCCATTTTATAAAAATTCAAACGGGGGTATTTTGTAAGTGTACACATGTGGTAAGGCCCCCTCAACGTTTTCTGCGTTCTTTTAGGGACTTAATTTCCTGCATCTTCAAAGTAAAATGGGGTTTTTTCAGCCTTTAATTCATGGAAAGGGGAGTTTTCAGCAAGGATGGTGTCACCTTA
This sequence comes from Harmothoe impar, assembly GCA_947462335.1. Classification (NCBI taxonomy): domain Eukaryota; kingdom Metazoa; phylum Annelida; class Polychaeta; order Phyllodocida; family Polynoidae; genus Harmothoe; species Harmothoe impar. The sequence continues at coordinate 69,007,560 of OX381712.1, read as the reverse complement.
ATACCTAGAGTGCGAGGATCAGGGGTCAGGGGTTGGGGAGATGAGGGACAGGCCGGGGGTCAGAGGGGACAGGTGGAGGCAGGGTGGATTAGGGCAGATTAGGGACGACAGATTACACCCCGTGCACTGAAAATCAATAGGTTGAAAGGGTTAGTCAGTAGCGACTAACCTAGGTTGGTCACATGAGTGTTAGTTACAATGGCAAAGTTATATTCAAAAATGACCAAGGGGTCAGTCAGTAGTGGCTAACCTAGGTCCATCATTGGTGTGTTGTATTTGTATACCACTAGTTGGGGCCACCTGTGATGACCACAAAGTGGCTCCCCCTGGAACTGAAAAGAGCAAGGTGGGTTGGTCAGTAGTGACCACCCTGACAATAATAACTAATCTAGGTTGGTCGTATAGGGAGCCAAAAAATGACTACTAAGTAACTAGGTTAGGCACTAGTGACTGAGAGGTTGGGCGTATAGGGAGCCTAGGAATATCAAAGTGGTTCACCAAATGTGTGCCGAGAGGTGGCGCCACCTGAGCTGACGACTGCGTCTCTGTATGGCTACTGTCATCAAAGTAACTGAAATTCACCCATAATGCACTGCACTGGAGTCGAGGGCTTTAAACCAGGATGCATTGCTCTCTGTCAAGATGGCGGCCCCCACAGCCTGATGTGCTAGTGCCGTATACAGAGGGGTCTTCCTCCAGTGATCTCTTTCTCAGAATGCTCTCACACAGGAAGTCTTCCAGAGCCTCATTCTGGCACACACAGACCTCAACTCTTCCACTTACCCATTTTGTGGAAGAAGGCAGGAAAGCGTGGTAGTATATTCGTACCTACCAACCTCCTCATGCTCTCCACACACTGCCCTCCTGTTAATGTTCTCTATGAATACTTGGTTAAAAAACACTTTTAACAGGAGTCAAGCAGCGCTGGAATCTAATCCCAGAGTCTGGCAATGCAGCTTCTGATCTTTGTCAGATTGTTTTACGGACTGGGAAGGCTGCATCCTCATACTGAGGGCTGTGTCTCACCTACTTGGGCCAATGTTTTCTCCTATGACCGGGTGCTGTCTATGACCGGGTGCCGTCTATGACCTCCTGAGAGAAAAAGATTTATCTAGGGCAGGTGAAGATATATATGGATATGTAACCACTGCCATTTTCTTTATTTGATCCCTTACATATCAAAGAAGAAATTTATTTTTTCTAAATCTTATATTTTAAGGTGGCCGGTCATAGATGGCACCCGATCATAGACGGCACCCGGTCATAGACGCCACCCGGTCATAGACAAAAACATTGGCCCAAGTTGGTGAGACACAGCCTGAGAGTCCAGTATTGCCTGATTTGACAATGATGTATGACCCTCAAGATACTGCTGTTTTTGGAGATACTGCGAAGATCAGGCTGACCCTAACTATTTCCTCCATGTATTTTAACCTCTGAAAGTCATAGAAGTTGAGAACTGTTCGCCAGAATACACATGATCTGTTCGCCAGAATACACATTTTGCACAGTCCCCTCTCATGCAGCATCAGCCTATACTGGAAGCAGAGTGCTGGTTACCCGTGTGGAAGCAGTGCATGCAGGGTACCTGCCAACTTCCGTTCTGCCCTGCCAGCAACATACAGGAAGAAGTGTACTAAGGTCATACAGGACACTTATGGTGGTACAGAGGTATATGGGGCTCATGGGTAGTGAGTTAGGGGTGTGTGTGTTTTATATATTATCTAAACCGATATGGTGGCCTGGATATATTGACTAAGGTCAGTACTAGCTAACAAGTCAGTCACTAGTGGTTAACTTAGTCAGTCATTTTTTGGCTCCCTAGGTTAATTTATAATGTCAGGTTCGTTGGTACTGACCGGCTCACATTAGTCTTTCCATTTCTATGAGTATTTAGGGAAAGTCTCTTTGAGTAAGGCATTAGGTAGATTTTGTTCTGCCTCAGTCATTTTGATTATTAGTTCAGTATTCTGACGAATATCCATATGATTAACATGAAATAGCCACTACTGACTAAGGTCTGGATTATGAAAAGATTATCAGTGTACTTTTGGCACTCAAAGCACTGCCTGCACTGGATAACTGTACTGCTATGACGTCACAAGTCGGGGGCCGTTTGCTTACATCGCAAAAGGGCGGTTTTACATATCGTCTCCTTTCTTTAAAATTCTAAAACGTTGGTATGATCAGAATAATACCAACCAGCCATGTTGTATTCCCTTTATAGTTATGAGGTCCTCTCTAACCCCTACCTTCTTCCGTTATCACACAGAGAAAAGAAGTAGAATCACTGTGACTCCCATCTTGATCACTGGGGTAACTTTCCCCAGGACTCTGAAGTGACTCCGTAACATTAGCAGGACTCTATAATAACTCTATATTGACTCCTATTCTAAGACTCCCTAATGATTGGGAGTTACTTTAGAGTCCTCAGTGATCGAGGCTGGACTCCCATTTGAGAGTTACAGTAATTCTACTTCTTCTCTCTGTGCAGCTATTTTTCAATACTCAATCAGTACGATTCTAATGATGGTATAAACAAGCATAATACCTGGTACCCTAAGAAAAACATCTAATGGATATCTTTAGCTCCTGGGATGGATAAAGGTTAATACAAATATGGAAATTATCCCGAGGACTCAACACTTCCTGTTTCTTTCCAAGCTTAATGCAGCCCTGTCGAGTGACTCGCTGGCACTTTATTGATGCATTGAGATGAGCCTTTGGGAGCGCATCAATCCCATAGGGTCGTCATGATGCTTGAATGCAGCACTGGTGAGTTACTCACCTTTCTTGCATTAATGCATCACGAGGATAAAGGGTGTATTAAAGAACTATGCTGCTCTTAAAGAGTTACCTCTCCTTCCGTGTGCCTCAGCTGGAGGCATCATATAAAACACACTTAGCTATTAGATCCCTGCTTCTAAATGTCATCCTATAATTCACTACAAAACACTAACCCTTAAAGGGCCGCACAGTGCTGCAATGTACCATGCCCTTTGTCTTCATGATGCATGAATGCAGTACTGGCGATTCTACTGTCCAAGGTTGCATTAATGTACATAAATGCATCATACCGACCCTTCGGGGATGATACACTTTCGAACGGTCAGCATGATGCATGTATGCCAAAAACAAAAATAGATTTCTCATTTTAAGAAAAAACAAGATGGATAAAATCGACTGGCGGACAAACGGGTTTCTCTTAATAAATTTTCTTAGAACCTTGTTATTTGTCTGCTATTTGTCTGTTATTTGACGAGTTTAATCATCATACTTTCTCGAAATGAGGAAACGTCATTTCTGGAGCATGGTGCTACTCGCAACCCAGTAAACAAAAACGTTTTACAACATTTTATAACGTTATATAACGTTATATAGCTTCTCTCTTAAGGCTCCTTACTATGACGTAACGTTATATAACGTTTTAAAACGTTATTTGACGTAAAATAAAGTGTTTTTTGTTAGCTGGGAAAGGTTTCATTCAGCAGACGCTAAGGGGCATAATAGAGTAAAGTACTATGCGGCCCTTAAAGGGTTTAAACAGCTTGATTATAACCTGGTGATTTAAAAAGCAAAGAAAGCAGTGCTAGAGATTGAACGTCGACATGCCATCATAAACACAGTGAGAAGAAGTAGGATCACTGCAACTCTCAAATGGGAGTCCAGCCCCGATCACTAAGATAGCTCTCCCCACAACTCTAAAGTGACTCCCAATCATTAGGGAGTCTTAGAACAGAGTCATTATAGAGTCATTTTAGAGTTATTTTAGAGTCCTGCTAATGTTTAGGAGTTACATTAGAGTGCTGGGGAGAGTTAACTCAGTGATCACGTTGGGAGTTACAGTGATTCTACTTCTTTTCTGTGTGAAGGGGATAAGGGGCGTCTGTGAGACTTTCTTCCCTGAGGGAAACATTCCGAAATGTCGTCAAAATGACTCTCGTTGTTACATAGCATCTCTGAGACTCTTCCCTGAGGGAAACATTCGGAAACGTCGTCAAAATGACTCTCGTTGTAGAGTCTCTGAGACTCTCTTCCCCGAGGGAAACATTCGGAAATGTCGTCAAAATGACTCTCGTTGTAGCGTCTGTGCGACTCTCTTCTCTGGGGGAAACATTCGGAAATGTCGTCAAAATGACTCTCGTTATAGAGTCATACATTGACTGGATTTCTTGAAGCAATGCTGGTTCGGGGGAAGGAGAAACCAGGATTGCCCGAGTCTTCCCCCAGAGTCAGAGTAGGGCATTGACAAACTCTGGGGGGAAAATCTACCTGAATATGCAGTCTATAAGAAAACCTGCCAGACACCGTTCCTGCCAGCCCCAATGGCTGACTATGATCCTTGTCTACATGCCAGTTTTTACGGCTTGTAAATCGGACCATTATTAAGGATTCTAGAGAGCGTGGGTATTTTGTAGAAAGTTTTCCAAAATTATACAATAGTAATTATCAAAATGATTTGAATATACCAGTAACCTCTATTAATCATCACTTCCTATGTAAATTCTAGCTTTATGATAGTCTTTTCAATGCAATCATTTCCTCTGGGTATCCGAGCCTGCAAACATTTAGCCAGGTCTGCAGAAAAAACAAATCTGCAGGACCCAATGTCCTGCAAGGTGAAAAACTTTTCGTATAGACTGAATATGGCAGGCAATGCTGGACTCTCATCAAGAGTCTCTCATCCAAAGGGAGACAGTTTGACTCTGTGTGAAAGGAGAGTCAGGCTGACCCTCTTGTCATCCACCCTCTGTTATGATGACATTATAATCAGTGCGTTTTCATCTTAAATCTTGAATGGCCGTGGCTATGACGTCATAGGGATTAAGACAACCTTTCTCTCAGCCCCCCCCCCCTCACCCCCCCCCCCTACCTCATCCTTCAGCGTCCAGAGGGAAACTCCGTCCGTCCTGTAATCCCCCCTCATTGAGGGAAGGGCCATTTAATGCATGATGGGGCGGGGGAGGGGTTCGGTGTACTGAAAATCCATAGATTGAAAGGGTTAGTCAGTACAGACTAACCTAGGTTGGTCATATGAGTGTTAGTCATAGTTATATTCAAACATGACCGAGGGGTCAGTCAGTAGTGGCTAACCTAGGTTCATCATTGGTGTGTTTTATTTGTATACCACTAGTTGGGGCCACCTGTCATGACCACTCAGTGGCTCCCCCTGGAAATAAAAAGACTAAGGTGGGTTGGTCAGAACTGACCAACCTGACAATAATAACTTACCTAGGTTGGTCGTATAGGGAGCCTAGGAATATCAGTGTGGATCCTTTTAATTAAAGGGGCCTAGCACACGAGGGTGGGGGGGGGGTAATATGCCAGGTTTTGATGGAGCACTGGTCTTGTATACATAACCCAGCTAACAAAAAAAACGTTTTTTTACGTCAAAATAATGTTATAAAATTTCATATAACGTTATGCCATAGTAAGGAGCCTTAGAGAAACGTTATTTAACGTTATATAACGTTATAAATGTTGTATAACGTTTTTCGTTTACTGGGCAGTATAGGGGCTAATGGGATTTGTTTCTTATGCACTCAGACATCATCTTGAATAAGCGCCTGTCGTTTATAACCACCAGGGTTTAGGGCCCCGCCAAAGAGAACACCGCCCGACGCATTATCATTATGGTAGAGTAACCCACAGTAACTGTTCAAAGAGATATTATATCCGTACTCATGATAAATACCAAAGAGCACTGTGGATTGAGAGTGGATATCCACCGTCATATGACAGTACAGTGACGTCGAAATGACGGTGGTTTTTACACAGCATGAAAGGTATTACACTGCATGTCTACATCATGAAATAACGCATGCTATGGAAAGTAACCAATGAAGATTAATTAATTACGGGATAAATAGATTAATTGATGGTTGAACCACTACTCGGGCTGACTAGCGTTGCCTCGTAATTTATCTATTGCCAGCCAGTGTGCTTGTTTAGCCATTCATCATTTTCTCAGACTTTAAGATCTCACAATATGACTTTAAGATCCAACAACATGATGGTGATACCCCCGACAGTCATTGTACGTGACTCTCTGCCACTTTTAGAATTTCAGGCATTTCCCCGCTGGGAAGTCACTGTTATCTATACTCAGAAATGTGGGGGCCCAAAAGAGTAGTAGGAGTAACATCATGTCTCTACTTTTCCTAAGTGTTCACTCCAGCCCGAACAATAAAAGTAACATTACATGAAAACCTTACAAATCAGTTTGCATTTTTCTGTTATTCCGCGTACTGATACTCATTTTTAGCAGCAAAAAAAATCTAATTTTGTGATGCACTGTCAACATTCGTTCTCTGTTTGCAGCAACATTGGTGGCCAACGTGGTCAAACCTATTTATGGATGTTATGACCAGACAATTCTATAAAGATAGGATTACTTCAAGCCAACTGAGTGCGTGCTACCTATTGATTTTAATCAGCTAATATGGCATGCCCAGACTCCAATATGTGAGTATTTCAGAAGCTAGACTCAGAGACCCAGACTAACCCCCCCCCCCCCCCATGACACCAAATGACCCCCCCCCTGCTAACACTCCCAGCCTTGTGCTAATGCGTTAAGTGCGCAGACGCAGAGACGCACAGTTAACTCTGTAAGCTGCAAATGTCACGTCGGCGACGTAACTATGGAGAGTTTATTCTCTGTGGCTTTTTTTCTCTTTCCCGCACGAGGCACCGGCGTCTTAAATGTTTTGTCTCCTCACGGGAGCGGTGACCTTCTGCGGCTGCTAGCTGTGCAGCTGGCCCCGGTAGGGGGCGGTCATTTTATGATAACGCAGAGGGGGGGTGGGTTGGGCCCCTGGCGGACACTATTTTGTATACACAGGTGTTCGGCTGGAAAGGGTGGTTTTTGAGGGGAAATCCCTCTAGCCAAGGGTCTATTTTCACCAAAATCCCCCTCACCAAGGGTCAGTTTTCACCAAAATGCCTTTAGTCAAGGGTCTGTGTTTACCAAAATCCCTCTGGCTAAGGGTCATTTTTCACCAGGTTGCCTCTAGCCAAGGGTCTCTTTTCACCAAAATCCATCTAGCCCAATGTAAGGGCCTGTCAGAGCTCCATTGGCATACTGTGTCAAAATAAAATTGAGCACACCCCCCCCCCCGGGGAAAGAGGATGGATTTGTCTGTAGCTAAATTGAGATCATCTGCTGATCCACAGGCATTTTCAGGCCAGCTGGATTTGGCTGGGGAATCCCTGCAGAATGTGGTGGGAATTTACGGACGGCTTTTCCCATCCCGAGGATCACAAATCTAAAGATTAGGATGAGAGGGGAGGGGCAGTTGGGGTGGTTCAATAAATATGGCCCCTTAGAATGAAGTGTGGAGGTCTGGTTTATTTGTTTGTATTTAATTTATTCACTCTGGCCGGATATATGCCCTTGAGAACCATGTTGGTCAAAAGAATGTGAACCTATCTGGCGTGGAGACCCAAAATATTGCTAAGTACTCCTTTTCAGAAAAAAAAGCCAGTTCGTTCCTCAAGTTGAAACAAGGACTAGTAATTATTTGTTGGAATCTTTGCAGGGCATTAGACAAATCCAGAACCCCTAGGGGATGAAGGGTGCAGAAACATTGTCACAAAAATCTAGACAATGTTCACACCCTGTTGTTAAATAATGACCACTCCAGTCTGTAAGTGGTGGCGGTAATTGTGGGCAGCTCCAGGCATAGAAGATCTAAGTGTAGCAGCTCACAGAGCAGCTCACAGAGCAGCTCACAGAGCAGCTAAACAGTGGGGGGATAGGAACTAAACAGTGTCTTGTTAATCAACACTATAACCAGGAAGCTTTTACTGTCTACTTCCATAATGGAGTTTCTGGTCTGGGTGTCTAGATGTTCCGGCACTTAGTCGGTAGTGACTGTCTCAGATCAGTCATAGGGATATTGGTCAGGCATGGCCAAGTGCTATTCAAAAATGACTGAGGCATAACAACATATGATAAATGTATTAAAAGTCATTGAAATGGAGAAAACTAAGGTGAGTTGGTCAGTATTGGCCACCTGGACAGTATTAACTAACCTAGGTTGGCCGTATCTATAGAGAGCCAGAAAATGACTAACTAGGTTAGGTACTAGTGACTGATTTGTTAGCCAGTAGTGACCAAGTTCTGCAGCCTAACAATTATCAGTGTGGTCCTATAATTATATGTATACATTATGATTGAACATATTAAGACTATGATGCTGGCCAACCAATGAAATGACCACTGCCTTAATGCTGCAATCAAGCATCATGCCAAGGCCATGTGAGTTACTCACAGCCGCATCATGCCAACACACGACGTAGTGTTTTCAAGCATAATGATAGCCTTGAGGCATCATGCCATCTTTAACCCTGTAAGGATAGCATAATGCATTGATGCACCATGCCCATGGCCGTCATGATGCATGAATGCAGCACCAGTGATTTAAAGGGCTAGCCTTTGATTGGTTAGATTTACAGCCAGGATAATTGATGGTCAGTCTCTGTAAATCAGTAGAGAGTAGCAATAGTAAAAGATATTTTAAGATGCAGCGGCCATAAGTATTATTTCAATAACAATTTGAATTATTATGGCCACCACCTACACTGGTCCAAATTGCTCTCTCCCCCTTCTTACCTGTAAAAAATGCTTAACATTGCCTAATAAAGGCATTGGCTCTTATGCTCCTATACTGAAAAGCACATAGCTGTAAGAAATCTGTAGGGAGATCACATCCCCAATATCCTCTACACGCAATTGATTCTCGTGTAAGACTAAGCTGTTCTCCTACCTCCAACCCTTTAAGGGCCGCATAATGCACTGTTAGAAGTAAGTACTGTAGCTTTACAGTACAAAAGGAGGTATTTTTGGTTTCCAGTATCACATACTGTACAGCTACACTCACCTACTGTAGAACACCACACACAGGAGATCATGGGTTCGAATCACACCTTCGATACTGTGATACTGGAAACCAAAAATACCTCCTTTTATACTGTGCAGCTACGGTATATCTAGCTGTGCAGCTACACTAACTTCTGTGCTTTAATGCATTATGCTCTTAGTTGTCTTGGTGTATGAATGCAGCCCTGGTGAGTAACTCGACAGTGCTGCATTCCAACAACACACCGACACTATGGGGTTGATACACTCCCAAAATGGTTGGCATGATGCATAAATGCAGCCCTGCCGATTTACTAACAGCGCTGTGTTAGTGCATCATGATAACAAATGTTGCTTTAAGGCAGTATGCTGTCCTTAAATGGTTAACATAGGAACCAGAGACCGGCACCGTGAGCGCAGTTATCGACTGCAATCTTAATGTCGTTGATGTAAGCTGCATCTCATGTTGCTTTAGCCCTTTAACCCTTTAAGGACAGATGTCGCTAATAGATGACATTGGTCATTATGACGCTCCAATGCAGCCCCTGCATTGGTGATCATGCCTACCCTTTGGCAGTGTCTTAACCCTGAAGGGTCGACATGATGCATGAATAGAGCACTGGCAAGTTACTCGCCAGGGCTGCATTCATGTATATGATGACCACGGCAGGATGCATTAAGGCATCTTGCCGTCCTTTAAGGGCCGCATAGTGATTTAAAGGCCCAAGTGTTGCTGCCCCTACAGTGAGAGTCAGACTGGAGCGAGGATCGGTACTCTTACCCATTTACAGGGGATATGGAGCCTTAATGTAATTTACCCTTTTTTAACAGGATGCATGAATGCAGCCCTGGTGCTGCATTCATGCACCATGCATATGATGCATGAATGCAGCACCAGGGCTGCATTCATGCATCCTATCGACCCTTTGAGAGTATATCAACCCTTTGGGGCTGCATCTACACACTCAAAAAAGGCATTGTCACTAAAACCAGACACTGCCTGACTTTCATGTGAGAGTGGTTTTAGCGACAATGACGCTGACTTTTATGAGTGTGTACGTGTTGTGTGTTGTGTATTAAAGCACTTAACCGCCAGTAAAGAGTAGAGCAATGTCATCAGAAATGTGACATACCTTTAGGGTGTATAAATAGCACAAGCCACTAGTAATGGGGGATACTCTACTATATTTCTATAAGATAGATTTACAGCTCAATACTTGCCAGTGGCGCTGGCAGAGAGGAAGGAGGGATGGTTGGCAGAATTAAATTTGTGTTGACTCAAACCTCAGGGTTAGGAACTACAAGATTTGAAATGCAGTATCGGCCACCAAATCATGCATCAAATGCACTTTACTGTTTTCCGCCCGAAAAGCTTAACTGCCCTCCAAACAGAACTCAAGAATGACACACACTAGTACCGTGTGTATTTCCCGGGGAAAGCACAAGCTGCATATGCAAGATGGAGATTCTCGAGAATAGTGAACGTGACAAGTTTAATGGTGCATTTTCCTTGTGCAAATGTTTGCAGGGTGTACTTCCATACTTCAGACTGGTTCAAAGGGTATAGTGCAATAAAGCACTGTGCTGCATTTAAAGGTCTGAATGGAAATATCAAGAAGTGTTACAACCTATGTATCAATATCTAACATCAAAATGCAAATTATAATAATTTATCGGAGCAGCAAAGTCCTTTAATCACTCTGCCCTCTAGCTGGCAAGTGGTATGACTTCAGCCATAGCGAATATCTAAACTCTTAAAGTGTCAGTATGATGCACCAATGCAGTGAAGACTAGTAATCTGATATGTTTTTTTTAATACCATCTATATTCATAGAGCCGGATCTGTTTACTAGACAAACCCTTTTCCTGCTTTCTGCTATTTGCCCTTCTGCTACAGTAGTTTCAATCAATACAACTACCCTCTACGCTTAGTCCACAGTTTTTTTTAGTGACCTCTCCCAACTGTGTTGCCAAGGGACGCAAGCTGCCAAGAATTTCTCTTTCAAACTTGTTGTTGTGGAAGTGAGTTTGTGTGGCTACAATTCAAACAAACACTTGATCCCAGTTCATGTGTGAGTAGTCCCACATAAATAAAAGGATGCTTCTCGTAATGGATTCCTACTTGTTGCTGCCATTTTTGTTAAAATTTCTCTTTTTGATCTAAAATAAAATCAAAATTTGACCCACACTTCCTCAAAGTTAATGTTAATAGCAGGAAAGTAATCGTGCTGGAAATATATTTACCCTTGGTGACAGACACAAGGAAAAAGTCAAATTTATTTAAATGAAATGGTTTACAATAGAAACAGTCTACACTAACAATCTAAATGCCCCAGGCCTTAGTCTGTAGTGGCTATCCCAGGTTGGTCATTGGGACATTGGTCAGGCATTAACAAGTGCTATAGGAGTCAAGATGGATGTCCTGCGTATGCTTGTAACTGGCAGGATAAGCACTGATAACAGCGTTTACATGGGTACAAGCTCTTACGTAATGCACCCTAAAGATTCTTTACTGAATGCAGGGTGTTAACTGATTGGTTGTTAATGCATCCAGCTACATGCCTATTCAAGAATGACTGAGGCAAAAACAAAATATGACTAATGCCTTACTCAAACGGACTTCAAATGAGGAATTGAAATGGAGAAGACTAAGGTGAGTTGGTCAGTACTGACCAACCTGACAGTATTAACTAACCTGGGTTAATCTTATACACTCTAAGAACAGTGTGTTGTGGGAACATGCTTAAAGGGTAACACACATGAATTTGCAACACACTTTGAGATTCTACACACTTATGAATTGTAACACACTTTTTGTCAACTCACTTACCTGCTTACACACTTGTGGTCAGAGAGGTGGGTATCACATACAAAAGAGGGCAACAGCAGCAAAGGTCTATCATGCACCTATGCTACATTCTTACAGCCAAATAGTAGCTGCCGCAGTGGCTCAGTGGGCAAGTCTTTGGACTGAGAACTTAAAGATCCCCACTCGATTCCCTATGGGGCTGACTGTCAAATGGAATGTTTATTTTCTAAGAAGGACCATAATATTTTAGCCCCCCCCCCCCCCCCAAGAAGTGTCAAATTTCTTTTCCCCTCAGGAGGGGTTGAACTGTTTTACAACCCCCTCCCCAACCAATCCACTCTACTACAATAAAAGATATGACACCTATTTAATAGGGTTTAATTTGCAATGAGATACATCCAGAAACTGTATTATTTGAATCGCATTGAATGAGCAAACTCACTCAATCCATATTGGAAATAGATCGGAAGTTTTTTCTCTTCAACTATACACACATGTTCTTTGCGTAAACCAAATAACCATCCCACGTAAGACCTTATTAGAGGTTCTGCAAGGCTGTAAAAGCAGGACTTATTAATAGCTGATTAATTATTGTCTTTATAATAGATATCAAGGCCTGCAAATTATTAGTCAGTGCATTGGCATCCCTCAATAAGGGCGGTCTTTGTATTGTCTAAGAACCACTTCCTGTCATAACATATTAATACCCAAGAGTAAAGTATATAGCTTACTGGTAACTGGTAAGAAGTTGTGTGATCTTTGAGAATACTTTGTGTCTCCTCACTGTTGTGTGTTCTGGTACCTATTTGAGGGGGGAATACGCCATGATTGTACAAGGAGATTTGGTGGCCTAGTGAGCAAGTCGCTGGACAAGTGTGTGAGAGGTCCTGGGTTCGATCGACAGAGAAGACCTGGCACCAAATCTTCCCAAGTGAAACAAGTTGTCCTGACAGGAGTCGCGTCTGTAAGTGTCGGTAGACAGACTGCGGTGAACCTTCAGTGTCCTGGTCTCCCATGAGACGTGCACCGATCCGCTTCAACCCGTAGAAGCATAATACACTTGCGACTGGTAAAGAGATAGCAGATATCAGTGTTGACGAAGGTGGTCCTAGCCAGGAGGGCAAAAGGCTATAATGGACTACTGGAGACTCTGAGAAAAGGTTGTGAGAGCAGCCATCCCACGCTATCTGACGGTGGTACGGTCATGGCACATTGCGCCAAAGTCACCAGTTGGTTATCAGGTGTGTTAGTTTTGCCAGGGTCAGGAGCTAGGATGTGTTCACAGTGGTTGACTATGATTTGTTCACTGTCAATACATACTCAGTTTTGATATATTACTTCTATTCCCACTTTTCTGTATATTATGAGCGGTTCAATAAACACTTTTCCTAGATATAAGAAGCCTTTAAAAGTGATACGCAGAGTATATGCACAGTATGAACATGAATAGCCCTGACAAGAAATTAGATAAATTTATACTTATCTAACTCTTAACCCATATAGAAAGTAATCATACTTAATATTGAAAAAACAATAATTGTCAAGGGATTCGAACCTGCATGGATGTGCCAGTCCCTAGACCACTCAGCCACTGCACCTGACATACTCTGTGAGGTGTAGAACAGCTATTTTAACCCCCACCTCCTCAATACCATGGCTTTGTACACCAACACACTTTTTAGGTTCAACACACTTTTTCCAAAAGTGTGTAGTGTGTTACAAAAAAAAGTGTGTTAAAAGTGGCTTCAGAAAAGTGTGTTGAAAAGTGTGTAAACGTAACACACTGTTTTTAGAGTGTAGGGAGCCAGAAACTGACATACTAGGTTAGGGACTAATTTGTTAGCCAGTACTGACTAAGTTCTGGAGCCTACCGATTATCTGTGTACTTGGCCATGGCACCATGGCACCAGTGTGCATAGTCAGGCTGAAGCTTCCTTTTTCCTCTGTGTACACCCAGCGTAATGGGAGGTGACACGTTAGTTCATTGAGTATGCAGAAGGTCCCAGGTCCCTTTTTCCAACATCTATTCGCCTTGTATTAGATTAGACTCGGGTACCCAGTAGGAATTAAATGCACACGCATGGTAATTTAAAAACAGGCTTTAATGCATTTTTGTTTAATATTCAGAATAATTCATACTAAAAGGCAAGCTAGATAGGCTTGTGTTCTTAAAGCCGTTTTGCCATAACACCATCCACATAAGTGTCTAACAGTATTTTGTCCATTGAAACAGAAAATGGGATAAGAATAAAGGAAGCTGCCTGACTACTTAGCAGGAGGCAATTTACAAGTAACCCTTTAAGATCAACATAGTGCATTAATACACTATGTTCATTTGTTGTATTAATGCATCTTAACCTAAACTGGAGCATCAAGGCACTGTTGGGTGCAGTAAAGCAGTGAGTTACCCTCCCCCCACCACCACCACTGTACTGGGTTGATTTATCATAATGACAAACCCATGTGAAACCTTGAGACACCATGTTGTCCTTAAATGGTTAACCTTGATTGACCTTCTCTAAAAGGATTACCCGCCAATTCCAGACACGTGACTTGCCTGAGGAGAATAAATCCTTTCTTTAAAAAAACTGCTTTTTCAGATAAGAAAAAAATTCCATCAAAATGGATTGATAATCTTTTAAAATGCTGTTCCATTTTAAGCCCATTCAGAATATTATTCCATTTAGAAATAAAGTCTGAGCTGAGCATCCACATTGACAAGACATAGGAGGACCTTAAATGTAGAGTAAAAAGGGAAATATGGGAGGGGGACAGTTGGGGTGGTTTAATAAATGTTGCCTATTAAAATAACGTGTGGAGGTCTGGTTTGTTTATGTGTATTTCAATTATTCATCCTGGCCTGGAAGACTGTGTTGGTCAAATGAATGTGGGCTTGTTTGGCGTGGAGACCCAAAAATAGTACTCCTTTTCAGAAAAAAAAGCCAGTACGTTCCTCAAGTTGAAACAAGGACTAGCAATTATTTGTTGGAATCATTGCGGGGCACTAGACAAATTCAGAACCCCTAGGGGATGGAGGGTGCTGAAACATTTTCACAAAAATCTACAGAATATTCACACCCTGTTGTTAGATAATGACCACTCCAGTCACTACCCAGTAAACACAACTACGTTATTAGAACGTTATTTCACTTCGTAAAATAACGTCAGAATGTAAGGGTTTATTTAGGTTATTTTACCTAGATTTACGTGAAATAACATTTAAAACACGTTTATATAACGTAACTTGCAGGTTATTTTAGGTAACAGTATTGACATAGTTTAACGTAACTGTTGAAATTATGTGCGAAATTCAACTGAATTACACTAATGTGTGAATTATCTAATAGGTAACATTACTATGTTAATACAGGTTGGTTTATGCTTCAGAGAGGTATATAAATATTGAAAAAGATATGTTACACATTGTGCCAAGGTGGGATTCGAACCCATGATGCCAGGAGGTTGGTTCTTTCAGAACAAGAAAAGGTTTGGGTTGTCTAACCGGGGGATTGAACTGAGGGCCTGGCTATCACTGGCTGGCGCTGTACCTGATTGAGCTACCGAGTCAGCTGAGAGAACGGCTGTGGACCAGCATACAGGAGAGAGGTGAACCTAGATCTCACAAGATTTGAGTACATTTACACACAAAAAACGCTTGCAAAATTTGAAAAAGGTTTTCATACTGATATGTATAGTTAGGGGCTCCTTGTAGGGCTCGAACCCATGTGGGTAAGTTTTAGTACCAACGCTTAGAGCTCACAGCCACTGGGCCTGTACATAGTGTGGGGTGGCAGATCACCTACTGAAGGATTAATGGTAAATACACAAAGTGTACAGGAGATAGTAGGGACCTTTAGCAACGACGACGTAGCCCATTAACCCTTTGCTACTAAACCTATAGTTGATGCCATGGCAGGGCAAACATCGACTATAGTCATCATAACTTTATGGAATTTAGAACAGAGGCAGGCAGGATAAATATAACATTCTACTTGTCAACCTACAACAGGTTCCATAGTATGATGGTTAGGGCATTTGCCTTCGGATTCAAAGGCCTGGGGTTCTAGCCTCAACCATTCCAAAGTTGTCAGACTTTTGTCAATTTTGTCACAATATGTGCAAATGTGACAAAATCCTGGAGTTTTTGTGATGATGACATAGAGGTGATGTGACAATGAGAAAAGCGACGTGACAATGAGAGAAGTGACATGACGATAAGAGAGAGGTGACATTGGAAGGATAGTCTAATGGTCCATTTGTTCATCATGAAGGCCTACTAAACATAGCAAAATCTGAAACGTTTGTTTCCAAACCATATACAAACGTTTTAAAATGTTCTGGAAACGTTTTTGTTAGCTGGGTAGGCTATGTAAAGAACTATATGCATGTGATGATGCTATCCACCCCGATTCTATATCTGCCTCCCTAGCTCATTCAGTAGAGTAGCTGTTTCCTAATGTGAAGGAACCAAGTTCAAGTCCCAGTAAGGTACAGTAAGTCACCAGGGGAAATCTGTAATAGAACCAGTTTTATCTTTTAAAAAAAAAAAATTTGTATATTTTTTCTAAATGTTCAGCCCCACGGGGCCCTGTAGTTTTTTTTATAGGTTAGGTTATTTTACGTAATTTACCTAAATAAACCTTCAGGAACGTTCCCAGAACGTTCAAATAACGTTTATTCATGTTCATTTAGGTAAAATAACCTAAATAAACCCTTACATTGGAACGTTATTTTACGTAGTGAAATTACGTTTTTCCAACCTAGAGAATAACGTTCTTTGAACGTTAAATAACGTAAGTGTGTTTACTGGGTAAGTGGTGGCGGCAATTGTGGGCAGCTCCAGGCATAGAAGATCTAAGTGTAGCAGCTCACAGAGCAGCTCACAGAGCAGCTAAACAGTGGGGAGGGGAACTAAACAGTGTCTTGTTAATTCAGACTATAACCAGGAAGCCTTTACTGTCTGCTACCATCACTGTAAAAGGTTGCAACGTTGCCTTTTTATTGGTGTACAGTAGAATCTACTGTAGGTGTACAGTTTATTGTAGGTGCACAGTGGAATGTCCTGTAAGGTTACAGTAGATTTTACTGTGTATCTACAATATTTTTTTACAGTGATAATAGAGGCATGAGTTTCTGTTTTGGGCATCTAGATATCCAGACAGCAATGATCCATATAAACAAGGGTGGTACAACAATTAT
Source organism: Harmothoe impar (assembly GCA_947462335.1). NCBI lineage: Eukaryota > Metazoa > Annelida > Polychaeta > Phyllodocida > Polynoidae > Harmothoe > Harmothoe impar. Next base: position 68,990,692 of record OX381712.1, on the reverse strand, counting down.
ATTTACTCGCCAGTGCTACAATGGTGCATCATGCCGGCCCTATGGGAGTGCCTCATAGGGTTGGCATGATGCTTGAATGCAACACTGGTGAGTTACTTGTGCATCATGATGACAAAGGGCATGATCCATTAAGGCATGATGCCGTCCTTTAAGGGCCACATAGTGATTTAAAGGCCCAAGTGTTGCTGTCCCTACAGCGAGAGTCAGACGGGAGCGAGGATCGGTACTCTTGCCCTTGTATAGGGGATATGGAGCCTTAATGTAATTTGCCCTTTTTTTAACATGATGCATGAATGCAGTCCTGGTGCTACATTCATGCATCATGTCGACCCTTTGAGAGTGTATCAACCCTTTGGGGCTGCATTTACGTATCATGACAAGAGGGGGTGTTGCGTATTAAAGCACTTTACCGCCCTTCAAGAGTAGAGCAATGTCATCAGAAATGTGACATACCTCTAGGGTGTATAGATAGCACAAGCCACTATTAGTGGGGGATACTCTATTATATTTCTATAAGATAGATTTATACAGCTCAATACTTCCCAGTGGCGCTGGCAGAGAGGAAGAATTGGGGAGGGAGGGGGGCTAGCAGAATTAAATTTGTGTTGACTCAGACTTCAGGGTTAGGAACTGCCAGGTTGGAAATGCAAAATCGGCTACCAAATCATGCACCAAGGGCACTTTACTGTTTTTCTGCCCGAAAAGCTTAACTGCCCTCCTAACAGAAATCAAGAATGACACATATATATAGCCAGTATTGTACGCTGGGGTCACGTACATCCCATAGCAACCAGAGGTGTGTCTGGCTTTAAAAGCCAGACACACCTCTGGTTGGTACGGGATGTGCGTGGCCCTAGCGTACAATACAAGCTTTATTACACGACCAGAAGACAATTTTCCAACCCCCCTACCTTTTAGTTGTTGTTTACATCGCCGATTCAATTGTTTATATCGTTAATTTGCATCGTTCACATCGTCGTCTGCTTTGTTTATATTGCCGCCATTGTTATATCACGTGACCAAAATGCTGCCTCCTGATTGGTCTAGAGCAGCAAAAAGCGTACCACACACCCGGGTGGTATGCAAAAACGTACCACATCCCGTGTGGTACGTTTTTATTGATTAAACAAACACAAGATCGTACCAATACTGTTAGGTCGTGTAATAAACACTAGTACCATGTGTATTTCCGAGGAAAAGCACAAGCTGCATATGCAAGATGGAGATTCTCGAGAATTAGGAACGTGACAAGTTTAATGGTGTATTTTCCTGGTGCAAATGTTTGCAGGGTGCAATAAAGCACTGTGCTGCCTTTAAAAGGTCTAAATGGAAATATCAAGAAGTGTTACAACCTATGTATCAATATCTAACATCAAAATGCAAATTATAATCATTTATCAGAGCAGCAAAGTCCTTTAATCACTCTGCTCTCTAGCTGGCAAGTGGTATGACTTCAGCCATAGCGAATATTTAAACTCTTAAAGTGTCAGTATGATGCACCAATGCAGTGAAGACTAGTTATCTTATATGTTGTTTCTTTGAATACCATCTATATTCATAGAGCCGGATCTGTTTACTAGACAAACCCTTTTTCCTGCTCTCTGCTATTTGCCCTTCTGCTACAGTAGTTTCAATCAATACAACTGCCCTCTACGCTTAGTCCACAGTTTTTTTAGTGACCTCTCCCAACTGTGTTGCCAAGGGACGCAAGCTGCCAAGAATTTCTCTTTCAAACTTGTTGTTGTGAAAGTGAGTTTGTGTGGCTACAATTCAAACAAACACTTGATCCAAGTTCATGTGTGAGTAGTCCCATATAAATAAAAGGATGCTTCTCATAATGGATTCCTGCTTGGTTGCTGACATTTTTGTTCAAATATCTTTTATCTAAAAAGAAATAAAACTCTCCCACACTTTCTCGAGGTTATGGTGAATAGCAGGAAAGACACAAGGATGAAGAAGTAGCCAGACTTTAATCCAGAATTTATTGTTCAATGAAATGGTTTACAATAGAAACAGTTTACACTGATAATTTAAAATGCCCTGGCCCTTAGTATGTATTGGCTATCCCCAGTTGGTTATAGGGAGATTGGTCAGGCATGACCAAGTGCTAATAAGAAGTGACTGAGACAAAACATCATACGGACTTCACATGAGGAATGGAAATGGAGAAGACTAACGTGAGTTGGTCAGTATTGACCAGCCTGGCAGTATCAACTAACCTAGATTAATCTTATAGGGAGCCAGAAACTGATAAACTAAATTAGGGACTAATTTGTTAGCCAGTACTGACTCTGGAGCCTGCAGATTATCGGTGTACTTTGCTATGGCACCATGGCACCAGTGTGCATAGTCAGGCTGATGCTTACTTTTTCCCTCTGTGTAAACCTAGCTTAATGGGAGGTGACACGTTAGTTCATTGAGTATGCAGAAGGTCTCAGTTCCCTTTTTCCAACATCTATTGTCCCTGTATTAGATTAGACATGGGTACCCAGTAGGAATTAAATGCACACGCATGATAATTTAAAAACAGGCTTTAATGCATTTTTGTTAAATATTCAGAATAATTTATACTTAAAGGCAAGCTAGATAGGTATGCTTGTGTTCTGAAAGCCGTTTTGTCATAACACCATCCACGTACCAAACTATCAATACTTTATCATCTTTACCAATTGACAATGATGGCTTGATGCCTGAACGCCAACCCTTGTAATTTTACCCAATTTTGGATTCTTTTTGGTGTTTTTAGAGATTCATATTTTTCTCTTGCATGATTTGGTGAAGAAGAATAAGCTCCTAAATGATAGTCTGATTTCAGAAAGATGTCTTTTTTTAACAGGCATGTGCAACAATTTCCTGATATTCCTAGTTTCCAGAAGAATCAGTGAGTCATCCTGATGACCTGCGTTGCAATTCTCTACACATTCCTGATGCGCTGAAATCCAACCTACCTTCCCTAATTTTTGGATCCATGTTGCTTGAAAAACATCCTTTCTTTTGAGCTAATTTGCCAACATAATACAGCATGGCAGGATGGGCAATTAACTGACCGTGTATTGGTCCGTCATGGTCCTGTATATTACTGATTGATCTCAGTGAAATCATACATAAGAAATTATTTTAGGACACGCCACCTTTTGAATTTGTATTACTCTGGAAATGAAAGAGAAGAAAGGAGAGGAAATATTCATAAACGGAGTATTATTGATGGCTGTGTTCTAAGGCAATTAAGTGTCTAACAGCATTTTGTCCATTAAAACAGAAAATGGGATAAGAATAAAGGAAGCTGCCTGACTACTTAGCAGGAGGCAATTTACAAAACCCTTTAAGAGCAGCATAGTGCATTAATGCACTATGTTCATTTGTTGTATCAATGCATGTTAACTTTAACTGGAGCATCTATACACTGTTGGTATACTCCCAAAGGGTGCTGTAAAAAAGCACAATTTAGTTACCCTCCCCCCCCCCACCACCACTGTACTGGGTTGATTTATAATGATGACAAACCCACGTGAAGCCTTGACGCATAATGCTGTTTTTAAATGGTTAACCTTGATTGACCTTCTCTAAAAGGATTACCCGCCAATTCCAGACACGTGACTTGCCTGAGGAGAATAAATCCTCTCTTTAAAAAACTGCTTTTTCAGATAAGAAAAAAATTCCATCAAAATGGATTTATAATCTTTTAAAATGTTGTTCCATTTTAAGCCCATTCAGAATATAATTACATTCAGAAATAATGTCTGAGCTGAGCATCCACAAGACATAGGAGGACCTTAAATGTAAAGTGAAAAGGGAAATACCAAGTCCAATTGGTTACAAACATAGTTATATAAATAAGTGCTACTTTGGTTTCTGTAGACTTTTAAGCACCGGGCCGCTTATTGCCAGATGGCAGTTCATAATAATTATAGAGGACCATATAAAGTGGGGAAGGTGGCATAACCTCATTACTCTCAACACTCTGGGGGCTGGTTTACATAAAATAATTATGGTCCATTTGGTTATTTCTAGACATACATCATTTTACTTACTCACATAACAGTTAAGGGAAATTTCTCAAAATCACTGCTGATTATAGTATGGCAGTTTAACCCTTTAAGGAAGGCATGATACCTGAATGCATCATACCCTTGGGCGTCAAGATGCATTAATGCAGCCCTGGTGAGTAACTCGCCAGTGCTGCATGCAAGCATAATTCTAACCCTATAGGGTGCAGACACCCCTGAAGGGTCAGCATGATGCACCAATGCAGCAACGGTGAGTTACTCACTGCAGCTGCATTGCTGCATCATTATGAGAAATAATATTATCTTTTAGTAACATCCCTCCTTAAAGGGCTAAGTGCCTTCCAGGTTATAGCTGAGCGGTGGCAGAGAATAACATTGACAGTGTCAAATAGAAGTGGACAGCTGTGTTTGAATGGTGTGTGCCATCTGCTAGGCAGCACGGTGCTTGGAGAATGTGAAAGGAATTCCCTGGAGTAAACCCTTTAAGAGCTGCATAGTGATTTATTACATTATACCACTTCATTATGATGCATGAATATACCCCTTGGGAGTAACTCACCAGTGCTGCGTTCAAGCCTGATGCTGACCCTGTGGGTTGATACACTCACCAAAGGGTCGGCATGATGCATGAATGCAGCTGTGCTGAGTTACTCACCACAGCTGCATTCATGCATCATGACCACAAGCATATCTCATTAAAGCCCTATGCGGTCCTTAAAAGGCTAACAGTTTAAACTGTAAATAGCTGCCATCTTGTCCGCCATCTTGTCCACCATCCTGTCTGCCATCTTGACAGGGATTCCCACAGGGAGTCAGGAATCCTTTTCACTGAGCTGCTTATAACCTTGGGAAGTCAGCACATCAGAAACCAGTTCACTGCTGGTTTCAGTCCTGCCATGACTGATCACCATCAACCAGCTCTGTGTCCAATCAGAAAATTCCTTACAGCTTTATCCCAATTTTACAGTAATAACTGCCATTGGCTGTCTCTTGACAGCCAAAGCCAGGCTAAAGAATTCCCACCAGCCTACCCAAGAATATGGGGGTCCCATGGGCTTTATTTCTTGTCAAGTGACACTTTTTACTGGTTGCAAATTACATGTTAGTGTTAATGACCATCGGCAACCAGCGTAACGTGACGCTGGGTGGTTTCCCAGGAGACGCTGCCCTGTCACGTGACTGGGTCAATGACTGCTATTAAGTTGACGACAGTTTTAACACTTTGCCCTTTACGGGTGAGCACTGCCATTTTGCGGGCTGCCACCTACTTGTGATGTGGTGCTCCCACTTCTAGGCAAAGCTCTTAATGACTTTCGCTTAACGACTTCTGTGATTTGCATCTCAAATCCCAGAGCATGATTGGCTAACAGACCAAGCCTGATTGAATCTAGCCAGGCGGGTTCTAAGCACGCACACCATTTGGCTCAGATCGTTTGTTACGTAAGAACCAACAATTACCGAGCCGGATCGAGAGCAATCAGGACAAGCTTCCCCTTCCATGACAATAGCGGTTGTTACACTCTCCATGCCAACAATTCCTCAGAATATTCTCACATTACTAGTATAAGACAAATTAACAGCAATAGAAAAAGAGACTTATAGATTAGTGGCCTTGTTGATGGCATCCATTATCTACTTCAAGATTTGTAATCAATTTTCGGATTGAGCCAAAAAAAAAAAAGGTGTGTTTCAGGTAACATGGCAAAAAAATTTAGGGTCGGTAGGTCGGATTTCTTTTATTTTTCAACTTTGTTTTTTATATCTAAAATGGACAAAAAAAAGGGTAAAAATACGAAAATTTCTTCAAAATTGCATAAAAAAACTTAGGGCCGGCCCTGTTTTGATAGGGATGGTCAGGTGACCTGAAACAAACCTCCTTTTTTTTGGCCTTGGCTATAATAATACTTGTAGTTTGAGGAGGGTGCATGGTATGATACCAATGTTGATACCTATCCTAACCCTTATGGATTTAGCGGTCTGATTACCCCAGTGCTTATACATGACAGGCACTTATTAAATATCTTTTTTAGTGCTTATGATATATTTTCAGACCCTAATATCCCCAGTGCTTTACAACCAGTGGCACTGATTCAAAACCTGGCACTGTGAAGATATGATTTAGAGAAATAAGGAAATGGGATCTGGCAATGATAGATTCTCCTCAAAGTGATTTATCTTGGCTATATACCTGATTGATTCTGACAAGCAGTTGGATCAGAATCCCCCATGACATCTGCTGTCTGTACATTCCCTATCCGGGCTACTGTTGAAAGATCGACTTTGATATATTGGTTGCGGCCATAGAGGTTGGGTGGCAATCTGATCCCATAGGCTATGGTATAGGCACTGCAGGCTTAGGGGCTAATATGATATGTATAGGGTCTACAGTGCTGTATATGGAATTTACTTTCCAAAAGGCCAAAAGGCAGCAGTGTCCATACTATGAGAAATAGATTGAGCTGGAAAGTGGATTCAGTATATGAAAAAAAAAGTCTGCAATATGGCCAGAATGGAGAGATTTTCAAATAACATCAGTAGGGGATTTTCATGTGGGAATAAGAACAAAATGGTAGTCATAAGCTATGAGACTCACCCACTCTGGAATATGAGGTATACATGTAGTAGCCTATTGTAAAGTACCTCCTGGAGAACTAAACAATGCCAGACTTCCTTTAATAGAGTGCCGGACATTGATGGCTCTTAAGCTAGACTCTTGTGCTAGACTCGTGCTCTAGCATTGCCTGACTCTCGAGGGAAATTCCAGCACTCCCTAATGTACAGGACTCTACAGGAAGAGTCCAGCTGGAGAGAGCATTGCTGGACCTTCCATCTCAGCATGCCTCAATTCCCCTTCAGAGTCTAGCTAATGCTCTCTATCTCCCTCAATACATACAGATCGGTGTACATGCCGATCTCATTTCACAGTAAATAAACCTTCCCTCCCATTGTGCCTTTTATTTGATATCATGGGAGACACATTGCTTTACAACAAAGCTGGCCTAAAACCTCTGGCCTTGGATGTGATACATTGCCTGAGGCGCTCTCACCTCTTATACTTACTGCATCAAAGAGACCTCTGCAAAGTACACATAATCAGTCTCTATTACCCACAGGGCAGAGGCCAACAGGAGGTAACCCTTTAAGGGTAGCATAATGCATGATGTCCTTTCATCATCATGATCGGTAAATTCAGCTCTCCCGAATAAATCTCCAGGGACATATTCAAGCAGTATGCTGACCCTATGGTGTTGATACACTTTGGACTGGTCAGGATGATGCACCAATGCAATACCAGTGAGTTGTGCAGCATCTGTGAATCATTACCACAAATAAACATGAATTTTAAGGCATCATGTTGTCCTCAAGGGGCTAAAGGCTTGTAAAGCTTGTTAGAAGGTCAAGAAGGTCACCCGGGAAGTGTGCCGGTCAGTAGAGAGAGCAAATGAAAGCTTCATCAATTTTGATAGTGTAGAAACCTCTTATGTTTCATGGTTTAAAAGAAAACATTTAGGGTCCATTTTTCTTACTGCACTGTTGTGAAGTACACTGTAATATGTAAGTTTCCGATCCTTTGTAAGGCAAAATAGTTTCCTGTAAACTTCAATATATACAGACAACTTCCCTGTTGATATTTTCTAATATGGATCAGTAAGTATACTTCCTAGGTAAGAGTATGGGAGCTCTATCCAGGGGCCTTCTCAATATCTTCAAATTTTGTAAACATCTCACCTACATCTATATTTTCCATACACTCAGACTTGGAGTTGTCTAAGTATAACAGAATGAAGGAGAGGTTTTATTCTAACTTATACAAGAGTGCCAAAAACTTAGCATCGAGACTATTGTATTCAACATAATAGATACTGTTTATACCATGGTGAGAGGTAGCAGATGTTCTGACCTGTGTAGGTATGTAGACTACACAGGTGTGTGCTAGGTGTCACATACTGGACTGCACCCAGTGACACCCTCCCCTACCTCCTGAGGTCAGTCTGATCCTACCTCAGCATTCACCTGGGAGGTGGCCAGGTGTAGTTTATACTAATAGTATGATTCCTTTTGTGGACTGAAGCTGTGACCGCTATAGACAGTAAGAATTGTTGACCTTTTAGGAAAGTTATTGATAAAGCTGTATGTCCAACTTATAAGAACACAAGCAGGATAAAACTATAATTTGCAATCTAATATGTACACCGTTGATAATGTCTTGAATCTCCTGATATAGGATGGAGCTACCAATGCAGTGCCATATATAATAATTTGCCTATGCTGCATTGGTGCACCATATCGACCCTTCAAAGGCATAGCAATCCCATAGGGTCATAATGATGCATGCATGTCGCCCTGCAGAAATAATTGGCAACATTGGTTTGGAAAAAGAACTCCCTCGAACAGGCAAATTTGCATTCACAAGCCCAGTTACTAAGTAGTAGGTTGCATTCCTTACATTAGAAAATACTATAGAATGGCCCACTTACTAAACCACTTGGCTCCGATACCTACCAATGTCATCCCAATAAAAACCACTGATTCTAGTCATTTATACAAGTAAAGCCATGTAGCGCATTCCTTCTGGGTATCCCTCCAGGCGTTAAGGTAGCCCAATAACCATTTAAAGTGGGGGGGGAGCTTAGACCAAATTTTTTGCCGCAACCAACTTAAAAGATGCTATCCATCATGAGAAACATGAATCTGGCCTTCGTTTTTGAATTTGAGATTCCTAACCCCCCCGTACGCCCCCTCCGAAGATAAAAAGTATTTAATTATTTAATTAAATACCATTTTTAATCATTTCTGAAAAATCTGTGTATAAAACCTGTATCTAACCACTTGTGGCTGATGTATAAAAATAGTCAGCATGAAATTGAACCATTTTTAGTCATTTGCAGAATCCAATATGGCCGCCAACTGTTAAAAATGACCCATTTTTCCCCTTTTTTGGAACAAAACCTCTACAAAACCATCTTGCAGTGATGTCCAAATGTAGTCAGAAGGAAAGTGACCTCATTTTAGATATTTGAAGAATCCAAGATGGCCGCCAAGTTTAAAAAAATACATTTTTTTTTTTTTTTTTAAACTATTTTTGCATTAAACCTGTATACAACCACTTTGTGTTGATGTATAACAATAGTCAGCATGACAGTGAACTATGTTTACTTATCTCATTAATCCAAGATGGCCACCAAATTGAAAAAAACACACTTTTTTATATTTTTTAATGAAATATTCCTGGATAAAACCACTCTTTTGGGAACATCTTTCAAACAGTTAGTGGTGTGGATGCCAAAGAACTGCATGACAGGATAGATTTTGTCGTGACTGACCAGACTTTGCACAATTTGAAAGTAGAAAAAATGGTGGCCGATGAACTTTAAACTGATAATGTGCCTAGCCATCTGTTTTTCAATGTGCACCAATTCCTTATGTTTAATCGCATGATAACTAGGCAATGGGTAGATATAGATAAATCATGACTTGGACCAAGGCTGAGGAATTCGATGACTTCATTGCACCACACAAAAACAAATTAGTAAGCCTCAAAGGTTAGAGGTTCAATTGACTCACTCTCACATGTGCTGTGATGACGTATCACTTTCATGAACTATCTCACTTCCTTGAGAAGTTTGTGCAAGGGACAAATCAATGGGCATGCATTGTTCGCTGTTTCATCAAACTTGTGCTTCTCAAGGTCATGTTCTGTATGGGCACTCTTATTGGTGTTCACCTGACTGAGCTTTTCTTGTCATTAACAAACTAGCACAACCTACTGGACCTTGATACCAGCTTCCCAGCAGCTCTGTTTCATCCACAGACCCGGTAGATCTTCTTGATACTAGTGAACCAGCATTCAAATTTGTGTCTGATGTAAGGTTTTGAAAGTACAAGGTACAATGATGACATCTGTGAGGCCATTGAGAAAACAGCGAAAGAGTATCGGCCACTGGTTCTAAAGGTATTGTCCATGCTTTCACCTGAACTAGCCTGTTTGTTTCAGAAGCAAAAGGGGAATATCTTTCGATTTGGTGAGTGTGATCCACAGACTGAAAATATGCTTTGCTCAATGCATCAAGAGAAACCTGAACATGCACCTATCAATAAAACAAAATCAGAAGTAGAACTAGTGGATTATAAGCTAGGTGTCATAGGAAGCAAACACCTGGAGACTGTGTCTTCCTTGGTAGTGAAGGCAAAGGCATATGATCTCTAGGAGGATCACCATCTGGGGGCTTCAAGGAATTGGTAAGAGAGAATGGGCCCATACCTGAACTAAAACTGGAATGGAAATCAAAACAAACAGACCTGAGATCTCAGAATATGACAAGCAAAGAAGCTGGACATATTCTAGTTGCTAGGCATATATTGAAGGATCTAGATGACCTAAAGAGGATGGGAGGACCATTCAGTTCCTTCCAGGAAATGGATATGTATCTCAGGACCCGTTCAAGGAAAATGGAGGAAAGGTTCTATATAGAGGTGAGATATGCAAGGGGCACAATTCTAGCCATGCCAAAAACAAGTGATCTGCTCCTCCTGATGAGGGACCACAAGAAGCTGCCTATTGCAACTCGTGCAACAAACTTAAAGTTCTTCCTTGACAATGCCTCCTCAAAGTCTGATGTTTCCCTCATAGATCTGAACAGCTTTGGTCAAAACTGAGTGCCAGCCACTTTGCTACATAGCTAAACACAACCAGTGTTTTATTCTTATCTTTGATCTGAAGTGATTAAAGTCTTGTAACAGGTCAGCGGAAAACAGGTCAGCCCCACGGGGAATCAAACCCAGGCCCCTCCGCTCTCGAGTTGAGAATGCTACCGCTACACCACAGGGCTAGCTGCTTCTCACTGCTCTGCTACGGTACTTGAGCTACCACAGGCGGGCAATGCGCTCTCCACGCACGCTCGGGCTGCCCTGAGCGATACGTGCCCGCTACAGTCTTAAGAGCGTCTTCACCATTCTGCCTTTTTGTTCAGATTACTTTTACCATAATGAGCTCAACCATGTCTAAGATTTGTTCCTTGTCTTGAGGCTCATAATAAGTATAGGCTCACAGGAATTAGATATTAGGATTAGTATTAGAATTAATATATCAGTATACAGCACAGGCCATGATATTTAACATTTTACCTGAAAGCATATAAAAAACTGATCTTTTTTAACAGGGCAGCCATCTTTTATCAAAAGGTTTTTAAAAAAATGGGTATTTTTCAATTTGGCGGCCATCTTGGATTAGTGACATATCTAAACATAGTTCACTGTCATGCTGACTATTCTTATACATCAACACAAAGTGGTTGTTTACAGGTTTAATGCAAAAATAGTAAAAAAAAAAATATATATATGTATCTTTTTTAACTTGGTGGCCATCTTGGATTCTTCAAATATCTGAAAGTAGTTCACTTTGCAGCTGAATACATTTGGACATCACTGCAAGATGGTTTTGTAGAGGTTTTGTTCCAAAAAAGGGGAAAAATGGGTCATTTTTAACAGTTGGCGGCCATATTGGATTCTGCACATGACTAAAAATAGTTCAATTTCATGCTGACTATTTTTATACATCAGCCACAAGTGGTTATATATAGGTTTTATGCACAGATTTTTCAGAAATGATTAAAAATGGTATTTAATTAAATAATTAAATACTTTTTATCTTCGGAGGGGGCGTACGGGGAGGTTAGGAATCCCAAATTCAAAAACGAAGGCCAGATTCATTTTTCTCATGATGGATAGCATCTTTTAAGTTGGTTGCGGGTATTGCATCACCAATTTGGCTGAATAAGCTCCCCCCCTATTTAAAGGCAGCATAGTGAATGACTAACCAATCCTGAAAGACCAAGACAACCCTGGCCTAATTCGGTAATCAAAGGAAACATGTATAACAGCATCAGCCCTACAAATGTACATGTATAAACCTTGAAGCATCATAATATCCTTAACCCTATGAGAGTAGCATGACAAGTAATATCCCTTTTGACATTTTGATGCATGAATGCAGCGATGGTGGGTAACTCGCCAGTGCTGCTTTTATACATCATGCTGACAATATGGGGTTGATACACACCAGCAGGGTCGGTATGATGTTCAAGAGCGGCATCAGTGAGTTAATCGGCAGGGCTGATTGATGTTCTATGATGATGAGGGTCGCCACACGGCATCATGTTGTCCTTAAATGGTTTAGTACTCGTTGTATCAGGTGAGAAGGATTCAGTTGACTGGTCTGGTGTCAGGTCCCACTCTCCAACACAAAACTCACTCCTATCACTCTCCCCCCTGACTCTGCACTAGACCTGATATCTGGAGGTGAGAAGGACAGGGAGTTGGGGCTACTTGTACTACCTCCTAACCCTATCACACACTCCGATTGTGGTAACAAGAAATAGTTCCTAAAGTCCTCTAGATTTCTACTTTATCAATTATTCAAAACCATTAAAGTCCTGCCAAGTTACTCGCCAGGCAAGTTTGATACTCGCCAGGACTGCATTTTTACATTACAATTATAAATAGTATTAAAGTGCTATGCGGTCCTTAAAGGGTTAATACATTAAGAGCTAATTGATGCAAACATATTCAAAATACATAATGGTACGAATCAGTAGGTTTTTTTTTATAGACAAGTAGGTTGGGGCAGAGATTCAAGAAATTTGACCCCCAAGATAGTGATCCGTGGGCAGGAGAGTGGGTCTTCTGCCCTGTTAGGTATGTAGGGCAGACACCTACATGGTGACCTGACCCAGGGCAGCAGCTGATCCCCGCCTTACACCCGTGTCTGACATGGTTGACATGGGGCGGAGGGAGGTATTAAGGAGAGGGTTAGAGGTTCATGGTCTATATGTCTGTTAACCCTGAGAAGGACAGGGAGTTGGGGCTACTTGTACTACCTCCTAACCCTATCACACACTCCGATTGTGGTAACAAGAAATAGTTCCTAAAGTCTCTTTCCTCTCACGAGAAAAGAAACCACTAATTATCATGTATACTCACCTAAACAATAGCCTCTGGCTACTAGATATAGTAAAAAATTCTAACCCTTTATTATAATTTATAGTGTGTTAGGTAAGTTATACATAGAAGGACCATGCTCCTACATGAGCCTGCTCCTCCTATTTACATTATTCCTACAAAGGCTTAATTGCCTTTTATTACCTCCGCTCATCAGAAATTGCTGGTGTCTGTATAACACGGTCTTCCAGGCCATACATTCCTGCCAGGATAAATAAAAGAAATTCAAATCAAAAATCAAATCATTATGGGCTGCATAGTGCTAACCCTTTAAGGACGGCATAATGCATTAATGTATCATGCCCTTGGTAGTCATGCTGCATTCAAGTATCATGCCGACCCTACGTGGTTGAGACACTCCCAAAGGGTTGGCATGATGCTTTAATGCAGCACTGGCAAGTTTCTCACGAGGGCTGCATTGGTGCATCATGACAAAAAATGTCATGTTTTAGCAACATGCTGTCCTTAAAGGGTTATAGGGCTCAGGATACCTACATGGTTACCTTGGTCAAGGCGACTGCGGATCCACACCCATGTTTTACCTGCCCAACATGGCGGGTCGGGGTAGGTCTTGGGTCGTGGCTTCTCTATATGCTCACTTGTCTGTTAACCCTTTAAGGGAAGCATAGTGCTTTAATGTCCTTGGTCGTCATGATCCATGAATGCATCCTTGGCGTCACAGTGGCGGATCCAGGATTGTCTAGAGGGGGGGCCCAAACCTGGCCAACCCGGAGTCACTGTCTATTTTCCGCGAGCAAAGATACAAGGGGGGTTTGGGGGCATGCCCCTCAAGAAAATGTTGTTGATCTAGACTTGAAATGGTGCATTCTCAGACATTTTAGGACACAATATTTTAAGACTCAGCCTCCTCCCCCCCTATCCAGATCAGAGGCCTCAGTCAGGCCCGATGAATCATACTCCACAAGCTCTTTATATCTTTCATTCCCGGGGGAGGGGGGGCAATGCCCGTCGCGGCCCCCCCCCCCTGGATCCGCCAATGGGCGAGTCTACTCAGCAGGGCTGCATTCATGCACCTTACAGACCCTTCTCGAGTGTATCAACACCAGAGGGAAGGCATGATGCATACATGCAGCACTAGCAATTTCCTCTCCAGGGTTGGCATGATGCATGTATCCTTATAATGGACTGTCTAGGCCTTTCCTATTGGGATACATGACCCAGCAAACATCCTGTCACGATAGGGTGGTCACCTAATGCAGTAGTGTAGCCATAAGCAGAAACTGATACTTACATACACACATGTATGTTTGTAGTTTTCCATTAGAAGTAACTGAGAAACATGCATGTCTAAGTGTCAGCCTAAGGCCAAAAAGGAGGTTTTGGGACTAGTACACACTCAAAAAAGTCAGCGTCATTGTCGCTAAAACCACTCTCACATGAAAGTCAGGCAGTGCATGACTTTCACATGAGAGTGGTTTCAGCGACAATGACGCTGACTTTTCTGAGTGTGTAGTACCACATGTAATGGAAATGCTGCCTACATTTCAATTTGCCTCTCTCTTCGACTGCAGACAATGCGACTTACCTTCAATTGCTAATAAGAATTGAAAATGAAAAATAACTACCCACCAAAGTTTAAAAAGGGCAGCACCCGATCTGTATAGAAAGGTAGTCTCTGAACCCTCTTTAGTTATGAATGTTCTCTGTGCCCACTTCCCCTAAGTGGGAGAGGTAAAATGTGGGTAATTAAATTGTGTGTCTTACATTATAGGATCTTTCATACCAGCAATTTTTCGGGGGCCAAAATATATTCAGGCCCCCTGCTCTGTGATTGGAGGGCCCAGGCACCCCCACCCCCCACCCTTTTTCCTAAGCCACTGATGACAACTCCCTTAGACCCGTGAATCACCTAGCTGACATGGGTGTCAGGGTGAGTGGTCATGGCCTCTGTGCATGTTCACTTGTCTGTTACATGAGACGTCCTGCAGTCACCACAGGGTGGTGTAGGGACAGTGTCTAACGCAGCAACACCCAGCCATAAGTAGGACCTGAGGTGTGTATATATATATACATGCCTTAATGCTATGCATTAGGAGGAACCGATATGCATGTCTGTGTCTCTCACACGCATGCCTAAATGGCAGCCCAAGGCCAAAAAGGTTTTAGGACCAGTACCATATAAACTAGAAATGCCCCTACATAGGCTTTTTGAACGCAGTCCTGGCGAATAACTCACCAGTGCTGCATTCAAGCATCATGCCAACCCTACAAGGTTGAGACACTCCCAAAGGGTCGGCATGATGCACTGATGCAGCACCGGGGAGTTACTCGCGGGGTGCATTTGTGGCTGCCCAGGTACATCATGACGACAAATGTCATATATTAGCGACATGACATCCTTAAAGGGTTACGAAATATCCAGGGCAGTCTTACAATAGTAGCTAGGGCAGTCCTTAGCATGTGCAGTACCTTTTACCTGTCTACAGACAGTAGAAGGTAACTAGAGTCAAGACACAAAGACGGTAACGTCAGCCAGGTGTGTTTGGGGTTAGGGGAATGTGTGTTACACGGACGTGTGCCCTCCACGCCCTACTACACATACACCTTGTTCTAGGGGCCAACACAAAAAACCATAAGTAGAAAAAGTATTGTGAGACTGACTTGTAAGAAATAGAATACGTTTGTATATCTTTCTGTTTACTCAGAGATCTATGCACACTTTGACTCTAAAGAATACTAGTTTTGACTCCCAAAACTAAGTTGAGTCACTAAAGATGATGTGTAAACAATTTTGATGTTGATGTTTTGGCAGATCGTTTGGCTAGGTAGGGTCAGATGGTTTATAAGACCAGGGGTTGCCATCCGAGAACCTTACAAATAATAGTTACTTGATGTTATTTTCTTACACATCGAAATACATTTATCATAGATAAATACATACTCAAAACTCTAAACTGGTCTACTAGAAGCCTTCTGATCCGCCAATTCATGTCCTATCATATTGGAAACAATGAGTGATTCCCAAACAGCTAGTATCCCACATCATGGAAGATTTCATGTGGATAATCCGATAGGCTGATAGAGTCAAAGCACTGCAATGCGTTAGCTCAACAAAAATATATTCCTGTTAAGTCGTTTTTTTCCTGCTGAGCCGTTTCCTTTGTCTTTGCCAATATCATTGCTGGTGTTATTATCACAGGAGGATTTGTATTAAATGTATTTTTCATTTGGCATAGCTTCACCGACTGTCCTAGAGGAACAATTTAATCTAGAAGCCTGAAAGGGGCTCAGCTACATTGCTTTGGGTTGCTTTGCAATACTGATTCTCCTATAGCCCTATGTCCTATGAAAAATGAGATTCTCAGCAAATTTATTCAGATAGCAGCTTTTTATAGTTCATATGACATGAATTCCAATATAACATCAAAACATGGCGACTTTTATTTACAGTGGACTTTTAACTTATGAATTAGTGTAGACCGATTCATGGGCACTGTGCAGTAAAAATACAAACACAGCCTTAAAGATGGTATATAAGCTAACGGACTTCCCCAACCTTTTCGTCAAAATGGATATATTTGTAATGTCAAGGTTTTTGTTATTGTTTTAGCTGATATGCAGGGCTTAGTGTTAAATATATTTGTCTTTAAATGCATGATTTGAGATAGAAAACAATGTTGCTTATTCACCTCACTGACTCAGTGTCCCCCCTATGTGAGCATACTGGAAACTAGGCTAATAGGGAAAGCACTGAGCCATGCAGTATAAACACATAGGGAGTATTAGTGTCGGCCTACAGCAAAAATGATTGCACTACATGTGTTAATTTTATGGATTTAGACTCTGCCAATTCTTTTAAAATTTAAGGAGTATGTATAGGATAGGGTATGCAATAGTCATATGGCATGATGAAAAAAGTCATCAAATTTTAGCTGACACACCATCTTTAACCAGGAGTCACTTTCTTCCTGCAGAGGGTCCCTAAGACGCCAGGGGACTTGGAGGAAGTACTTCTGTATTCAGGTCATGATCTTAATTTTCATAGTGCCATAGTTCTGTGTAACATTAAGCATGTTTTCCTTCTTCCCAAGAGAGCTCCTGCAAAAAACACCATGGGGCATTGAGGGTGATACAGGATTCTCTCCCACTTGGGTTATTCCCGGTATGCCATTTGCTAATTTCTAGTACATTTCCAGGAGTTTCCCAGGGGAATATTGGCAAGGGTATCATCTCTGTTGTGTATATGAATCCAGGAATATAAGGCGTGAGGCAGTAACATCATGCTCTCATTGTCCATTACACACATGGATACATTATTTCTTAATATGTCTTCTAAATAGGTTCTGCTATTATCACTCCCTTTTGTAGTCATTCCATGATCTACCTCCCTGTCTACCTCTGCCTCTATGCCCCCTATCTCTCTTTTTATATTTGGCCTGACCCATTTTTTAATGCACTGCAATCATTTCATTTGCGAACATCATCTATCCTATTCCCCGAGCGGTGTGAATACAATCTGTCTGAGTGTGTGCTGCCCTCTATGACTGGGTGTGTCTGCCTGACCTCCCCAGGACATGGGGTTACAGTCATTGCGAAAACATGCAGGACAGTGGCAATGTCCTCCTAAAATGCCACCGGTCCAGCAGATTCACAGCTTTAGCAGGACCGAATGTCCAGTCACATTTTGGGCTTTTCTGAACTAGAAGAATTCAGTCGGGCTTCTAAAGCTGAAATATTTATGTCAATATACTCTGTAAAACAATATATCTATCCTGATTTGGCCATTAATGGTTACAATTAAAATGTATTTTCAATAGACAAAACTATGTCGCTATCCGGTCCTCCAAAAATGTAGCCGGTCCTTCTACATTGAGAATTTGCAGGACCGAATGTCCTGTGAGATGAAAAAGTTTTCGCAAAGACTGGGGTTAGGTCTGACCACTGGGCGCTGTAGGTGTCAAACTCATTCAGGGAGAAAAAGGTGAGAGTCAGCTGGACCCCCCCTAAACAATGGTCATGATGAGCCTCCTTTAATGGGTTACATAAGTTACTCTCTTTTGAGAGTCAGCCTGATCCTGGAAATACAATTCCTCATATCAGAGTCAGTGAGACTCTTTTTCCACAGTCAGGCAATGATGAGGGTCAGTTAGCCTGAGCTTTCCTTTGTTTGCTACCAGGCAGGGACACAATGCAGTATTTAGCACAGTGGTATGGTCTCTGTGAGACGAGATTTAAACACTCCTGGCCTCTCGCTACAGTGCCTGACCTTCTCTGTGACCAGAGTCAGCCATAGACAGTCCAGCATGGCCTGACTTTTATGCCACTGAGTCAGGTATTGTTGAACCCTATTGGGAGAGAAGGCCACATCAACATGATAGTCACATTGGCATGAAAGTCAGGCAATGCTGGAGCCTCTTTACAGTCAAAGTCAGCCTGACTTTCCAGGAGGGTGGTTTTGGCGACACATGCCTGACTGTGGCATGTGAGTCCAGCTGACTCTCACTTTCTTCTCTGTGTTGCAGTGGTACACATTGATGTCTACAAATGCCTGTGCCTTGCCCCCCTGATCCTCTCCCAGCTGCCTACTAGGGGTGTCCGCTGTAGTGTGTTTGCCTGATGTCTGTGCTCCTAGCTATATATATATATATATATAGAATTAAATGTCTGTTTCATCTAACATTAATTGTACAAAGTATAATTTAGGTATTTAAAGAGATAGATAGGATGTTAAGCAAAAAAATATTAAGAAATATTGTCAAGATTCTCTATAACCTGTAGGATTTTGCCTCAATTTTGCCTCGACTCATTGAGATTGGTACTGTTAACTCAGCAAGGTCCAGAGACCTGAAACCCTTCCCTGCCCATCCCTATACTGCTGTCCCAATGTACATAGGCAGTAGGTGCACAGAGAGAAGAAACAGTGTCAAAAGGGAGTCCAGGTTGCCTCCAGAATGACTCCCCTGTTTAGGAGAGTCCAGGTCACTCAAGGGAGCCTTGGTGATCCCTGACTGACCTAAGGAAGTCACCTAGGAGAGTCGACCCAGAGAGCTGTATGACTCCCCAGGTGACTCCTTTAGGTCAGCCAGAGAGTCGCCTAGGCTCCCTTGGGCGACCTGGACTTCCCTAAACAGGGGAGTCATTCTGGAGGCAACCTGGACTCCCTTTTGACGCTGTTTCCTCTCTCTGTGTTGCACTCTGAGAGGAGAGATTGCACCTTTCCTGTCCCACACTGACCAGTATAGCTGGGTGTGTTTGTCTGACCTCCCATGGACGTGGATCTAGGTGTGTCCAGTGGTACGTCCATGTAGGTGTCACACCCACTATACTGTGTACACAGTGATGGGGGTCTGTGTCCAACCCCCTCCCCCCTCCCTCCCTCCCTCCCTCCCTCCTTCCCTCTCTCCCTCCCTCCCTCCCTCCCTCCCTCCCTCCCTGCATCCCAATGAAATATATGTCTTAGCGTACATGGTTAGAAAATGTTAGGTAGGTCGAGATAGGACGCCAAACAAAAATTATGTTATTGAGAAATATACTGTAATTACCTGATAAGCACAGGACTAGGGCCCTCTTGAAACTTGAAATCTGATTACAGACAATCATGGTAGGACTTTGCCTCAATTCTATTTAATTGCTCATAGCTCAACCTTTAATATCAAGGTCCATTGACCTAAAACACCTTCTTTTTCTGGCCCTTTACTATTCATCCAATATTATGCAATGGCGGTATGTAGTACAACGGTATGTCTGGGTAGAAAGATTGGATCTTTAGGCCAATTGGAAAAAATCTAGTTTCACATCACTGTGCACCGAAACATGTGATGAGGGTGTTTTTTATTTAGTTTCTTTTACTGAGCGACCAAAAAATAAGGCAAAATATACTTTTCGCAGGCAAATTTCACATGTTAGTAACTAAAGAGTTTATTGATTTTTGAAAGTTGGGAAAATGTAAGTTATTTCTAGCCAACTGTATTGCTGTCAGTAGAGGCTTTATTTTGATACCAAATAGTCAATATTTATCCATTTTTATCATGTTTTTTTATAAAGAATTTGCCGAAAACCTGATTACAATGATGCGTGTGGTGTTGAGAAAACATTTTTCTTTTTATTGGCTTTACTGTACGTCCTACAGTGTTGTGTTTGCCTGACCTCACCCGGGACACGGTCAATGTGTGTCCAGTGGGAGCTGTAGCTGTCACACTCACTACTACCGTGGTACACCCTGGTGTCTGCTGGGTCTGTGTCTAGCCCCACCCAATATAAGCTACTCATGAAAAGAAAAATGGTTCCTCATCATCATTTACTGCAGGCTAAAATGCAAAGGATACTCTTTTCGTTCCCAAAATTAATATTAAGTAGATAAGTATTTATTGATCTTTGAAAGTGGGGAATTATATATATTTGACCATTTTTATCATGTATCTTTATTTCTAAGTTTTCCTTAAAGCCTGATTTCCATGATGCGTGCCATGAAAAAATAACATTTTATATTTTTCAGTGGCCTAAGCTACACAGGGAAAAATGTGACAAAAGCATGTGAGCGTTAACCTTGTCACCAAAACTGCATGCTTACCAGGGTCAAGCATTTTATTGAGGGCCAGACAATGCTGAACTTTCACTGGTAGGTGTTGTACTGCATAATGTCCCGCCTCAATGGTAAAAGTGAAAGGAAAATAATCTTGCTGCTAGCGATAAGTGCATTGATGAGGCAACATCTACATGCAACATAAAGCCTAGTGACATACGACATGAGGCTTAAAAAGATAGTGACATGGGACATGAGCATTATTAAGCGACATAGACATATGACATGCTCATTTCTTAATATCGACATGCAACATGAGGACCCCCCTATCAAGGGCTACACTGACCAGGCGCCAACAAAATTGCATCAGGTGAATTGCATTATGGGATCGACATTGATATTAATGTGGTCCTATTAATGATGACCCCTACCCTCCCCCCCCCCCAAAAAAAAAACACAAAAAAAACAACAAACAAGCACATTATCTTAAACATGCCTTTCTATGGATCTTCCACACATGTCTGTCATACCTCGGTGCAGACAGGGCCAAAAATACGTTTGTTTCACGTCACCCGACCAACCCTGCCAAAACAGAGCCGACCCTACGTTTTTAAATGCAATTTTGAAGAAATTTCTGTATTTTTACCCATTTTTGGTCATTTTAGGGTATTCGGAGAGGCTGGCTAGAGTATTCATGTTTAAAAAAAAACGTTAAAAAAAAATCCGACCTTCCGACCCTACATTTTCTTTCCATGTTACCTGAAACACAGCTTTTTTTGGCCCTATGTCTTTTGCCAGTCATACTGTGGTGCAGACAGCGTGTTGCTGTACACAAAAAGGCTGTTTGTCAACACAGCAGGTCACGTGACACCCAGCTGCTGCCTGCTGGGTAGCAAAGAGGAAAGAATACTAAGAGGGTCCACTAGCTTATTTCCCCTAAATTCTAGCTAAGTACATTACCTAGTGTGCTCAGCATTTGAATTCCTCCGGAAGTAGCAAGAGCAGCAGAATAAGCAATCACTGTTTTGAAAGTTTGCTCAGTTTTTCAGGAGTTCAGTAAATGCCGGGGAGTCATTGTATTGGCCTAAAGTGTATCCCACTTACTCATTACATCCTCTGATGAATGGAGAGCACTGTACGCCCACTGAGACCCTGTCTACCTAACCACAGGTTAAGCCACATTGCGGTTGCAATAAGTTATTTGTATGCATTTTTAGGTAGACTTCTCATTAGCCAGCTAGATTTGGAGAAGGCCTGGATGGCTGGCTACAGCTGGTTTGAGGTGGGCTCTGCTGGTTGTATACTCCATCTATCAGGGTACTTAAAAGTACCAGGAGAATGTGCACTAGTCCTATGAAAATACTTAAGCTAAATTATTGGGTTAGTCCTTTGGAGAACAGCACCATTCTAAAGGATTTAGAGCCTTTGGCCTGTCAAGGGGCACCAACAGCAGATCACCTAAAAGCACCATCTAGTCTTTGGTCCTGGTTGTCAGCTTCCTTGAGTATTTTTTCTATCTCTCACAGTCCTATGTGTGTAGACAGTGAGTGTAGTTTATGTGGTATGTAACATATGTACTCTTGTCAAACATAATACTATAGCCCTTTAAGGACGGCCTGATGTCTCAAGCTAACATTTGCTGCTATGGTATACTATTATATTTCTGGTGAGTAGCCCGCTGCCACTGCATTGATGCATCATGCTGGTGATATCACCCCGTTGGGTCGTCATGATGCATAAATGAATTCCTGGCAAGTCACTCACCAGGATTACATACATGCATCATGATGAAAACATTCATAGTGCATTAGCCCTTTGAGGACGGCATGTCACTAAAAGATTACATTTGTCGTCATGATGCACCAATGTAGCTCCATTGAGAAACACGCTGGTGCTGCATTGGTGCATCATGCCGACCCTTTGAGAGTGTGTCAACCCCATACAGTTGGCCTGATGCTTCAATGCAGCACTGGCGAGTTACTCCCCAGGGTTGCATTCAGGGATCATGGTATGTATAGCATAGCACATTAAAGCACTCTGCCCCCCTTTAAAGAGATAATGACAATGAATGAGCTTTTCCTTTGCCTTCATTCTGCCTTCTTATGGGTGATAAATCTTGTGTCATATTACAACAAGTAATAAGATAAAAAGCTAATGTAATGTTCATAAACATAAAGGCTGGCTTGTCGTTCTTTCATAGTCTGCTCTTTTTCTAGAGGCACAGAGGCAAAACCATGACTTATTGCATTCACTGAAAGTACACTACAATATTTATCAACCCGTTAAAGATTGTATTTCAACTCACCTCGAAATATGCTCTCTTTTCATACTGTGCATGTAGTTAAGAGTATTGTACAGTGATTTGCACCGCTTTAAAGCAATGTGGTGTCGTAAAACAGGTGAGGCCACATTTAAAAGAAGGTGTATGTGTTTCAGGTTACCCGACCCTTCCTAGCAAAACAGGGCCGACCCTAGACATTTTAATTCAATTTTGAGATAATAATATTTAAAGTAATTTTAGGGCTATTTCAGAGCCAATTTGATAGTCCACGAGTCAACGCCATTGTCTGTGAGTCAGCATTAATGTTTGCAAGTCAATTTTTGGGGCCTTTTCAGGCCAAAGTACAAAATTATTTTTTTTTCAAAAAGAGCTGACCTACCCTACCTAGATTTTCAGACTATGTAGCCTGAAACACACTTTTTAGTTTTTTTTGGGCCTGAGAATTAACCCACCTGAGTAACTGTCCCCCAGACATTTGGCTGTGTCTCACCAAAGCGATTCAAGTCGAAAGTCTCAATTTATGACCGAGTGTAATCTATGACTGGATGCACTCTATGGCCAGATGTAGTCTATGATCTGCTTAAAACAAAACAAAAAAGAAAAGAAATTGAAGTAAAATTGGTGATATAAAGTCTTAAAACATCTATATTTCGTGCGGGTCATAGATTGCACCCGATCAGAGACTTTCAACTTGGATCGATCTGGTGAGACACAGCCACAAGAGGATGATGACCCTAGGGAGGAACTGGCAGGAGTATACATGGGATCATGTTGTTATGGGTAATGGAAGCAGCTGATTGCGGCAGGGAGGCAGGGTCACCGACCGACACGCGTTATACATACAGTAAGTGAATTGCTAAGTGACTCTGTATGGGAGACAGTAGTGGTATTTCTGCTAATACTAATGCTGGACCATGTTACAGTTAACCCTGTACATTGAAAATCCATAGGTTGAAAGGGTTAGTCAGTACAGACTATCCTAGGTTGGTCATATGAGTGTTAGTCATAATGGCAAAGTTATATTCAAAAATGGCCGAGGGGTCAGTCAGTAGTGGCTAACCTAGGTTCATCATTGGTGTGTTGTATTTGTATACCACTAGTTGGGGCCACCTGTCATGACCACTCAGTGGCTCCCCCTGGGGGAAAAAAGACTAAGGTGGGTTGGTCAGTACTGACAATAATAACTGACCTAGGTTGGTCGTATAGGGAGCCAAAAAATTACTAACTAAGTTAGGCACTAGTGACTGAGAGGTTGGGCGTATCGGGAGCCTAGGAATATCAGTGTATTTGGCTAATAAAATACCCCCGAACTCTTTAAGGGCTGCATTTTGCTTTAATATGCTAATTACAGGGCAGGTGTTCATGTAAGGGGCGTGGCAAGCAGTTTCAAAGTAGGGGGGACTGAGGGGTATTTTGACCCTTTTTGAGCCCATTTTATGTGACCTTTTTGGTTTGACCTTTTTTGGGGTTGGTCAAAAGTGGGGGGGACATGTCCCCCCGTCCTCCCCCCAGTTGCCACGCCCCAGACTGAATCAATGTAAAGGTCATTAAAGGCGTAGGATAGATGAGGGGTTGTTTACAACGCTGTATTCATTGTAATTCTGACAAATCTGATGACGCTAACCCTTTAGGGATGGCATTCCCTGACCCTGTATTGGTGCATCATCCTTCGTGAGTTTGTCAACCCTGTCGGCATGATGCATGAATGCAGCACTGTTCAGTTACTGCATTCATACATCATGCCGTCAAAGAGGCATAAAACATTATGCAGGCAATAAGGGGGTAATGTCTGGCAGGAGTATACATGAGATCATATTGTTATGGGTAATGGAAGCACACTGAAAATCCATAGATTGAAAGGGTTAGTCAGTACAGACTATCCTAGGTTGGTCATATGAGTGTTAGTCATAGTTATATTTAAACATGACCGAGGGGTCAGTCAGTAGTGGCTAACCTAGGTTCATCATTGGTGTGATGTATTTGTATACCACTAGTTGGGGCCACCTGTCATGACCACTCAGTGGCTCCCCCTGGAAATAAAAAGACAAAGGTGGGTTTGTCAGAACTGACCAACCTGACAATGATAACTGACCTAGGTTGGTCGTATAGGGAGCCAAAAAATGACAAACTAGGTTAGGCACTAGTGACTGAGAGGTTGGGCGTATAGGGAGCCTAGGAATATCAGTGCAGCTGAATGCGGCATGGAGGCAGGGTCACCGACTCAAGCACTATACGATAAGTGAATTGCTAAGTGAATCTGTATGAGAGAGGCCAATCGACAACAGTGGTATCTCTGCTAATACAAATGCGCCAGTGTGCTTTAAGGGCTGAATTATGCTTTTCTGTGCTCTATCCTTTTTCCTCATGATGCATAAACGTAGCCAGGGTTGCTTCCATGCATCATGCATTATGGCAACAAAATGGAAATAATGTACACGGTCCTCAAAGGGAAATAAGACAACCCCAGGGCAATTGGTGCCTACGACAACTGGCCCCAAGGTTCATGTTCATTAATCATCACGATGCACGAATGCGGTCTCAGGGAGTCACTCAGCGACTCTACATTGGTGCCTCATGACAGACTCTTCTGGATTGCATCAACCCAGGATTGGCATGACATAATCATGCCCCGATAAGAAATGTACTGATAGCATCCAAGCATTGACTTGTTGCTGCATTATCTATGATATGAATGTATAGACTACTTCATGGTGTAAGGCAATCTCAATATTAATGCCTAGATTGGCCGAGCATGCTCGATACGATCCATCATCAATAATCAAGGCCCAAAGACTACAATCACCGCTAGCCTTAATTGAGGCAGCAATCTTTCTTCTGGGGCCAAGAGGACATAATATGGTCTAGAAGCATAGGGCACTATGATAAGAGCAATGAGGATAGACCTCTGTTTACTCACCAGGGCTGTATCGAAAAAAAGCACTGTGCTGCCCTTAAAGGGTTAAAGACCCAGCTGCTTAGAGCCTGACGAGACTTGTTGCTCAATAATACCAGGGCAGGTGTATATGTACAGGTCTATAGCGAAGTCTCAGATTTCTCTGTATGGGCAGCCATGTTAGTTCTGTTCTCGCCATTTATGGTGAGACTTAGGCAGTGACCAGACACTCACACCCCATAGCTTCCGGGGAACAGGCTACAATACGAGAGCGGAACCAAGGTCTCACGAGATTGATGGTGTCAGTGTAAACAGTGTGGGTGCGGGAACAAGTCCGATCCCGGTAGAGGTCTATAGTGGCTGCTTGGCTCTGAGATGGTATATCATCAAACCAACCGTCTGAGGTTGATACACTCGTGAAGGGTCGGCATGATGCATGAATTTAGCCCCGGCGAGTAACCCACCAGAGCTACATCCATACATCATGTCAACCAAGGCCTCAATGAATTAAATCACTATGCGGCCCTTAAAGGGCTAAGTGCCCGGGAAACTTGTTGCTCAATAATTCCAGGGCAGGTGTACATGTACAGGTCCTTGGTGCTGAGTGGCTGCGGGCTGAGATAGATTAGGGGCTGCTGTATCGGAGACACTCATCTATTATCGCCCACTTCCGCCCTATCCACCAACTGCCTTCTTACCGCTGTTAACCCTTTAGGGGATGCATAGTGCTTTAACCCTTTAAGGAAAGCATAGTGCATGTATGCATCATGACCCTGGTCCGCAAGATGCATAAATGCAGCCCTGGAGAGTAACTGACCAGTGTGCAATAACTCCCAGGCAGGTGTACAGCCTATAAGATAGATTGGGGGCTGCTGGATCGGAGACACTCCTCCATTATCGCTCACTTCCTGCTGCCACCAACTTCTTAACACAAGGCGGTGTGTCTCAATGATGAAAGATAGCCCAGAGCCGTGTTTTCATTTTCAATTATGGCAATATAAATTGAACATCTTTATTGGATAATTCATAATAAAATTAGATTTCAGACCGTGTCTGCCTGCACGACAATAGATGCCTGAGCCCAGCTTGTTATCTGGTTATACATAGTTTACTGGCGTGGACTTAACATGATTTATACACATAATGACAGTCAACCCTTTAGAGTAATCCTGTGATATGTTACGTTCTCAATCGTGACTATGCATGCATGTAGCCCGAGCGACTATATTCGCCAGGGATGCATGCATGTATCATGCTGACTCTTCAGGAATGTATCAACATTGCATGATGCATGAATGTAGCACTGGAGATATTCACCAGGGGCATTAAAGCATGAAACTCTCCATGAAGGGTTAAAGAGTAAAACAATTAGCACCAGACATCAATGAGGCCAAATAAAAAAAAAGGTTTGTTTCTGGTCACCCGACCGGGTCTAGCAAAACAGTGCCGGGTCTCCCTATTCTTTCCAATTTCTTGAAAATTTTGCTATTTTCCAGTTTTTACGGTGTGTAAATCGGACAATTATTAAGGATTTTAGAGCACAAACTCTCAAATCAGGCCTAAAATGGTGAAAAGCAAAAAGCAAAAATTAAAAATTAAAAAAAATCGGCCGGCCGGGCCTAGCTTTTCAGACCATGTTACCGGAAACCAACCTTTTTTTTTATTTTGGCCTGATGAAAGACTGCAGAGAGGCATGTTTTCCCTACAAATTGGATCATCCATAATACATATTGGAATGCATTCAGTGCCAGCGCCTGAACAGCAATTAGAGTATATAATAGAGACTTGAGACCAGTATCCCCAGGCTTGACAGAGCTAACTCTTGCTACCTGTCCAGCAACAACCGGAATAGTGCGGCGACCGGTGCTCTGGCCTTAAATAGGCTTGTAGTGGTTCAGACTCATGCTTCACCAAATGGTAGACTAAAGCAGGACTAGAAATCAAATGTGCCGTGACAAAAACCCATATACTCAAACATATGCGAAGTGATGAAGGTATCTACAGATGGGTCAAAAGCAACCTGGCGACCTTGGTCATTTTGAAGGTGCCTTTCAACATAAGGCAATAATACAAGCGACCAGGCTACTCTTGGACAACATTGACAATAGGTTAAAGGGTCGAAAAAAGCGCCTTTGTGACCTGAACCCCTTAATTTTCGCGACAGAGCATTAAAGCAGTATGCTGTCCCTAAAGGGTTAATAGATAGGATACACTGTGTGGCATAATTGACATCTCTAGACCTTACAAGACCTGCTGAGACTGTCAGCCGACATGATGTAAGAGACCCCTGCTGATTGGTCCCCTTTACAACGGCTGTTTTAATTGGTCGGAAATGATGGCAAGCCCTTTTCTTAGACATGCATGCAGTTGACAAAGTAGCTCCCTCAATCACCACACTGATTCTCAGTTCTCTGCTGTAAGTAACAGGACTAGTTAGCGCATTAGGCTATGGAGGCCACCATCTTGGCTCAGAGTAATGCATTGTGGTTAGGCCCCCGACTCCAGAGCAGTGCATTATGGGTGAATTTCTTGTCAGCACCTGTGTTCTATGTGTGAGGGGAGGGGGTTAACCTGATAAGGAGATAGGGGCTCAGCCCCCGACTAGGTGAAATACTAAGATGCGCTAGTCCCGTATACTGCTGCGGTAAATGATGGTGTGGAGGCCGCCATATTGGGTCTACACCACTGGATTTGACATCATGGAGACATGGGCATTTATTAAATTCGGCAAGATACTTGTGACTTAATGCCACCAGGGAAAATATAAGTGACATAGTACATATCTGTTTCCTAAATTCTGCATGGGACATAATATGTTCTTTAAGGTGACTGCGGAATCAAAATAATCTCACCCCTTTTTTAGCAAAAGAGGCCAATGTGTTACCATAGCTCAAAGGGTTTGACCACGATCAGTTTGAATCCACATGCATCTGGAGGGGGGCCTCTTGTAGGAGGGGGGGGCGAAAATATCTAAACAAAAATTCACTGGCGCTCCCCTGTGGGTCCTTGAGCCCACAAAATTGCCTTGAGCCCACAAAAGAGTAACATTTTGTTAGCTGAAGGCTAACACAGGGCCTTCAGCCCAGAAAAGTGGCTTTAAAGCACAAAAGCCTTCAGCCCACAAAAAAAAAGTCTTCAGGCCACAAAAGCCTTCAGCCCACAAAAGCCCTCAGGCCACAAAATAAAGATGCCTTCAGCCCACAAAAACATATATACATACCATATGTACTGGTCTCACAGAGCAATTGGCATTCAGGTCGAACACCAATCGTACATTTTAAATCCACCTGCCTTCAACTCACAAAACCTCTCATATTAACTTGCCTTCAGCTCACAAAACCTATACACTAATCTCACATAAGAATCTAGCCTGTAGCACCAACTTGCCTTCAGCCAAGAAACATTTCAGCCTGATCTTATATACTAATCTAGCTTTTCATATCAACTTACCTTTAGCTCACAAAGCCAATACATATGATTTGTGAGCTGAAGACAAGTTGATCTCAACTACAAACCTATGAACTGATCTTACATACCAATCAAGCCTCTCATATCAACCTGCCTTCAGCCCACAAAACCTATACTGATCTCATATAAGAATATATCAACTTGCCTTCAGCTCACAAAACCTATATATACTGACCTTCAGCTCACAAAACGTATGTACTGATCTGACATACAAGCCTATGTACTGATCTTACATACCAATCTAGCCTCTCAAATCAACTTGCCTTCAGCTCACAAAACCTATATATTCTGATCTTACATACCTATCAAGCCTCTCATATCAACCTGCCTTCAGCTCACAAAACCTAAATATTCTGATCTCACATAAAAATATATCAACTTGCCTTCGGCTCACAAAACCTATATACTGACCTTCAGCTCACAAAACTTATGTACTGATCTGACGTACAAGCCTATGTACTGATCTTACGTACAAATGTAGCCTCTCATATTAATTTGCCTTCAGCTCACAAAACCTATATATTCTGATCTTACATACCAATGAAGCCTCTCATCTCAACTTGCCTTCAGCTCACCAAACCTATATATTCTATTCTTACATACCAATCAAGCCTCTCATATCAACTTGTCTTCAGCTCACAAAACGTATGTACTGCTCTCACATGAGGATATATCAACTTGCCTTCAGCTCACAAAATCTATATACTGATCTCACATAAGAATAGATCAACTTGCCTTCAGCTCACAAAACCTATATATATACTGATCTCATAATTTATAAGGATATATCAACTTGCCTTAAGCTCACAAAACCTATATATACTGATCTCACATGAGAAGATATCAACTTGCCTTCAACTCACAAAACCTATATATATACTGATCTTACAAACCAATCTAGCTTCTCATATCAACTTGCCTTCAGCTCACAAAATGTATGTACTGCTCTCACATAAGGATATATCAACTTGCCTTCAGCTCATAAAACCTATATATATACTGATCCCACATAAAAAAATACCAACTTGCCTTCAGCTCACAAAACCTATATTCTGATCTTACATACCAATCTACCCTCTCATATCAACTGGCCTTCAGCTCACAAAACCTATATATACTGATCTTATATACCAATCTAGCTTCTCATATCAACTTGCCTTCAGCTCACAAAACCTATATACTGACCTTCAGCTCACAATACTTATGTACTGATCTGACATACAAGCCTATGTACTGATCTTTAGTACAAATGTAGCCTCTCATATTAATTTGCCTTCATCTCACAAAACCTTTATATTCTGATCTTACATACCATTCAAGCCTCTCATCTCAACTTGCTTTCAGCTCACAAAACGTATGTACTGCTCTCACATGAGGATATATCAACTTGCCTTCAGCTCACAAAACCTA
Organism: Harmothoe impar; assembly: GCA_947462335.1. Classification (NCBI taxonomy): domain Eukaryota; kingdom Metazoa; phylum Annelida; class Polychaeta; order Phyllodocida; family Polynoidae; genus Harmothoe; species Harmothoe impar. The sequence continues at coordinate 68,960,153 of OX381712.1, read as the reverse complement.
TATACACTGATCTTACAAACGAATCTAGCCTCTCATATCACCTTGCCTTCAGCCCACAAAGCCAATACATAGGATTTGTGAGCTGAAGGCAAATTGATCTCAAATACAAGCTTATGTACTGATCTTACATACCAATCTGGCCTCTCATATAAACTTGCCTTCAGCTCACAAAACCTATATATACTGATTTCTCATGAGAATTGTTCAACTGGCCTTTAGCTCACAAAACCTATATATACTGATCTCATATACCAATCTAGCTTCTCATATCAACTTGCCTTCGGCTCACAAAACCTATATACTGACCATCAGCTCACAAAACTTATGTACTGATCTGACAAACAAGCCTATGTACTGATCTTACATATGAATGTAGCCTCTCATATTAATTTGCCTTCAGCTCACAAAACCTATGTACACGGATCTTACAAACGAATCTAGCCTCTCATATAACCTTGCCTTCAGCCCACAAAGCCAGTACATAGGATTTGTGAGCTGAAGGCAAATTGATCTCAAATACAAGCTTATGTACTGATCTTACATACCAATCTGGCCTCTCATATCAACTTGCCTTCAGCTCACAAAACCTATATACTGACCTTCAGCTCACAAAACTTATGTACTGATCTGACATACAAGCCTATGTACTGATCTTACGTACGAATGTAGCCTCTCATATTAATTTGCTTTCAGCTCACAAAACCTATATATTCTGATCTTACATACCAATCAAGCCTCTCATCTCAACTTGCCTTCAGTTCACAAAACATATGTACTGCTCTCACATGAGGATATATCAACTTGCCTTCAGCTCACGAGACCTATATATACACTGTAAAAAATATCCCGTAAAAATTACGGTGAAATCACTGGCATCACTGAATGCCGACCGTTTCCCGTTTTTTTTTACGGTCACCGTATTTTGCTTTCCCCCGTAAATTTTACAGGCCTTCCCCGTTGTATTTTTACGGTGATTCATCATTATTATACGGTGATTCTCTGCTATTCAATGATGATTATAATTGTTTCTGGATTCATTGTTGTATATTTCCTTAATTAATATCATCTTAATTCCAGGCTTGTATATATATTAGGCCTGAGAAGCATAATTGAATGCCTCATAGCAATATACAATTACAATCCATGAGCAAAAGGTACTCTAGGATTGTTACAAATGAACTTTGACAACAGTCTCAATATGTATACTTCTAATTACCACAACATGGGTGTTTATACTATTCGTAATAGTCTCCAGGGTCTCAAAAAAGGAAATTATATATTTTTTATCTTTAATATGCCAAAGGCCTCAGTTTTGATTGTGTAATTAATGAGATGGTGGATATCCTTATAAATCTAACACAATTATGTATGTTTTTAGTTGATAGCTTCCACTAAAGTCTCTCTATCAAACCAAGCTGCCACCTGGTGAGCAAACTTTTAATGTGAGATTCACTGTAAAAGAGAAAATGTTGTTTCACTGTACTGGTTTACGGATGTTTAATGTAAAAGTAATAAGTTTTACAGTGTCTCACCGTAAATCACAATCACGGTGATACACCGTTAAATTTATCATTGATTCTCCGTAATTTCAACGGACATTTTTTACAGTGTACTGATCTCACATAAGAATAGATCAACTTGCCTTCAGCTCACAAAACCTATATATATACTGATCTCACATAAGGATATATCAACTTGCCTTCAGCTCACAAAACCTATATATACTGATCTCACATGAGAAGATATCAACTTGCCTTCAACTCACAAAACCTATATATATACTGATCTTACATACCAATCTAGCTTCTCATATCAACTGACCTTCAGCTCACAAAACGTATGTACTGCTCTCACATAAGGATATATCAACTTGCCTTCAGCTCACAAAACCTAAATATACTGATCTCACATGAAAATATATCAACTTGCCTTCAGCTCACAAAACCTATATATTCTGATCTTACATACCAATCTAGCCTCTCATATCAACTGGCCTTCAGCTCACAAAACTTATATATACTGATCTCATATACCAATCTATCTTCTCATATCAACTTACCTTTAGCTCACAAAACCTATATACTGACCTTCAGCTCACAAAACTTATGTACTGATCTGACATACAAGCCTTGCCTTCAGCTCACAAACCCTATATATACTGATCTCACATAAGAATAGATCAACTTGCCTTCAGCTCACAAAACCTATATATACTGATCTCACATAAGAAGATATCAACTTGCCTTCAAGTCACAAAACCTATATATATATATATATATATACTGATCTTACATACCAGTGAAACCAGTATATAGGTTTTGTGAGCTGAAGGCTAGTTCATATAAAAAGCTAGATTGGTAGGTGAGACCAGCATGTATATATATATGTTTTTGTGGGCTGAAGGCATCTTTGTTTTGTGGCCTGAAGGCTTTTGTGGGCTGAAGGCATTTTGTGGCCTGAAGACTTTTTTTTTGTGGGCTGAAGGCTTTTGTGCTTTAAAGCCACTTTTGTGGGCTGAAGGCCCCGTGTTAGCCTTCAGCTAACAAAATGGTACTCTTTTGTGGGCTCAAGGCAATTTTGTGAGCTGAAGGCCCCACACCCCCCCCCCTCCTCTGCCCAGATCATCCTTTCAATGGAGCCGCCTACATTCATAAGTACAAATGTATTGACTTTTACGCTACCCGAAAGAATGTTTCATTTAGGTATATCGGCCTCCAGAGGCATTGAAGCAATTAGTGAAGCCAGTAAAGGCCTCCCTTGATGATGTCTAGTTAGAATCTGAGAATGTCCTCAAACACTTTGTACATGCAAAATGGTCATAGTGTGCACCTGAATCTCAATCAGTGTTACCCCACCTGGACCTAGCTAAATGAGAGAAGTGGCATTAACCCTTTGAGGCCCTTATAAAGCTTTAACGACAAATGAAGGTGCGTACAAAAAAGCCACCTGGTGCAAAAATGTGTACTGCTCAATTCTCCATTTGCCACTTAATTCACATTCCTACATAGACCACGGTGCACAAACCATACATCTTAATGCAAAAAGTTGTAATTATACCTTATAATCTTTATCAGATGCCTGAGCCCATAGAGTCCTATATCTAAGGAAATAGAATTGTTTTTGATGAATTCATAACTTTTTCATTTTAACCGTGACCCCCTTTCTTTCTTTTACTAAAATGTTCAGAAACATCTCCTCTACACACCTGCAAGGTTAAGTACATAAATCAGTAGAAGGAAATGAGCCATCATAGATAATGTGTAAATATACTGTTTTGTTTCTTTGGATGGCCATAAAAGTTACCACTGTGACATATCTATTTTTTGCATTTTCTATTTGGTAATAAACCAAAGTACAATAATCCGAAGTTATTAGAAAAAAGCAGTAGAACATCAGAACCTCTCAGCCACTAGCATTTATCTTTAATGTGGTATTTCCTTTGTCTCCATAACACATTCATGAATACAGCCCTCATGGGTAACTCATCCATGCTGCGTTCAAGCATCATGCAGACACTTTTTCATGCAGCACTTTTGGAGCCCCTCGGTAGATGCCTTTTACTCCAGCTACTAGCACAGTAATATAGCTGCTTCTACTATGAATACAAATGAACAGACCAAAGAACAAAATTCATGTTTGAAATTAAATGGTCAAAGAATATGCAGGCATGGAAAGCCTCTATTGTAAAATATGTGTGAGGTCACATGTAGCCAAGGCCAGCTGATGAGGTTCTTGGTCAGTTCTGTTATAAATGGTGATTGCATTTTGTTAAGTCCTGTAAATCTTGCATGGATACGGTCTCACACATGAAAGTTCAAAAAGTTAACTTTACGAGAACACAGTAATCGGCTCAATTAGGGTTTATGCAGGAAAGACTTCTTTTTTTTCATTTTGTGGCTTTACATATGAAGATCTAAACAAAATAAGATTTCTCCAATATTGTGAGCAAAATCGACCATGTTTAACTGAGCAGCATTGGTTGAGCAAATACACTCTCGGATGTTTTTATCTGCTACATTTATTTACATTTATAACCTCTACACCACTATCATACTGTAATTGCCGAAGTAATGGGCAGGCAAAAACATATCTTTGATTAATAAGCACAGCTGTACTTAACGAGCAATTATTGTATATTATTTTTATATTCCCCAACAGCACCATATCAGTAGATTTGTACCTAACAGGCATTAGGCCTGGTTATTGAAATACATCATAAGACTGTATCTGAAGTGACTACACCCATAAATCACTACCATTAACTATTCATAATGTGCAGGATCAGCGAGGCAGCCCTAAACATTATGGATGAAGTAGATTTGAGGGCATTGGTGTAATCCAATTCCATTAAATGGTGCTGCGGAGATGATTATAAATCAGAGGCGGCAGCAGCGTCACCCATATAAAGTAGCTCTGCCACCACTGCCAACTTTGGCCAATGATTTCTAATGGCAGTTCTTGATCCAGCACATCACTGGCAGTATATTTTATTTCTATCTCATCATATTATTCAAAGAATAGAGCTCCTTTCTTTCCCAATCTCGTGCTGCAGAAAATAAATGATCATCAACAGAGGGAACTGAGAGGCATAAAATCATGGTATATGTCTTGACACATGATTGCCGTTTAATGCATGAAAACGGTATGAACTAGCAAAAATCTATCTGGAGTGCTTAAAATATGTGTGAGGTTACAGATAAATGAAGTTGTAAATCCTGTTAGAAGTAAAGAATAGAAATAAAAAATAGTTTTACACCAAAAACAAATGCATTACAATGAAGTCAGCTGCATTATCTAGAAAAAAGATTATGGGATTATGGCCAACATCTTGTTTGAGGGTGATTGTCTTGAGTGAAATAGTGATGAGAGAGAGATCAGTTCATTGGACACCATTGAGTGGTCATTCCTTTTTGGACAGCTAGACCAACTGCACCCTGCAGCAGTCTAAAGGCTATATACAGACTATCCAGCCCCATCAGAGTCAACCAATGGCTTGCACTGGGATGTCCTGGAGTGGTTTTATGGTCGCTCTCGGCGGTGGAGAACCACCTCATTGGGCAGTGATATGACCCTGAGTCTGCTGATAGCTGCCCCCAAACAGCCCCACGAGCTGCTCTGTGAGCTGCTCAGAGTGTATAGTGGGGTAGATATGGGCACATCTGGACCTGATCAAATACAGCTCATTGGGAAATGACCAATGACCACACATTGAGGACCGTGCAATCACTGCTCAATGGTGATAGACTTTAAAACCTAACGCTGTCGATCCTATTCATATTACTTTTCCTTCTACTTTTGTTACTATATTAAAGACTAACCCAGCAAGAATGAATGACCTTTCAGAAAAGTTGTTGATAAAGTTTCTTAAGCATGACTGACAAATACATAAATATAACCTCAAAATCCTGCATTCTAATATATACTACACTATATTTGAAAGATAATTGTGCTATGAATGTCCTGATATTTGCAAACATAGCCATTTCAGACAATGTTATGAGGATCCTGCTAAAACCAACGTAAACACAATCTTATTATGAAAAAGTCACCCTTTCTTGTGACTTTGGTCTATAACACATTGTGACACCCTACAATCCTATATCATGCACCATTCTGCTCACCAGCTCCCAGCCCCCCGGGGGCACCTGTAGTGACAGATGGCCACACGTTACATTGACATTTCCTGTCATGGCCCCATTATCCCCTTAGCATGATCAGCATACATGTCTGCTACACAGCACCCAAATCCTTACCACCAGGGGTGGTTAACCCTTTACGGATGGCATGTTGCTAAAAGATTACATTTGTTGTCATTATGCACCAATGCAACTCCTGTGAGTAACTCACCTGTGCTGCTTTGGTGCATCATGCCAACTGTTCAGTGTCTCAACCCTGTAGGGTTGGCATGATGCATGAATGCAGCACTGGTGAGTTACTCACCAGGGCTGCCTTCATGCATCATGACAACCATGGGCATGATGCATTAATGCATTATGCCGTCCTTAAGGAGTTAAGGAGCTGCTCACAGAACACAAACAGAAGCACATCCCACTTGTGAAGCAAATATTATTTTTGGCAGAAGAATCTTGGCACTTCCCTGTATAGGACTATGATGGGAAAAGTAGTACCTGGCCCCTCTCTGGCGGTGACTGATTACATTATAATCTCATTTCATACACGCCACCTTCTCTTATGCCTTTGCCTTTAACTAAGGTAGAGAGAATCTCAATAGAATAGGGCCAATATTTTTAACCTAGGAAACATATCCAGGACCACTTTCCTGCCCTCTCCACCGTTCCGACAGCACTGCATTCATGACACAGAACTTCAGGCTGTGTCTCACGACCTTGGGCCAATGTTTTTGTCTCTGACTGGGTGCCATCTCTGACCAGGTGCCTTCTCTGGCCATGTGCCGTCTCTGACCGGATGCTACTTTGGGAGTTTAGTTCTCTTCTACCAACAGCAGGAGGCTAATTATAATTACATAACAACTGCCATAACCTTTTTACAAATCCTTATATATATGACTATAGGTTAAAATTTAAATAAAATGAAATTTTGACACCAGGTCAGAGACGGCACCCGGTTAGAGACGGCACCCAGTCAGAGACGGCACCCTGTCAGAGACAAAAACATTGGCTCAAGGTTGTGAGACACAGCCTTCACTTCTCTATACATGCCCTGCAATGGTCTTTTTTGAATTACACTCTTCATCAATTAAAGTCTATAGAGAGTGACAGCTCTGTACAGTAATGCACTTTCTGCATGGCTTCTTATATATGTAGTAGTGTTACCATTTATCTAAATCGGTCATTGTTGTTATGCTTCATTTAAGTCTATTCTCTCCCTAAGCCACTGTCTGTGGGTTCAATTCTTCATTGAGTCTTGGCAGATATATATTTAATGTGGGAACCTAGACATGTGAGCAACCCCTTCCTCCCTCACCACCATGCCCCCTTTCAGACAGAGCTGCATCCATGACATGGAATCTTACTCTTCTATATATGCCCTAAAATGTTGTTTTTTTAAATGAATTACATTCTTTTTCAATTACAACTATAGGCTTCTCATAGATGCAGTAGTATTGCCTTTTCTAAACAGGTCACGCCAGTTCAGAGAATGCTTCATTTACATCAATCAGCCGCGTGAAGCAATGAGGCAATTAGTGCGGCTGTAAAGGCCTGTATTGATGGCATCTAGTTGGAAGCTAAGAATATCCTCAAACGCTTTGTACATGCAAAATGGTAGTGGCATGCTCTTGAATCTTAATCAGTGTTACCCCATTAGTATGTGTAGCTAGAGAAGTGACATTAACCCTTGAAGGGTACTTTAATGTAATATGAAAGGGTTGTTGTAAAAATCGTCTCTGTAATGCATTTGAAAGATTTAAAATACAAACACATCTCTTTGATATATGTGACCCGTTTTAACGAAATGGGTCAGAAGTAGCACTTTGAGGAGCCTAGATATAGGCTGTTAAAGTAGCATAGGGTGGAAAAAAATATGATGAGTTTTTGATTTTTTTCTAACATATGAATAGGTATCTTCTGGTATACTAAGTTGCAAACCAGATTCCAACTCCCATTATTTCCAAAATGATGGCCCTAGGATTTATAACTGTATTCTATAATATAGATGATATCTAATTTAAATGTTAATTATCTCATTTTAATTAATTCTCATTTAATTAAACAAAAAAGTATCAAATATATCGTCAAATGGTCAAAACTGGCCAATATACTATATGTCACATACCAAATGAAAGCTCTTGATGAGCTGTAAATGAATATGGCAATATCACAACATTTTTAATGTGCGACTTCCGACCCATTTCGTTAAAACGGGTCACATATAGCTAGTTTCAAAATAGTGTGAGGCAGAGAGGCCTTGAATTAGGTACTGACATAGCGTCTCTCTTGGGAGCAAAAGACTCACTAAATTGAAGATCGCCCCAGATTTATATCAAGATTGCACAGGACAGTATCATGCGCAGTAAGAAGGTTCTATATGGTTGTAACACATAGAAAGCCATTTTATATAATACTAGAAATACAGTAAGCAGGTCTTGTAATCGAAAGACCTGTGGCTACATTGATAAATTACTGCTGGGGCCTTAAAGTATTCATAATGTGCAGGATCAGCGAGGCAGGTCTAAACATTATGGATGACGTGGATTTGAAGAAATCCATATAATCCAATTCCATTAAACTACCGCTATGGAGCTGCTACTGGTTTTGTCATAAGGGGCTCTTCTATGAAACCTCATTGGGTGGGCGACATCATCAGTTTCAGATTCAGCTAGGCCACTCAAATTTGAAAAGAAAATTTTCTCTTACAACCAATCTCAGATTTGAAAATTATGCCATTCACAAATGAATTTCGAGGATATGAGATTCAACAAAGTGTATATCATAGGAAGTATGGTCTTTCCGAACAGTCTTGACTAGTTTTTAAGAAAATTGATTTTAAAGCTCCAATCATCGGATATATTAACTTTAATACTCCAAGCTAATGTTATCACTCTTTCCTTATCGTCCTATCAGAGACTCTAGGAGATGTTATCAGACTTAAGTCAGGTTAATGGTAGTGCGTCTCCTGGGTCAGCGATCTCCTGGATGATCTACTCTATAATCCGCTCTCCAATTTACTCCGCGATCTACTATATGGGCTATTCATAATATGTTATGATCTACTCATGATCTCTTCTCAGATCTAATCTATAACCTGAACACACTCTAAGACAGTATCCTGACATTCCCAATTATGCACCAGTCATCCTTCCACTAGGACCAAGAAATATCTGAAAAAAAGGTGTGTTTCAGGTTACTTGGTCTGAAAATCTAGGGTAGGTAGGTTGGATTTGTTTTATCTTTAAAATTTTGGTCTAAAAAGTAGAGAGAAATTGACTCCCAAGCTTCAATACTGACTATCACATCGACTCTAAAAAAGCCCCAAATGACCTAAAATACAATTTAATTTTCAAAAGTGGATAAAGATTTTTAAGGTCAGCCCTGTTTTTCTAGGTAGGGTCGCACCTTTCAGCAGTCATTGGTTGGATCTCAATAATGAGCAGTCATTGGTCAGTGACCAATGAGACTATACCCACTGCAGTATATTGAGAGCAGCTCACAGAGCAGCTCGTGGGGCTGTTTGGGGGCAGCTATCAGCAGACTCAGGGTCATATCACTGCTCAATGGTGTGGTTCTCCACCGCCTGGGGCCACCATAAAACCACTCCGGGACATCCCAGTGCAAGCCATTGGTTGCCTCTGATGGGGCTGGATAGTCTGTATATAGCCTTCAGACCGCTACAGTGCCTGATGTGGGACCAGTTTGTCTGTCTGGCTGGGGTTGGAGTAGGCACTCAATGGTATCCACCAATGAAACTGATCCTCATCACTATTCCACTCCAGTACTAAGCCCACTACAAGACTATAACCCTTTAACAAGGTGGTCGCTTATGGTTACCTACTCCCGACTCATGCAGCTCAATTTAATCAATTGCCATGCTATGCATGGATTATGTATAAAAGTATCCCATAATCCCATGTCTTTTATGCCATCTCTCAATTTCCTCAATTAATCAATAGTTCATGCTCTGAATTATTAGATAGAAATGAACTATACTGTTGCAGTCATACACACAATTGTAAACTACTGTTGTTCGCCATTTGCAAAGTTTCCTCTGGTGGGAGAGTTACTTTATAATGCCAGCATAACGTTGCTGCCACCTCTGATTTATATGCAGCCCCGTAGCGCTAGTTAATGGAATTGGATTACACCAATACCCTCAAATCCACATCATCCATAATGTTTAGGGCTGCCTCGCTGATCCTGCACATTATGAATAGTTAATGGTAGTGATTTATTAGTGTAGTCACTTCAGATACAGCCCTAGGATGCACTTCAATATCCAGGCCTACTGGCTGTTGGACCCAAATATAAATTGCTATAGTAAATGCTCGATAAGTATACTATTGCTTATAAATCTCAGACATGTTTTTGCCTGCCCATTAAATGGGCAATTACAGTGGGATAGTGCTGTAGAGATTATGATGAATATAAATCAATGTGGTAGAAAAAAAACATCCCAAAGTGTGTCGGTTCAGGCAACGTGGCTCGGTAAAACACATTTGATTCTGTGCTCAAATTTGAAGAGATATCTAAGCGACAAAATAAAAATAATATAATTATGTCATACCTGAATAATCCCTAATTGGTCCTGTTGCTGCAAACTGGTAGGGTCAACTTTATTAACTATTATATGTGACACCTTCCCTAAGATTTACCAATTTGCGGTAGTAGTCTTTGCATGCTTAAAATCTCCATCACTCTCCAATTTCCACCGGCAGATAATGGCCGCCACTATGTTTTAGTCAGAACCAAACATCTGCTGGAGAGTGAAGGCTACATTGGTGAACTAAAGCGGACAGAGACAAAATTCAAGGAAACAGGTGGAGAAATTTATCATCAATAACTCGCCTTAGCTTGAAGATTTACAGGACTTTACAAAATGCTATCACGGCCCGCTGACTTGACAAGATTTACAACAGAACTGACCAAGGCCCTGGGCGGTCTACCTCATCAGCTGAACTAGGCTACCTGTGACCTCACATATTTCATAACAGAGGTTATTTTCTAGAGGGGATATTCCAAGCTTATTTGTTGCGCAGCTTTTAAAGTGACATGGTCCGATTTTTTTCATATTTTGAATCCTGCTTAAATGTGCTTCAAATGTTAGTGCAATATCATATTTGGAGGATAGGGCCCAATGAAATGTCATCTATGGGCAATAAGACCCCAATTATAGGGTCAGATGTGACCCAAGTATAGCATTCTACAATGTATTTTCAATGGGGGGAATTATAGTGTGCACTTTAAAATTAATAAATTAAGCCATAATCTGATAATTAGTCGAATTCTAAGCTGAGTTCTAGGGAATGTGATTAAACAAAGTAGGTAGCACATGAAGTATCGCCATAGGGAACATTCTGGTTCATTTTTAACAAAAAGAAAATTTGAGCCCTAATCATCGGACCATGTCACTTTAGTGTAGTCCTTATTGGACTTTGATGGATGAGTGATCTGTCAGCTGATTTGGCTGTGGAATATCCACTTGAAGTTAATACATTGATTTGATATGTGGGACAAAAAGAAACTTCTGAAGATGAGTCAGAATGTTCAAAAATATATTTCATTTCCTATCTGTTCCACCACCCCTTATTCCCTCCGATTTTGTCCTAAGTAAATTTTATTGATGAATATATGGTCATAATGGAATAAAAGTGTGCACGCTTGTATTCCTGCCATTGAAAATACACTAGAAAAGCGCATAGTTGGGGGAATTTGGATCCCTTAGTGACCTACAAACACTCATTGATGACATTTAATTGACCTCTATTCTCTATATATCATACTTTTACAGTGTTTGGAATACATTTAAGTATGATTTAGAATTCAAAGAGGGGTATTCTATGCCCATTTAACACGTATCCATCAGAGTTAACTAGAACTATGTAATTTTCCAGGATAAATAAAAGAAATTTCAACTTCAACTTCAACTTCAGATCAAACTTTGATGTAAAATTATTGATTGAGTGTGTGAATGTTGTCTGCAGTGAAATATTACCCCCTTGGGCCTCACACAAAATGGTCACTTCACTGCTGGTATCACAAAGCAGTTTTAGATTAAAAAAAGATTCTTATTACAAATCTCAATAGGAAGCCTGAGCAAATATGGGCATATTTCATTTCAAATTAAACTGTAGTCAATGATGCACTGGAGTAGAAATAATTTCCATTTCCCTATCAACCTCTAAAGCAGGTACACTTACTTCAGGCTCGTTGGGACAAACTCCTATGGGAACGTGGACAAGAAAATCGTTCCAATCTTAAATTCAATTTATTTAAGATTATTTTATGATTATCTGCAGAGGACTGAAGACATTGAAGACACGATTAACATAGGGTGATGCCACCTGTTCTTTTCTTTTTTTGAAACCTTATTCATATAGGGTTGGTAATGCTATTGTATTGCCCCAAACCCCCTTTTCTTTCTTTCTTTCTTTCTTTTTTCGAAACTGATATCAAACACAACTATATGGACAACTATGGATAATACAGTGGTGTCACCTGGTATTTGGAATCTTCAATTTAAGATTGAAACATCTATAAGATTGTCATTTTAATATTGGAAAGAGTTTCCTGTCCATGTTCCCCCGAGATGACATCCGCTAGTGCTTACTTCAGTGATGGGAGATCCCCTTTATGACATTTGCAGGGATTGATCCCTAGTGGTAGTTTAATGGAATTTGATTCTATAAAGTCCCTCAAATCCACTTTCTCCATAATGTTCAGGGCTGCCCAGCACATGATGAAAACTCCATAGGCTCTATAGACCAATGCAACTAGAAAGGGTGACTTTTCAGACAAGTTGTTGATAACGTTTTTGAACATTTCTGAAGCGTGACCGAGAAATAGATAAATATAACATCAAAACCCTGCATTCTATTATCTATTATTTGAAAGATAGTTGCCTGTGAATCTCCCGATATGAGATGCTTACAGATGTAGCCATTACAGACAAAGTTATAGGGATTTAGCAGAAAATCAACTTCATTATTTAACAAAAGTCACCCTTTCTTGCTACATGGGTCTATAGCAGTGATTTATTGGTGCAGCTACAGGTCTGTGATGTATTTCGATAACCAGACCTTCTCGCTGGGTTTTATCGTTATATTAAATGGCTTACTCTGTGCTATAACCATATAGAAGCTATCAGCAGCATATATATTACAGTGTAGCATGGTTGGGCTATGGTTAACTCAGGAGGTTCTTAAATCATGTAAATACTTTATAAGTAAAAATAAAATAAAATAGCTAGAATTATAAACACACTGTCATAACGACATTTCTAATGGAAATAGACAATCACTTCATCATATCCTGACTGTATTCACCTCTCATGAAAAACAACTTGATTAAAAATACATCTCACCTACTTCCCACCTTATCCAGACCATGTTGACTAAATCTTATTTGCTGGTGTGTTTATCTTCCTATTCTTCTTTATAAGGTGAAGAGAAACTGTGCTAGTAGCTTAAGGAAATGACAGAAATGCACCATTTGAGGTCTGCATAGTGCTTTGATACACTACGCCCTGTGTTATCAAGCATTCTCATGACCTTACAGGGGTGAAATGTACTCTTGATGATGTATGGATGCAGCATGACAACAAAGGGCACAGGCCTAGTACATTAAAGTGCTATGCAGCCATCAAAGGGTTAATGTTACTTCTATAGCTACACATACTGAGTACAAGTGGGGTAACACTGATCAAGATTCAGGAGCATGCCACTACCATTTTATATGTACAAAGGGTTTTCAGAGGAAATTCTCAGCTTCTAACTAGAAGTCATCGAGGCAGGTCTTTACAGCCGCACTAATTGATTCATTGCTTCAAGAGGACAACTGATGTAAATGAAGCATTCTCTGAACTGGCATGACTTGTTAAGAAAAGGTAATACTACTGCATATATGAGAAGCCTATAGTGTTAATTGACAAGGAATGTAATACATAAAAATATTTCATGACTGGTATAGAAGAGTGAAGCTCCATGTCATGGACACAGCATTGTCTGAAAGGGCGCTGGGGGGCAGGGAATGTCTGGGTTCCCACGTTAAAGGTATATCTGCCAAGACTCAATGAAGACCTAAACCCACAGGCAGTAGCATGGGGGAGGGTAGGCTGTATAAAGTGAAAAAATACAACAACCAGTCAGTTCCAAAGAGGGGGCCAAGCACTATTTCTCCCTACATAGCCCTATATATATGCAGATATATGGAGTAGAGGCTCCACCAATTAGGGGTTGGTAATTTTTTAATAACTGGGTGGGGTGGTGGAACTTCGCACCCAGAGGGGTTCAATTCTTTTGGTGCCCCGCAAGACGGTTCAAATTATCTGCCGCCGACCTTTACGCTATAGTAACTTTGATAAAAGAGGGATGACATTTTTGGTACCTCCTAGATCCACCACACAACCCCCCCCCCCTCTGTTGTTAAACAAATGATCACCCCCCGGGGATCGCTCTCTTACCACATACAAAAACTTGCTACACTGGATCTAATGATCACCATTACAAGCTACTGTGTATATTCTGAGAGCACTTCCCAGTCCACCCCTGCTGGTGAGGGGTGGGTGGCATGTGCCAGACATGCTGATCATGGTAAGGGGTAATGGAGCCATGACAGGAAATGTCAATGTAACGTGTGCCCATCTGTCACTACAGGCAACCCAGGGGGGGCTGGGAGCTGGTGAGCAGAGGTGTGCATGATATGGGATTATTGGGTGTCACACTGTGTTGGTATCAAAAGGAGAAGGAACATGACTGTTTTAAGTAACCTAAGTAGCACTCACAGAGAAATTAAGAAACAGCGTCAAAAGGGAGTCCAGGTTGCCTCCAGAATGACTCCCCTCTTTAGCAGTGCTAAACATTATAAGGTCCATCCCAATTGAGCAGTCATTGCACAGTTCCCGATGTGTGGTCATTGGTCGTTTCCCAATGAGCTGTATTTGATCAGGTCCCAGTGTACCCATATCTACACCAGTACACAGTGAGCAGCTCACAGAGCAGCTCACAGAGCAGCTCACTTGGCTGTTTGGGGGCAGCTATCAGCAGACTCAGGGCCATATCACTGCCCAATGATGTGGTTCTGCACTGCCCGGGGCAACCATAAAACTTAATGTACATTCTACATATGCACTTCATGACAGCCTTTGGAAAGATATGCCCTGAAGGGTCGGGAGTGCCAATTGACGTCAAACAAACACAGCATCATGCTGCTCATAGCAGCTTTAAACCCTTCCGGGATACTCCGGTACAAGCAATTGTTTGACTGGCAGCATTAGGTTTTAAAGTCCATCCCCATTGAACAGTCATTGGTTGTTTGATTAGTTCCCAATGCTCCTATACCTACCCATTATACTGTGAGCAGCTCACGGAGCAGCTCACAGAGTAGCTCGTGGGGCTGTTTGGGAAGCTATTAGCAGACTCAGGGTCATATCACTGCCCAATGGAGTGGTTCTCCACCGCCCGGGGTGACCATAAAACCACTCCGGAACATCCCAGTGCAAGCCATTGGTTGACTCTGATCAGTCTGGATAGTCTGTATATATGGTACTAGTGCATTAGGCTATGGGGCCGCCATCTTGGGTCAGAGATTAACCTGATATTGAGATGGGGTGTAGCCCCTGACTACCTGAATTACCAGGATATGCTAGTCCCGTAATACGGGTGTTAGCCCCCGACTACCAGGATATGCTAATCCCGTATGGCTTTCAAACTGCTGCTGAACATAATGTGGATCCAGTTTTTCTGTCTGTCTGTCTCTCTGGAAGTGAGCTCACAATGGTGTCCAATAAAACTGATGTCGCCCTCATCACTATTCTACTTCAGTACTAAGCTGACTACAAGACGATTACACTAAAACGAGGGAACAGCCGTCATCTGATAAACTATTCCTATCTTGACTTTTTCCTTACAAATTTGCTAATTTTGAATGTGACCCTCATTGTTGAGTAACTTCTTAGGGCTGCATTTATACATCATGATGATAAAGGGCATAACATGCTTAAAGCACCATCCTTTTTTAAGATCAAAATCATTATCTGATAATCTGTTCTGAGCTTTTGCATCTGACTTCAATTTAATAATGTTTCTTTCATTTCATTTTTTTTCTATTTTTTTGCATAATTCATGAATTGAAGTCTGGTGAGTAACCCACAAGGATTAAAGTTTATCTGCCACTGCGATAATTATATACCCCAAGGCAGTCTCCAGTATCATGTTCCACCTGTCTAGTTCCCTTGGGAGTGTGAGCAGATTTGACAGCGAACAGAAGAATGCCCCCCCTGGGTATTTCTTTCTCTTTCAAAAACTATCTGGTTCTGGGTGTCTAGGGGTGGTGGAGGGAGGGAGGGACTATACAATTGCAGCAGTCTGGCGGTGTGGTACTACACAACGAGGGATCAGAGCCCACATAGGCTATCGCTATACTGTGTGTACAGTCTGACTTGCATACAGCAGTGCCCAAAAGGGAGGGGGAGGAGGGCAAGGGGCTGGTTGCTGTTCAGCAGTCCTGTGGTATAATGTTGGAATAGAGCTTCAAAACAGTCAGCCCTTCATGCTCGTTTAAAGGTTCTTAACACAGTCTAACTAATTGTAGATCGACCAACAATTTTTCTTAATGACCTTTAGGGATAAGAGCCTGATGCATGTGGAACACAAAGAAAGGAAAAAAATGCTATGTCATAGTATTTCTTTGCCTTTTGGTGGGTATTCTAATTTGGGTGCATTAGATCTAGATATAGAAAATCTTATTTTTCTATATTTTTTGACATAGAAGAAAACCCCCCAACATTTTTTCTCTGAAAATTCAGACATACATTTGATCATTAGAAACATGTGATGGGCAAAATGAAATTATCCTGAATTGCTAATAACAAATTCTAATATATTCACTGTATGAGCCTATGGGTATGGCAAATAGGAAATACAGTGATCAGGCTGAACAGAATGCTTAGTTGTGGCACTTGCATGGGAGATAAAGGAAGATCATGACGTATAACTTGTATAAGTGGGGGAAATCTGCAAATATCATGGTTTTTAGATAGTTCCGTTTTTTTGCCACCAGGTGCCGTATGCACAGACTGTGTTAAGTACCTTCAAATACACAGGCGCTACTTTGATTGTACTTCATTTCGCTGGGTATGTATTTTCGCCATATTCACGGAAAATGAAAAATCCGTGAACTTGCAGATTTTCACTCTTCCGCAAAAATGTATACCTAGGAGTATAAGGACTTTCACAGTATATAATTTCAATACCACTGTATACACCATTGTACTTATACAAGACCAGAATGCTGTACTTTTTTTTAATTGATCGCAGTAATCACTCTACCACAAACACGCATTTAAAGTGACATGGTCCGATTTTTTTCATAAATCCTGCTTTAATGTGATTCAAATGTTAGTACAATATCATATTTTAAGGATAGGTCCAATAAGATGTCATCTATGGGCAATAAGAACGCTATTAGAGGTTCAGATATGGCCCAAGTATAGTGTTTTACAGTGTATTTTAAATGGTGGTATCAAAGCGTGCACTCCAAAATTAGTAAATTGAGCCATAATCTGATAATTAGTTGAATTCTAAGCTGAATTCTGGGGAATGAGATAAAATAAAGTATCTAGCACATGAAGTATGGCCATATGGAACATTCTGGTTCATTTTTAACAAAATTGATTTCCAGCATAGCATAGTGCTTTAAGCCTTTAAAGACAGATATCGCTAAAAGATGACATTTGTCATCTTGATGCACCAATGTAGCCCTGGTGAGTGACTCGCTGGTGCTGCATTGGTGCATCATGCTGACCCTTCAGGAGTGTCGGCATGATCCTTGAGTGTAGCACTGGCAAGTTATTCGCCAGGGCTGCATTCATGCATCATGAGAACCAAGGGCATGATGTAGTAATCCATTATGCCGCCCTTAAGGGTTAATGCACTTGTACATTCTACACATACACCTCATGAAGCCTTTTGGGAAGATATGCCCTGAACGTCGGCGGCGCCAGTGACGTCAAACAAACATGGCATCATGCTGTCGGTAACAGCTTTAAACCCTTTCGGGACACTCTCGTTCAAGGCATTGTTTGACTGGCAGTGTTAGGTTTTAAAGTCCATCCCCATTGAACAGTCATTACACAGTTCCCAACATGTGGTCATTGGTCGTTTGATCAGTTCACAATGCTCCTATATTACCTACCCATTATACTGTGAGCATCTACAGAGCAGCTCACCGAGCAGCTCTTGGGGCTGTTTGGGGGAAGCTATCAGCAGACTGAGGGTCATATCATTGCCCGATGGTGTGGTTCTCTACCACCCGGGGCCACCATAAAACCACTCCGGGACATCCCAGTGCAGGCCATTGATTGACTCTGATCAGTCTGGATAGTCTGTATATATGATACTAGCGCATTAGGCTATTGGGCCGCCATCTTGGGTCAGAGATTAACCTGATATTGAGATGGGGTGTAGCCCCTGACTACCTGAATTACCAGGATATGCTAGTCCCGTAATACGGGTGTTAGCCCCCGACTACCAGGATATGCTAGTCCCGTATAGCTTTCAAACTGCTGTTGAGCATGATGTGGAACCAGTTTGTCTGTCTGGCTCTCTCTCTCTGGAATGAGCTCGCAATGGTGTCCAATAAAACTGATGCCGTCCTCACCACTATTCTACTCCAGTACTAAGCCCACTACAAGACGATAACACTAAAACGAGGGAGCAGCCGTCACCTGATAATCTATCCCTATCTTGTGCAACTGACTTTTTTCTCACAAATCTGCTTATTTGGAATATGATTCTGGTGAGTAACTTTTTAACGCTGCATGAATGCACGATGACGACAAGGGGGATAACAAGTACGACGCAATTGTTGAGGGATTAAATAAGTTGATGGTCAACTAAATCAGATTTCTCTCTTTGGGATACTCTATGTTTTATTTCTACTTTCTGCATAATTCATGAATGGTGGTCTGGTGAACAACTCAAAAGGAGTAAAGTTCATGAGCCACTGCTGTTTGTATACCCCAAGGCACATTTCCAGTATAATGTTCAACCTGTCTAGTTCCCTTGAGAGTGTGAGCAGATTTGACAGCGAACAGAAGAATGCCTCCCTTGGGTACTTTTTTCTCTTTCAAAAAGTATCTTGTTGTGGGTGTCTAGAGGGAGGGACTATACAATTCCTGCAGTGTGGGGGTGTTGTACCATACAACGAGGGATCAGAGCCCACATAGGCTATCGCTATACTGTGTGTACCACAGGCCTTCACTGAGCTGTGGTGGAGATCGTCTGCAGTGGGTTGGTAGTATTAGTATAAAGGCCTGACACTGTTGTGGTTCGGTCATCCAGGTGACCACGTGACCAAACTCTACATACCAGGCCTATACTAGTGACATCTATTGATACTTGTGGGAACTACCTGGTATGTAGAGTTTGGTCACGTGGTCACCTGGATGACCGAACCACAACAGTGTCAGGCCTTTATACTAATACTACCAACCCACAGCACACGATCTCCACCACAGCTCAGTGAAGGCCTGTGGTGTGTACAGTCTGACTTGCATACAGTGGTGCCCAGAAGGGAGGGGTACACAGATAATATAACAGCCCTGGCCCTTACCGTAAAACCTCGCTTACACGCCTAACTCACGTATTAACAGCACCCTGACTTTCAGCCGATCTGATAAGCCACACAATTTCCATGTGTAAAACACATGTATACAAGGCAGGGCTGGCACTTTGGACAATTACCATGTCTGTGACTTATAACATTTATACAGCAAGTCACGCTTAACCATACTATCTATTACATATAACCCGGTCAACAGTCTACACTAATATACCTTCTCTATTTCTTCTGAGGCGCCTTCACCATTGGTAATTCTTTTTTCCTGCCACCTCAAGGAAACTTGTCGGCCATGGTAAATATAGTCAGTACATACAGGCCATAGCCGGTAACCCCATGCCCTACAGTACACCCATGTTTTGATCACATACCAATATATCCTGGCACCATACTGCCTGGGATGTGGTCTGAGGGCTTGGGTAGGTTGGCCCTGCAACAAGGGACTGACTCAAAAATGTACCTTGACAAAAAGCATTTATCTCGCATATTTTCAAAAAGTATATCTTGAGTACCATAAGATCTCGCATAAAAGCCTAATTCGCTTATAAGCTGCACCTAGAATTTAGGCTGATCCTATAAGCAGCATTGGTGAATTGGTTATGGTGACTTTAGTACTGTACTATAATGGCAAAAAACTTTCATATAAGCCGCACCAATCTGACTCGTGTAGTAGCAGCGGCTTACGGTAGTTTTAAAATACTATCCCTTAACTGTCTGGACAGTCTTGAATATAAATGAGTTGGGTTATAGTTGTGTTTTCAATTTAACAAAGAAAAAAAAGAAGAAAAAGCGGTTTGCGGGGCAATATATCCAGAACCATTATTCTATCTATTGGACGAGATTGTATTCATTCAGTGGCGCCATCTAGAGGGATAGAGCAGTAAGACTATGGGAGATATGCTTCTTGAGACTATGCAAGATATACTTTCTGTCAAGGCACCTCTTTCAGTTAGTCCCAACGTGTGTTGGCCCTGCGCCTGGATGGCAGCGCCCCTGTTTCGTGAGCTGCTCTATGTACCTAGCGATAGGTCAAGAGCAGATCTGAGCAAATATGGCCATTTTAACCCTTTGAGGACTACATGATCTCTCAAGGTCCATATTCATATGTCTTCATGGTGCACTTCTGCAGCACCATCTTTTTCAAATACTGATAGATGTATTTGTACCCTGTGAAGGGCCGCAATGAATATACAATGGTTCATAAATATAGTTCCCCACTGAGGATGATTAATAATCCTAAGCGGGGAACTATATAGACAAAGGTTCACTCGTATAGTTCCCCACTGAGGGTTATTTCACGAGGCGAAGCCGAGTGACATCACCCTAAGTGGGGAACTATAAGAGTGCTCCTTTGTGTTTATTTCATGTCATAATTAACAATATTTGTCAAAATCCCACTTAATTGGTCTGAAAAAGCAATTTTATAATGTTTGAATCATCAATTTTAATGATTTTAAAGGCCATGAGATACGGGCGAGGGTTATTTCATGGGGCGTGTTAAGTACGGCCTTTCTTGGTTAAGTCAATGGGAGTGCCGTATTCACCATGAAATAAACAAGTGCTCCTTTCTGTTTATTGCATGCCATTGTTCACAATATTTGTCAGATTTCCATATTCATTGATCTGGAAAAGCTAAGGGTTATTTCACAGGAGGTGGGTGTGAAATACACCATTCTTTGGTTAATTCAATGGGGCTGCCAAATTCACCATGAAATAATGCATTACTTCAAATAAATATTTCCAAACCCATTCTGGTCTCTTCCCCCTTCCTGGTTTTATTCACATTAACATATCCCATCAAAACAGTGAAGGGATATTAAGATAAACATGAATTTCCTCTTTCACCCCAGTCCTCCATAATCTGGTGAGCGGCTAACACTTCCCAATATGCTCAGAAGGCGTTACAGACACATTGGAAATTAATAAGGACTCTGAGAAGTCGGGTAAAAAAGCTGATGAAAAATTGATTAATGATCACCGATTTGTGTTTATGCGGCCACCCCTGGAGTGGATTTTAAAGGTAAAAAGCGCCCGGTCATCAATTCGGATGCCTCACTTGTAATCGGTTTAGTGTGCTTCCTGCGGACTTTTTGTGTGTGCTTGTTTCGTATTCATTAACCCTGTATGATTGGGATAGTGCTCTATTGCCCCTTTTGCCAATGTTATGGATGAATGCGGCCACCATGGTGAGTAACTCACTGAAGCTGCATTCAAATGTTTATTTGTTGATTCCACAACCTGTAACAGGCAGTGGAATACTTGCAAGAAGTATTTCACGGGGGTGAGGGGGTGAAATACAACATTCTTTGGTGAGCTCCGGTTAGCTCACCAGTGCTGCATTCATGCATCATGCGGAG
This sequence comes from Harmothoe impar, assembly GCA_947462335.1. Taxonomy (NCBI): domain Eukaryota; kingdom Metazoa; phylum Annelida; class Polychaeta; order Phyllodocida; family Polynoidae; genus Harmothoe; species Harmothoe impar. The sequence goes on along the minus strand of OX381712.1, from coordinate 68,938,546 downwards.
CCTACAGGGTTGATACACTGTCACAAGCTCACATAGAGTACTAACACATGAATGATGCGTCATGCCAGCAAATGAACATAAAGCCTTGAGGCATTGTATCTTCTTATTTCTCAAATAGTTTTTTTCACAACAATGTTCTCCTCTCTCTTCCTTCATTTTTCAAAATTTAGTCAACATATCGCACGAAAAAACAGATAAATATTAAATTTTAAGGACTACAGAGTACTTTAGTGGAGTATGGCCTATGTCATTAGGATGCATGAATGCAGCCCTAACTAGTAACTCCCCAGTGCTGCATTCAAGAAGGATGCTGACCCTATGGGGTTGGTACACTTCTAAAGGACCGGCATGATGCACCAATGGAATGCAAGAGTCTCCTTAGGCATCTCAATCTCATATAATTATTTCCACAGCCATTTTGTTCATTTCCTCCTTCCTGTGATTATCAAAATTAACATATCCCATTAAAACAGTGAAAGAGATATGAATTTCCAGACTTCCAAAATTCACTTTTCAATGTACTTAGAAGGTGACTTCCCCCTTACTGGTTTTATTCAAATTAACATATCCCATTAAAAGAGATAAGGGGTACCAAAATAAATATGAATTTCCTCTTCTACTCCAGTCTTCCATAATTTGGTGAGCGGCAACATTTCCCAATATGCTCAGAAGGCGTTACAGACACATTGGAAATTAATAAAGACTCTGAGAGGTCGCGTAAAAAAATCTGATGAAAAATTGATTAATGATCACCAATTTTTGTTTATGCAGCCACCCCTGGAGTGGATTTTAAAGGTAAAAAGCGCCCGGTCATCAATTCGGATGCCTCACTTGTAATCGGTTTAGTGTGCTTCCTGGTCAGTTTTTAGTACTCGTGTTTAGTATTCATTATCCTTGTGTGATTGGGATAGTGCTCTATTGCTCTCATGGACAAATGCAGCCCTGATGAGCTACTCACTGGAGCTAAATTCATGTATCAAACTGACCATTCGGAAAATCGACAGTGCGACATGGCCATTTCTTAAAATCGACAGGAAAAATGGGGACCCCCCATCCAGACCCCCATTAGTGAACATCATGACTTATCTAAGATAATAAAGAAATTGAGTCCCATTCATCTGATGTATCAACTTGAAAGTGATGAATACAGCCCTGGCAAGATATTCGCTGGAGCTGTATCATGCCAACCATTTCTTAGAGTGTATTGATGCCATCAGTGTTATGCTTGAATGTAGTACAGAAAAGTTAGTCATTGGTGCTGGATTAGTGTACCATGACAATAAAGGCGAACCATGAAGGATTGAACAGATCTTTAAGCATGTCAGCATAGGTCATGATTCAAGCTCTTGTGAGCTACCATAACATTTTAATAGCCTACAATCCAACTATACATCATCTGAAAGATCAGCACGATGCAGCAATGAAGGTTACACATCCGAATAATGCTGACCCTATGGGGCTCATACACTCCTAAAGAGTCTGCATGCACCTCATTAGGCATCTAAATATCAAATAATTATTTCCAAACCTATTTCTTCCCCCTTCCTGGTTTTATTCACATTAACATTTCCCATCAAAACAGTGAAGGGATATTAAGATAAATATGAATTTCCTCTTTCCTCTTTCGTCCTCCATGATTCGGTGAGTGGCAAACACTTCCCAATATGCTCAGAAAGCGTTACAGACACATTCAAAATTAATAAGGACTCCAAGAAGTTGTTAAAAAAGGCTGATGAAAAATTGATTAATGATCACCGATTTGTGTTTATGCGCCACCCCTGGAGTGGATTTGAAAGATAAAAAGCGCCCGGTCATCAATTCGGATGCCTCACTTGTAATCGGTTTAGTGTGCTTCCTGGTCGGTTTTTGTGTGTGCTTGTTTCGTATTCATTAACCCTGTGTGATTGGAATAGTGCTCTATTGCCCCCTTTGTCAATGTTATGGATGAATACAGCCCTGGTGAGTGACTCGCTGGAGATAAATTCATGCATCCCACCGACCGTTTGGAAATGCATCAATATTACATGGTCACCATTATGCTTGAATGCAGCACTGGTACGTTAGATGCTTTCTTCACAATCACTCCTCCGTTTCTGCCTGGTGATGCCACCCAAAAAAGCAGAAAATAGAAATTAGAGTTAGTGCCCCTAACTCTTGCATACCCCGACCATACCCCGACCATGATCTGATAATAATTGGCTCGTCCCTAAATTATTACCAATCTTTAATTGAGTAAAGTTTCTCAATCATTTATAATATGAACATCTATTTTTCAAGCATTTTTCTGGAAGAAATAGGGAGACTGATGTATACTCTTTTTTTAATTGTTACTATTTTTGTCTGCATTCAAGTGGACGTTATCAGTTGCAGTTGGAAGAGGTAGGGTAGGGGAACCTAGTTTTTCTCTAGGCTGTTTTTTTCTGCATCCAAGCAGAGGTTATGGGTTGCATCAATAAAGCGTTGGTGCATCATGATGGCAAATCAATATTAACCTAGAGGCATCATGCCGTCTTAATGGCTTAAAATATGAATATTGATGGTTCATTTTATCTTGGTATTTCGGTACATTTGTCTCCCTATACGTGTCTGACTACATCACCTGTCCAAGGCAAATATATAGACAAATGCCAACGCCCATTGATACCGTTTCTGCTGTATTTCACGAGGGGGCTGAGGGAGTATCCCAGAAAGCTGCAGGCTTTCTGGGACGCACCCTAGCACCCACAAGTGAATTACATCAGAGCGGTATCAATGTAGTTGGTATTTGTGTTTATGTTTTTGATTTGATGCCATTTGATGAAGGAAAGAAAACTTTGAATATGACCACATTGTATTCAATGGGGTACATTGGATACAGCCCTTCCAATACTTAAGCAAAGTAAATCTTGTATCTCAAAAAATGAACTCTAATATTATGGATTGATGAGTTGCTACAGCTCTCTTCAGTCTAAAATCTAATTATAAGGATGATTAACCCTTTAAGGACAGCATAATGCATTAATGCATCGTGTTCTTGGTCGTCATGCTACATGAATGCAGCCCTGGCGAGTAACTCGCCAGTGCTGCATTCATGCATCATGCCGACCCTACCGGGTTGAGACACTCCTGAAGTGGAAGGGTCCGCATGATACATCAATGCAGCCCCGGCGAGTTACTCGTAGGGGCTGCATTGGTGTATCATGACAACAAAATGTCATCTTTTAGCGACATGCGTCCCATAAGGATAATTAACATGTTAAGATTGGATTGTGACTGAGATTATTCATACTATAATTAGCCTACCTGTAACTTGGGTAGAGTCAAGCCCTGTTAACAGGCAAATGCATTTATGTGTTATCCTGTTGCTCAATATTCATTTTGCCTCGGATGCCTTCTCGATATTACTCCCTTCAAGGGAAGTACAGTGCTTTAAAGCACAATACCAGCTGGTATTATGCATTCATTCAGGTTTGGCAGAGGCGTAGGAAACAAATCTTCATTGGGGGGGCCCAGGAGGGCCCAACCCAACCCGCTTAAATATTGGCTTCCAATCATGGTAGTACATATACACCCTCATATAGGAATTGTATAGAAAAGTAGTACTTGAGCCCCATTAAGTTCTGATTGGATGCCAGACCCCAATGTCCCAATGTGAAAAAGGTACGTTTTTGAAATTTCATGTATTACATTATAGGGTCTTGGTAAATTTTTGGGGGGGCCCAAACATATTCAGGCCCCCCCTCCTCTGTGATTGGGGGGGGGGCGGGCCCCCCTTGCCCCCCTTTTCCTACGCCACTGTGCAGGTTTGGTGAGAATCTAGGCAGTGCTGCATTCATGCATCATACCGATCCTGCAGTTGATACACTCCTGAAGGGTCGGCATGATGCACCTATGCAACATGACTCATTTCAAGGTGTTGCATTGGTGCATCATGGCAACAAATGAATGTCGAGGCCCCTAAGGTATATAGGACCACGTAGGGGGGAAAATGGAATATTCAATCTTTTCAGAAAGCATTTGTTCATTGGCAAATGTAACAGCATTAAATCTCAAGTATCCATCAATACCATTATGTTGGACACTCGGCCAGAAAACTTGAAAACAGAATTATACTGTCTACAGATAGCAATTGTGTGGTACACCACGATTTTGAAATGGGAAAATAGAGAAATAACACAATAACGTTTACTTTGTGGTTGGTGTGGTCTGGAAAATGAGCCACCTAACCCTTTAAAGAGGGGTGTCGCTAAAAGATGACATTTGTCAGCATGATGCATGAATGCAGTCCTGGTGAGTAACTTGCCAGTGCTGCATTAGTGCATCATGCCGATGGGTGTGTCTCAATCCTATAGGGTTGGCATGATGCTTGAATGCAGCACTGGCGAGTTACTCGCCAGGGCTGCATTCATGCATCATGACGACAAGGGCATAATGCATTAAGGCATGATGCCGTCCTTAAAGGGCTCTAACAGGATTTGTTAGATGTCAGTGGGGACTGCATCCTCCAATAAAGTCGGAAATTGCAGATAAATCTAATAACACATGGGACTTGTTGTTGGCAAGCAGCCTTTTTAAATCAGATAAATCAGGATATCCTGACATGGGTCCGAGCAGAGGCTCTCTATACTATAGACCATTGTAGCGAGGGAGGGGGACTTTTCAGAGAAATTGCTCAATGCTGATAACGTTTTTGTACTTCCATGAGGAACTTCCCCAGAGGTGGATACATATATATGCAGGGGGGCCTAGGGTCTGGACAATGATAAAGGGTATGGTGCATTAATGAATTATGCCATCCTTAAAGACCTAACCTGATGATGCTTGAGAATGAGAAGATGAGGGTAGATCTATGAGTGCTCTGCCGTGCATGCTTTCCCCCCGGGAGGGAGGGGGGCACTCACTCCATAACAGTACCCCCGACAACGAAACTACTGCCCACCTAAAAACAGGAGCAACCAAACCACTGCCATTAAATCTGCAGAGTACCGCCCCCTGCTGATTCCTTAAGTAGGGTGGACACTTAGATTTTACCTAACAACGCCATGTATTCGTGTAGTATTGCAAATCAAAACTGAGAGGGTGAGGATTCCAGATAAATTTTTATCTTAATTCTATCCTAAGCGGTTCAAATTTTATGACAATTTGAATGTTTGGAAATTTACCAAAATACCTGTCGGCTCTCGCGGGCTTATGCATTTACTGCGGGGGCCGGGGCCGAAACAAATACAAATATCTAGAAAATAGCAGTCTAAATCACATGGAACTAGAGTACTGAATGATTTTTTTGTGAATATTATACTGCGACAGATACGGCCAGCGCGAGGGCCCGCGGAGATTAGCCACTCTACCTTTAAGGGACCCCTGTGATATTACCTATATTTCCTGATGCTAATAGTACAGAAGACATGGACATTAACTGATCTCCATACATTTTGTCATTTACACCTTACTAAGACCCACTTACTGGCCCCTCCTCTACAGTCACCGCCCTCTATTTTTAAGGGATCCGAGAGTCACCACCCCCTTATTTTGAATTCCACCGCTACCACTTCCGTGGAGCGTTTGGAGGTTGGTAGTCACTTCAGATCTGAGTAGGCCTACCCCCCCCCCCTCCTCCCCCAGCTTTTCCTGAAGCTGAACTCTATGTTCATGGGTAAGGAACATGGTACCCACTGTAATCATGGCCCGTTTCTAAAGCGCATGGATTTCAAATGAGCACAGGTCTCGTATTAAGGGCAGGTCTAAAGGGCACCCCCCCCCCTAAAACCCCATATCATATTCTTTAAAGGGACTTGTATACGCGCAGGTCCCTGTATAAGCGCAGTACAGGGGATACTTGAATTTCATAAGCGTAGGGGCGCATATACTCATTGCATTCATCATGACGATCAGTAACATTTCAGTGTACCAAAATATATTATACTTTAGAATTGCATCAGGAGAAACGTAGTTTGCATGACAGTTTCCTGCCGGGACTGGAACTGCTGACCCTCAGACTACATCTCCCACTGCTCTACCAACTGAGCTAGAGGGGCAATCACTTATATGTAGCCTGCATCATTGGGCTTTTGAAAAGATCAGGTCATATTTGAGCTGTGGAGTATGGTACTCCATCCAACCTCTCTACTTTCTCTCCCTCTGGTTGCTGGTTATGGGATTCGAACCTGCATCTACAGTAGCAGAATTGTGTACAGCAAAAGTTGTTGTATTATCTTTTACAGCTAAAGTACTGTATAGTTACAGCACATATTGCTGTTCACGAACAACAACTTTTTACAGTGTAAGCACCTATAGACAGTTGCAGCCAGTGCTGTTGACCATGTCCACAATCACCCTCAATGGACCTCGGCCTATATTGTCAGATTCTACGGTTCGTAAATCTGACAATTATTAAGAATTCTGGAGTGAAAACCTGAGAACCAGGCCCTAAAAAGCAAAAAAAGAAGAAATAATCTGGCAGCCAGGCCTTGTGTTTCAAACCATGGAAACCAATTTTCTTTTATTTGTCCCTAGCTCCGACCACACAGACTTGACTGAAAGAGGCGCTCTGACAGGGCTATTGTCTGGAGAGAGGAGAAAGCCCCCCCGCCCCCTCCCCACACGTCCATCCTCACCCCCTGTTTTCTATTGACTGCATCGATAATCTTTAGGCTCCAGAACAAATTAGTCCATAGTACATAACCTAGTTAGTAATTTTCCGGCTCCCTATACGACCAACATAGGTTAGTTAACACTGTCAGGTTGGTCAGTACTGACCAATTCACTTCACTCTTTCCATTATGCTATGTCCATTTGAGTAAAGCATTAGTCATATGTTGTTATACCTTACCCATTTTTGAATAGCACTTGGTCATGCCTGACCAATGTCCCTATATGTGCCTGTAGATGGGTCAAAACCGACCTGCCGACCTGGGCTGTCTTGAAGGCGACTTTCGACCTGATGTAATACTTAATATAAGCGACCTGGCGACTTTTGGGTAAAATTGACAATAAATTTAATAAAAAGGTCCAAAAAAGCGACTTTTTGACTTGGACACCTTAATTTCAGCGACTTTCCGACCTCAGGGGCGACTCCTCTGCACCCCCCTATATGACTATTAAACCAGAGACAGCCACTACAGACAAAGGGCCGGAGCATTTAGATTTTCCATGTAGGCTCTAGGTGCTGGCGCTCTCCTGAGTCTATACATCCCCGGCTACATCCCTGGGCTTTGATCTGAGCCCGGTGCCTTCTACCCTGCCTGGCGCCATCTATTGTACTTGAATTCTCCTTCCCTGCGTCTTTTCAATCTTAACCCATAAAGGGGTTAATTCACGCTGTCCCTCTATGCAGTTATGGCCTGGTGGAATGAAGACCGATATTTGCCCTCATAAAAGACTTTGCTCCAGAGATTTCTAGGTTTGCTCCAGCATATCAATACATGCCCAGCCCTGGACCACCATGCAGCAGCCTGCCACAAATCCCATTCCGGGAGGTGTGTTTAGATATGGGCGGGGTATAGAGTTGGTTATAGCTCTACTTCTCTCACCTTCCACAAGACGTATGTCTATGAAGGTCATGGCAGACTGCGAGGTACAAATCAAAAAGGTCAAAACGTCTGTATACTCCCATGCCAACTTATGGTGTGGTATTCCTCATCCCACGCCGACTAACTCTTTAAGGGCCGCATAGTACTTTAATGTGACATGCCCTTTTTTGACATGATGCATGAATGCAGCCCTGGCGAGTAACTCCCCAGTGCTGCATTCAAGCATCATGACGATGTACAGGAGTACGGAAAAAGGGGTCGAGACACTTCCAAAGGGTCAGCATGATGCACCAATGCAGCACCGGTGAGCTACTCGCCGGGTTGCATTGGTGCATCATGACAACAAACACCACAAATGTCATATTTTAGCGACATGCCAGGTTTAAAGACCTAAACATAAAAACTGCTTATACAAGAGACGCCCTTTGCGTGGTGTGGGGTCCCCCACCCCCGGGGTCTACTTCTTCATTTTTGGGGGTGCAGAGGGGTCCCCCCCTGAGGTCGGAAAGTCGCCGAAATAAAGGGGTCCAGGTCACAAAGTCGCTTTTTTGGACCCACTCAAGTATTGTTAATTTTGTCTTAAAGTCGCCAGGTCGCTTTTATTATGGCATTAGGTCGAAAGTCGCCTCCAGAAAGGCCCAGGTCGCTAGGTCGCTTTTGACCCCTCTGGAGCCACATTTTTGACAGCAACTAAATCATGGATCTAAATCGACTGACACTAATTTTGACCATATCGCCGTGTCGAATTTAAGTAAAGAGGGCCGTGTCGCACGTGTCGATTTTTAAAAGGGCCATGTCGCCATGTCGCACATGTCGATGTTTACCCATGTAGAGGCACCTTAATATCCCTAGCCGCAGTTTCATATCCTTTTGATAGTCGGGCTTAGTTACCTTCTCAATGTCTTGCTAACTTCAGCAATTCAGCCAACTGATATCAAGTCGGGAAATCGTATGCAATGACGTAGGCCTATAGCTCCCCCTCCTAATTTTGATAACGACAGTTAACGTTATGTATAGTGGTTAGTAGCTAGGCCTATAAGATAATATGAGACACTTCGATTGGAAGCTATTGAAAGGGATTCTTTAGCTCGTCTTATTCTAGTAAGATAATTCTATCCTATAAAATGTCTATATAATGATAAACATTTTTATAATTCTATCCTATAATATGTCTATATACAATGATATACATTTTTATATCAAAGTCCTTTCAACGATAAGGATAAAATGGATGTGTCTTTTAAACCTCTTTCCCAGTATTGAAACCCAAATTACTTTCCCAGTAGATTGCACTTCCCACGGGGCCTCACCATTCAAAAGAAACAAGTTTTACATATATACAGCTGCTGTTCCCTCCCCATACACAGGACGCGGCCCGTCCCGCTCTAAAAACTCCAGTGGCGGGAGACGCGGGGTAGGACGCGGAACGAACGCGCGCCAGACGCTACATGTAGTCTATAGTAACACACTTACCGCTGATTCCCGCGCCCACCACCACACAATCCAGCAGCCTTTCCCGCGCCGCACGGATCGTGCCGTCCTTCTTGATGGGTGCATGACTGACAGGCCGCAAACTGTCCACACTGAGTCGTATTCCACCTAGTACTCCCTCATCGAGGTCCTCGTCTGCTAGTCCAAAAGAGACCGCCTCCGACATGATTGTTGTCGGGTGTGTGCGGCCGCGGGGTCCGTCAACACTGCAGGGGCAGCGCCCGGTTTGATGGGTGTGGTGCGTGTGGGTAGCTCCCTACAACTACTACTAATAGTGGGACTTGGGGCCTGTCCCGCGCCGCTTTCTCCCGCCGTGACCCCGTGTGACCTCTCTCTGGCTGTGTGGCCTTGACCTTGTGGGTGCAGGAGGAGGTAGTGTGTTGGGCGTGATGTAGGTGGCAGCACTGAGATGGTGGGAAGACCAGGAGTCAGTTGGGGAAGAGTACCTTTTTGGAATTACATGTAAACGCCCTCCAGAGGTTGCCATTCACATGCAGAGTTTTCCTTCCTGGAGTTATTGTACTAGATTCCCAATGTGTTTCTGTCTTTGTCAAGTATATGTCAGTCTCGATTTTCCCAGGTTTTTACATCTTTGAGATTAGGAAAGTATACATTAAGGGAACACAGTCACATACATTTAGTAATTATTAATACTGTCTCCCCCCCTCCCCCCCCCCCCCAAATTATAGGCCTCTTCAGCATGCACCCCATACCCCCCCCCCCCCAGGGTCATACTCCCCATACTATTTATAACCTTTCCCACATTGCTTTATATTAATGTGGAATGGTCATGATGCAAGCCCTTGTGAAGACCTGTGTCCCAGAAAAAAAAACAGGGGTTCTTAAACCTCCCACGCCACATAGACATTCAGCTATGATCTAATCATTGCCAGTTATAGTCATGGTCCATGGTATGAGATTGACGCGTAGTACTTTTACTATGCCTTGGTCCTAAGGGAGTGATCATTTTTAACAACGTCAACAGGGGGAGGAGGTGGTTGGTTTCTGTGCGCGACATTCTTTACACCCCACCCCAACCCCCGGTTGTTAAAGAATGATCACTCCCTAGTATAAATGTATGAAATTAAATTCAAACCTGCAGAGTATATTCACAAGGGCTGCACCAATGCACCATGTCAACCCTTCAGAAATATATCAAGGGGGGGTGGTGGGTTTGGGGGGGGGCGTAAAAATTTCCGACCCCTCCTGACGGGGGGAGGGCGTAAAAATTCTGACCCCTCTTGAGGGGGGGGGCATAAAAATTTAAGCCCCTTTTTAGCAAAAAAGCCAGCGCGTTCAAAAATTGTCGCCGCCTTCGGTGAGGGGGGGCGCAAAACGTTCCGCGTGCTCTCAAGGGGGGGGGGGGGGCATAAAAAGATTTCGCCCCTCCGCGCGGAATCTCACCACCCCCCCTGCAATTAATAAATGAACACTCCCTAACAGGGTCAACATGAAGATTTTATTCATCATGAAGATAAAGGCATGTTGCATTCAGGTGCAATTATTAATGCTGCCCTATAACACCTGATGCATGTCGAGAGTGTGAGTAAATAGGAAGTAGTTTAAAGCTGGGCCGTCAGGGAATAAGTTCAGCATTTTCTATACATGGACTAAAATAACAATTCCACCAGAGGGCAGCAGTGTTTGGACAGGGGACCATGAGCATTGTCCAGCTACAACATATTCACCCTATCTTGTGCCTGTAAGAGCTGAGCTCCCAGCCATTAAGAGCCCTCTTGTGAATGAAAACTGAATTATATCCAAAAGTACTTTTGGCCTCACTTCAACCATCACGGTCAAGCTTTAATAGCTGGTACTTTGTTGAGTGTGTTTTTACCTGTCTTCTGACAAAAAGACTTCCCCCTGATCAGACAAAACGGTGAAAGGATGTGATCAAGAGAAAAACTTATTTTCAAACATCCGTGAGATCGTGGTTAAACTCTTTAAGGATGGCATAATGCATCATCCCCTTGGGCGTCATGATGCATTGAATGCAGTCCCTGGCGAGTAACTCGCCATGGCTGTATTTAAAGAGTTAAATATAAACTAGCACTATTTAAATAATTATCATGACAAAAAGTAAAATATGTGATTAGAAATTAGGAGGAATGCTGAATAGTATTTGTATACAGTGTTTACGTGTATACACACAATTTCAACTTGCCTTAGGCCAAAAAAAGAGAGGTTTGTTTCAGGTCACCCGACCGACCCTATCAGAACAGGGCCGACCCTACTTATTATTTTTACCCCTTTTTGGTCAAATTTTGGGTCTTTGGAGAGGCTGACTAGTACTTAAAAAGTAGTAGTTTTTTAAAAAAAGTAAAGAAAAAAAGATCCGACATACCGACCCTACATTTTCATTCCATGTTACCTAAAACACTACTTTTTTTTGGCCTTATTGAAAATGGGCACTCCCTAAACTCTAGGGACATTTCTACAGTCACAACACACTAAGTTTCCCCATAACCACATTTGACACAGGGAAATAACCGTCCCCCTGACCAGCGCCACTCCTGTATATTACAGTGATTCATAATCAATTAACCATTTAAATGCTGTATCATGCTTCAGTACTTCATTTTGAACCTGCTGCATCATGCCGACCCTTTGGGAGTGTATCAACCCCTCAGGGTCGGCATGATGCTTAAATGCAACACTGGCGAGTTATTCACCAGCCCTGCATTTATGCCTCATGGCTATAAAAGGCGATAGTGTATGGAGGCACCTTGCTGCCCTTAGAGGGTTAATTTCCGCCAACAATAAGGTATAAAAGCTATGACCCAATATGTCACAGTCCACATCCGAACATGGATATACACACTAGTACTAAGACAGCCCCCGTACGGCTAATAGTATTAGTCCTCACCTTGGACGTTATATCAACCACTGTTTCAGCCGGTAAGTCTGATTTCTTGTCTAGTACATGAAATAAAAACAAATCAGTTTTGCTAAAATTACTGTAGCAACAATGTGACTGCAGATGAGTCAAAAGCGACCTGGCGACCTGGGCCGTTTTGGAGGCGACTTTCGACCTAGGGCAATAATAAAAACGACCTAGCGACTTTTGTGCAAAAAATACTATAGTTTAAAGGGTCTAAAAAAGCGACTTTGTGACCTGGACCCCTTAATTTCAGCGACTTTCCCACCTCAGGGGGAACCCTCTTCACCCCCAACAATATTGACCTTTTTGACCACCCGCACTGAAAGGGGCCGAAATACCTCATTCCCTCCACCCAGAACCCAACCTCGCCGAAATCCATTACCCCCAACACTCAAAAAATAAACTTGTCTCCAGACTCTTCAAAGTGACGGTCATACAATAAACGCTTCAAAAACTTGTCTAAGTGACAAGGAGGCGGGTCCTCTAGCTGTAGATAGAAGACCCACTTGGTATGTGCCAGCCCAAAACCCGACATTTGCCAGCTCCAGATTCTATTTGTGGGATGGTAACCTGATACTTTAGACAACTTTTGACCCGTTTATTCTATGACAGTCACTTCGACGAGTCTGGAGACGAGTTTACTTTTTCAGTGAAGTTTCTCTGAAATAATCATTCTGGTCCCGTGTGACAGTTTACAAAACCAAGCTGTGACCAAACTTTTCTTTTCAATATTAGTACAAGTATTACTTTCTGCAGCAAGGATTAGGGCTAGAGGAAACTATGCACATACATCTCATTTGTCGAAGTTATACAATAACTGGCCGCTAGACCGATACACTGTCCCACAATGTATATATACATGTAATATCATCTGTTTTGTGACTAACGTTGTCTTCTTGATTCAGATATGACTAGATAATGAATGATTTGCCAGTTATACGTACCCAGTGGGCACACAATTGTGCTCAATGTTGAATCAACGTTGAATTAACATTGAATCAACATTGACAACCATTTATCAATGTTGATTCAATGTTCTGTGCCCACTGGGTAGTCATAGTTTATGGTTTGAGCTAACAGGGAAGTTATTTGAGAAACATAGTTCTAAAGATTGACACAAGAGGGCAGTCTTGCATTGTGAGTAAGCATCTATCAGTGACAGTATCAGCTTATCTTACCTACATACAGGCAATTTTGAAGAAATCTTCGTATGTTTACCATTTTCTGATCAATATTAGGGTATTCAGAAAAGTTGGCTATAAAAAATACTATACCTGAGAATTTTGGGTCAGGCCATTATTCAGCATCTCACTGCCGGACTACTAGTACATTCATGTTTTTAAAGAAAAAGTAAAAAACTAATAAAATCCGACCTACCGACCCTACATTTTCCTCCCAAGTTACTCGAAATAAACCTTCTTTTTCTTTTTTGGCCTTAGCAAAAATGCATCTATATCCAATAGGTCAATCATGGCCAATATAGTATACACAAACACCAAATCAAAGCTCTTGATGCGCTCTACACTAAATATCAATACCATAGCATTATGTATGCGCAACTTCCAATCAGTCCTGTCAAAACGTTAATAAAATAATATAAATCCAAATTTCAGAGAGTAGCAGTAGCTCGGTCGTGAGTACCGCGGCTGGTGTTGGAACTACCGTCCTCATCACCGTCATCGTCATCATCTGTTGCTGCGACTACTGCAGAGTAAAACAAGTGTAGAAGGCAGTGAAAACGTAGAGCCCCACGGGGAATCGAACCCCGGTCCCTCCGCTCCGAAGCCGAGAATGCTACCGCTGCACCACAGGGCCAGCTGCTTTCTTACTGCTCTGCTACGGTACCTGAGCTACCATAGGCAGGCAATGCACTCTCCACGCACGCTCGGGCTGCCCCGAACGATACGTGCCCGCTACATTACTCCCCTTCAGACTTTTGCTAGGTACAATCGGGGCCACTAAGACCACCTAGCAGAAGCTGAAACCGCTCAAGTACCCAACCCAGGTTCTGCAGATCCTGGTCACGGCACCAGTGTAGAAGGCAGTGAAAACGTCGAGCCCCACGGGGAATCGAACCCCGGTCCCTCCGCTCCGAAGCCGAGAATGCTACCGCTGCACCACAGGGCCAGCTGCTTTCTTACTGCTCTGCTACGGTACCTGAGCTACCATAGGCGGGCAATGCACTCTCCACGCACGCTCGGGCTGCCCCGAACGATACGTGCCCGCTACACAAGCACGGAATACTCCCAACTCACCCCAAACTTCAGAAATTTATACATTGCAAGAACTACAAACAATTGCATCCGGAACTACTGCAGCCCACCCAAGGCGGTTTAATTACTTGGATCTGGGAGAACAGCAATCAGCTACAAGGCGTATGGGACGGCAAGAATATCAAGCCTCCGCGATACATACAAGACTGCCAGAGCAGCAATCTTCTACGAGAACTACAGGACGGCAAGAGCAAAGACCCTCTGCAAGACGTATATTACTGCAAGAACACCAACCCTTTACAGGAACTACAGGCTTACAAGTACATCAGCCGTCTCCAAGAAATCCAGGCCTGCAAGACCATCAGGCTTCTGCAAGGCATATATGCCTGCAAGAGCATCAAGACTCTATAGCACATATAGGCCTGGAAGAGTATCAGCGGTCTACAAGACATAGCGCCCTGCAAGAGTATCAATCCTCTGTGAGAGGCATATCGCAAGAACACCTTGCAGGACTTACAGGCCTACAAGTACATCAGCCCTCTCCAGGAAATCCAGGCTTGGGAGACTATCAAGCTTCTGCAAGACTTATTGGCCTGCAAGAACAACATGGTTCTACAGCACAGACAGGTATGCAAGAGCATCAATCTTCTTCAAGAAATTCAGGCCTGCAAGAGCACCAACTACCTGCAGGCGCTAGGGGCTTACAAGACCTACCACCGTGTTATGAGGATGTTCATCCACTACCGCCACCAAGGTACAGCCAAGTCATGAGAGAAGAAGGTCATCTGGTGCAACCAGTCAGATGTCAAATTGGGAAAACTATTATTCTACATATCGATGCTGGAAACTTTGTACAGACATAGTGAATGTCATGGGATTAGAATGGTCCCTTTGCGCCAAAAATTAATTTAATGGAGCACATTATGCTAGAACGATTATGGGAAAATATATAGAAAATATCTCCAAAGACATTTTAGGACATTAATTCCAACTATAAAAGTTTTCTCAACATACAATGATAATTTCAATTAAGGCACGACGCAGTTTGAAATGTCCATAAAGTTCAAGTTTGTATTGTATTGTAATTTATTTTATTCATACTGAAAGTATGATGGTCAATGGCATGAGATTATGATATATCCAGTTCAATGTCCGTATGCTTAACTTAGTAAAATAGGTCAAGGTAGACAGCTGGTAAAGTGAAGGAATAAAATTAAATAAAAATAAGAAGCAGCATAAAAGATGGTAACCAAATTCATAGAACTACATTATTTGATGTAGTATGCATTTTTCCGCAATCATCTTTGCATCCCTCGGCATAGAGGCTTATTAAGTTTTACCCCCTCCCCGCCCCCCACCGATCACCGAGGGCCTATTCTTTATTTTCATTATGACCCCCTCCCTTCTATACTCAACAAGCTTCTGCAGATGGCAACAGACAACTTGTTCCTGAAGTGGTGAGTGGTCTCACTGGAATGTTCAATAGCAGTAGTCCAAAATATCAATAGACCTCTAGTTAAATCACCCTCAATATTGAGTTTGGGTTTATAAATATCTTTATTTCAACAAAGCATAATCACTTTAATACATACTATATCATTAGAAGCGTGTTACACTTTCTCAATTGCCTTGCCCTTAGCTTACAGAGGTCAAGTATATAATATCATACCCAGGTAACAAGAAACGTTTGGTTAACGTTACTGGACTCAAATCAACGTTTATCAACCAATTTGCTCAACGTTGATTGAACGTTTTTTTGTGGTACCAGTGTATCTCACTAGATGGCAGTTGAGCTGATAATGATATTTGACATGGTTCTTCATGGTGATATCTGTCTGAAATTAAGCTATTTTGATATAATATCATGACAGTTTATCAACATTGATATCAACATTTAGACTTTGAATTTATCTATGCTAAATAGGTTGGTCAATTAATTGTATATTGCCTTCATTGAGATGTGTGGTATACTAAACACCTACTGTGTGGCATGGAGAAATAGATAAATCAAAGCTATTCCCCATATATCCCTATGAACTAATGCACCCCACACAAGTTGTTTAAGAGTATTGGGCATATAAAAAAAAATGAAGGCATATACTATAGGTATACCTTTTTGTAAAGAAGAAAGAATTAAAAGAAAATATATGGATAACTTCACAAACAAAATGAAATAAAATTCATAGTATAAAGTAGTACATTGACCTCTTTTGCATTAGAATTTATGTGTCAACTCAAGGTTGGTTTCAACCATAGTTCAATGTCAAATCAACATTATTTCAACGTTGAATTGAGTCCACGAAATGGAGTTAGGCTAGATGCAAAATAAATGTTATCACACTCTTTAAATGACGTTTGATAAACGTTTAAACAACCTCGACTTGTTACCTGGGTTTATATGATCTTTAGACAAAATAATTGTGTTAAAAGAATCCGGTATAGAAAACTCAGTTTTTAGTTCTATTAACTTAATAGTTTCTTGTTTATGCATGTACAAGTGGTTAAGGTTACAACAATTTCTTTTGTATTTTACAATCATTATACAAGAATAAAGGCCACAATGCTGAAGCTCTAATGATACACAAACTCTATACTGTAGTACTGAGTATAGTTCTACATGAATACCTAAGTAATTTTCACCAAAAGAGTCACCAAATGCATCTACTGTATTCAACGTAATAAGCGCACATCCTCTTTTTGGGCCAATTTTAGATTATAAAACCCCCAAAATATGTCAGATTTTGAGACCAAATAACCTATAACTATTAGAAACTCGTTGAGAATAATTTATTATGCGCACTGTGTGCTTATTACATTGAATACTGTATTGAAATAACAATCAAATCGTGGAGAAATGGATGGAAGGTGTGCGCTTATTTATAGGACAATTTTGTTTTTTGTTTTTTTAGTTAAGATAACTTATTGAGCACACTGTGCGCTTATTACGTTGTATACGGTATATCAGTATTCTAACGCAAAATCACAATGCGTCAATTCAGCATTGGTGAGTAACTCACCAAACACAAACTTGATGTATCATAATAGATGATTACATGAATACAACTCTGGCACGTAACACACAAGGGCTGCCTGCAGGCATCATGATGACCAAAGGTCAGAATGCATTAAATCAGCACAACTGACGTAGCTCACGCAAGTGCAAGCACAAACGT
Organism: Harmothoe impar; assembly: GCA_947462335.1. NCBI lineage: Eukaryota > Metazoa > Annelida > Polychaeta > Phyllodocida > Polynoidae > Harmothoe > Harmothoe impar. Next base: position 68,921,280 of record OX381712.1, on the reverse strand, counting down.
TTTGAGTGAATCTTACCCAAAAGTTACAGAAGTCTTACAATCGGAGAGTCTTAATAAAGATAGCTCTGCCCCGCAAACCCCATGTTTCCCCCTTCTTCAGCGATAGCAGTTACCAATATTCTAAATGAAGTGTGTCAGAACTTTGCAGGGGAATACTTTATCAAGACTCACTCAAAATGTTTGTCCATGCCCTCGAGTGAGCTAGGTGCCATCTGCATTAAATCACTATGCTGCCCTTAAAGGGTTACGTTTTTTTTATGTCCATGATACCCATAAAGTTGCAGCATTTCTCAAGTACATCTTCCCACTTACAGAATATTGGGTCCACCCTTGGGCAGACAAGCGTATTTTCAAGTTTCTCAATTTCTTTCTGAATCACAAGTAGTGCTTCACAGAACCTCTTTGCATCAAGTAGCACTCCAGCTGAAAGTATTTTCCTTTTTGAATCCCCTACAAACTCCTCTGTTGTAGGTATGTGCTGCCTCCGTCTACAGCTCGAGCACACTTTGCCACCTTGTCGAGGACCGCCATTGTTAGGGCTATGGGGATGATGACAGTTTTTACACTTAAAGTGACCTGGCTCATGTTTCATGCCACTTAACGGAGGCCAGTTGTTGACGCATGCTTCGCAAGAGCATTTGAAATGGTACATTCTCTCAAAACACATCTGCCGTAAGAATCTTGGATAGCTTCGGTAATCTGGACCATATGAGGTAGTTACCTCCTCCCCTTCCTTGATTGTTTTTTTGGCATGCACAACAACTTTATGACAATATGTATCACGAAGAGTATTGTGAGCACATGAATGGCTGAAGAGAGAATATGTTGGATATAAGCCAAGACCGATTTCATTAAAGGTTATACCTTTATCTAAACATTTTTCCTTAAACACAGCTTCTGTTACACGAACAGCATTCACTGCAATAGCCTGGCTGAGGTGCATGAGACACTTCCCAACGCACAAAATGGCAGACTCCTTGTCTTCAGCTGGAACGCTCTGAAAGAAGTCGGCTTCCTCCAGGGATCTTGTGTACGCTGCAGCAACTGAAGTTATCTCATGGATTCTTTGTATGGATAGTTTATCAAAGTGGTCAATGAGATTGTGGACTGTGTTGAAATCATCTGATCTATACTGTCCCTGCTCATTACATCCTTTCATATTTTGCTTCCTTGAGGGACTTTGAGAAGGTCCATGACCATACTTCAGCACCTCATTGAGTCCAGCCACAAGGACTATTTGCAAGGCTAATTGATAATATGGATGATATTCTGCCATAGAACATTCATATCTGTGATAGCCATCCCAAGCATTGCTCCTACATAAGGGGGTACAGAAAAGAGCCTTTGCGCAGTGCTTGCATGATATAGGGGCGATGGAAAGCTTGCCCCAGCAATGATGACAGTAGGCATTCTGAGAAGTCACGAGAGCAGAATAGGGTTCTTCTACAAGGATGATTTCTCCAGGTCTGATATCCCTTGTAGCCACCATATGACGACCTTTGGATGTATCATACATGACCTTGCAGGAGGCAGACAGGCTAGGGTGTGAGGCATTTCTGCCATGAGGAAGACTAAGCAAATCTTCTTTAGCCTTTTTGGAATTCATTATTTGAGGCTTTGTTATCCCTGCACCAGCACCTACAAAGTTTTCTAATTCATTGAGGATTCTGGTTTGCTGGTCTGCCACCACCATAGACTTTGATAAAAGCTCAACTACTTTAGCCTGAGTAGCTTCAGTATCTTGCCCCAATTGACGAAGACATTTAACTTTGCGAACATACAGTAGGTACTGACGTTCTTCTCCATAGCCTGCTAGTTGGCACCTTCGATGTCTATTAGACAGGCCTCATACTCCTTTAGGTAGAACAGGGCAGAAGAACGATTGCAAAGGGACTTGGCTAGATGTTTATCATTGTCCTGTTCATCTGGGGCAGGTGCAGAAATCATACTCTTTGTGTAAAGACCTAATGCTTTGTCATAAAGTTTATCCTTGAAATATTTGTTGCCATCATTTCTATACCTCTCTGAATCTTCTGCAGACTTGGTAGAACACTTTGATGTTGATGCCTTGAAATTACTCAAAGGTTGGTTTCTAGCCCAAATCAGACGGTCATCATTTCTTGGTAGTTTTTTAAATTCCAGCAATAAAGACTGATCTTTGAGTTCATCATATTCACTCTCGTCCATTCCTTGCATCATCGAACGCCCTTTCCATTCTGAACTCATTTCTGAAACAAAGGAGTAATAAAATGTTTTACATTATTAGATTCAAAGCACTATTTCTTTGTGGAACAACAATGTGAGCTTTCAGATATAACCTTAGATGTAGCTCATAAGCGTGGGTTTTAGGCAACCTGTCAGTAGCTGGAACACAGGGTTAACCCTGGGGAACTTCCCCTCAGCCCCCCCCCCCTCCCAAAAAAAAGAGTTGTGTTCAGGTATCCCTGGTGACCCTGTGTTTTTGGGGGTTTTCCACCTAAAAAAACTTTTTTTCCTACTAAAAATGGGAGGAATTTTGTCTCAAAATCCTTAAATAGAAATTGGTCGACAAAAAAAAAATATAACGACCTACCCTCCCTAATTTTTTTTTGGGCCATGTTACCTGAACACAACTCTCTTTTTTTGGCCTCAGTTTTGAATTGCTTCATTACTATATTTCTTCGTTGGCCAAGAGAAATAAGATTCCCAACATCTGAAGGTCACCAACAGGATGACCTGCCAAATTGTTTCGTTTTTGAAAGTTCAAATTTAGTTTGAAAGGTTTTTGTAAGTTTGAATGCGCCTGTGAAATCATGCAAGGTCGGGAATATCTAAATGGACCATATTTTATCATGACCCATTCAGCATGGAGGCTTTTCCAGTTTTGGCCCCCCTCCTGAGGGCTTGTTTTCTATCATGACCCCCTCCCCTATATACACCAAGCCACCCCCCACCCCCCCCCCACTCCCGCTGGTAATAAATGACTCGGCCCTTAGAGAGTTTTTCCCCCCCCCCCTCAAGAGCGCGTGGAATGTTTTGTGGCCCCCCCCCCTCGCCGAAGGCGGCGGAAATTTTCCGCCCACCCCCCTTTGAACTATAGTAACGCGTGGGCTTTTTTGCTAAGAAAGGGGCTGAATTTTTTACGCCCCCCCTCAAGAGGGGTCAGAATTTTTCACACCCCCTCCCCTCAGGTTGGGTCGGAAATTTTTACGCCCCCCCCCCCCTGTAACTAATAAATGAACACTCCCTCAGACCTTCCGATTTCCATGGTGTCTTCTTTCGGTAGTCTTGGTATTGATTAATGATATCCTGACAGTCTGACATCATTAACAGATCCATAGCACCCAGCATGGACTTTCCTCATGAGACTCCAGTATATAGCATGCACTTGCTTTGGAGACCCTAATCTAAGTACACTGAAAATCCATAGGTTGAAAGGGTTAGTCAGTACCGACTAACCTAGGTTGGTCATATGAGTGTTAGTCACAATGGCAAAGTTATATTCAAAAATGACCAAGGGGTCAGTCAGTAGTGGCTAACCTAGGTCCATCATTGGTGTGTTGTATTTGTATACCACTAGTTGGGGCCACCTGTGATGACCACTCAGTGGCTCCCCCTGGAACTAAAAAGACTAAGGTGGGTTGGTCAGTAGTGACCAACCTGACAATAATAACTAATCTAGTTTGGTCGTATAGGGAGCCAAAAAAATGACTAACTAGGTTAGGCACTAGTGACTGAGAGGTTGGGCGTATAGGGAGTCTAGGAATATCAGTGTAGAAACAACCAAATCACCACAATATTCCATGTCAGGGAGTGGTTAGCATGGGTTTGGGGTGGGAATTCATGCAGACGCTTTAATCCCCCCCTTACATTTTCAAGGTCAGAATTCCCCTGATCGAAAATGATTTATATGCATACCATTCTAGTTCTAGTTCACTAGGGGGGAGTCAAAAGATGTCTACCTCACTCCCACTCCCTCAAACACATGCATTTATAGTGGATGTTATGGCTCAGTCTCACGTCTTTGTAACAATTGGATAGTCTTTGACCGGGTGACGTCTTTGACCGGGTGACGTCTTTGACCGGGAAGCATTATTATAGCAGAAATTAGGCCTATATAATAAGAAATGGGTAGAAAAAGTCAAAGGATATTTTCACATTATATGAAATGAAAGGAAATGTATTTAAAGTTTGTTATATCTATATGTAGGCCCTATTACGTGCATTATATGATTATGTTATATTTTTCCTCCGCCCGGTCTAAAACTTCACTTTTTATATCACATGGACTTTGAAGAGCTGGACTGTATTATGCAAAACCCTGCGCATAAACCTTTTCAAATAGTAGAGATATGGGGAAAAAATAGCCTTTTCTAGCCTCCCGGTCAAAGACGTCACCTGGTCACAGACGTCACCCAGTCAAAGATGTCACCTGGTCAAAGACTATCGAATTATTACAAGGTCGTGAGACTGAGCCTTATACGGCAGCCATCCTACTATAACCTATATATAGGGTAGACCGCCCATGAGATGACTAACTGATCTATTGGTACCATGAGTAGACTGGTATGTTCTTATCAGGGTGCCAATGATCATGTGGCCAATCTTCTACAGGGCTATTACAGAAATCGGGCCAATCGTCCTCAGGGCCAATTGCCATTTCCACAGGGCTCCTGATCCGTATACCGGTTTACTCAAGGTACCAACCAACCAGCTAGTCATCTCATGGGTGCTCTACCCTATTATATATATATCAATAATTCTCTATATTGGTGGTATGAAAGTCCATCGTGCTGTCTTATCTTATGTCATGTGTTGATAAGTCATAGTTTCGGATAGTATAAATCGTCCACCAAAACCTGGCGACGCCAACAAAAGTCCAATGGGTTTTCTGTTCGACTCCTAACAAAGGTCTTGATGCTTTAACATTTAGCAGAGGTGTAGGAAGCAGATCTTCACTGTGGGAGGGGGGGGGGGGGCTCTTACCAGATTTAAACTTCAGCTTTTATGAATGGCACACATACACATATGTTGGAATTGTATAAAAGAGAGGGGGTCTAGATGGGGGGTCCCCATGCCGCATGTCGATTTTAAGAAATGCTCATGTCATTTGTCAGTATCTTGGTATTTCTCCTGTCATTTGTCACTAGGCTCCATGTCACCTGTCGATTTTAAGAAAAGGCCATGTCCCTTGTCAATATCGTTTCATTTCTTCTGTCATTTGTCACTAGGCCTCATGTCGCCTGTCGATTTTAAGAAAAGGCCATGTCGCCCTGTCGATTTTAGGGGTCCACCCCCATAAGAGAGCCCCTTTAGTTCTGATTAACGACCCCCTTTTTCTCCACAAATTTGTGGACGTCCGCAAATGTATTTATGGAGCTCCATTAATAAATATGGATGTCCGCAAAAAATCTTATTGCGGAAAACCACTCAACTCCATAAGAGAGGCTTGATGCATGACTTGATGCATGGCCCCCCGGTACCCGATACCGCTGAGGGGAGGTCAGACATTAGGCTTGAGAGAGTGAGAAATTTTCACAAAAAAATGTTACCCAGTGGAGGTCCATAAAGACATATAGCCCTATGATTTGCTCCATAAATATATGGAGAGTGTATTTACGGACATCCTGCTCCTACTTTTCCCTATGTGGGAGAGGTGAGGTTTGGTAATTATGTGTATTATATTGTAGGGTCTTGACAAATTTTGGGGGCCCAAACATATTCAGCCCCCCTTGATTGGGAGGGGGACACCTGACCCACCTTCTCCTATGTGTGCACTGATATTCCTAGGCTCCCTATACGACCAATCTTTCAGTCACTAGTGCCTAACCTAGTTAGTCTTTTTTTGGCTCCCTATACGACCAACCTCACTGAAAATCCATAGGTTGAAAGGGTTAGTCAGTACAGACTAACCTAGGTTGGTCATATGAGTGTTAGTCACAATGGCAAAGTTATATTCAAAAATGACCAAGGGGTCAGTCAGTAGTGGCTAACCTAGGTCCATCATTGGTGTGTTGTATTTGTATACCACTAGATGGGGCCACCTGTGATGACCACTCAGTGGCTCCCCCTGGAACTAAAAAGACTAAGGTGGGTTTGTCAGTAGTGACCAACCTGACAATAATAACTAATCTAGGTTGGGCGTATAGGGAGCCAAAAATGACTAACTAGGTTAGGCACTAGTGACTGAGAGGTTGGGCGTATAGGGAGCCTAGGAATATCAGTGCTAGGTCAGTTATTATTGTCAGGTTGGTCAGTACTGACCAACCCACCTTAGTCTTTTTATTTCCAGGGGGAGCCACTGAGTGGTCATCACAGGTGGCCCCAACTAGTGGTATACAAATACAACACACCAATGATGAACCTAGGTTAGCCACTACTGACTTACCCCTTGGTCATTTCTGAATATAACTTTGCCATTATGACTAACACTCATATGACCAACCTAGGATAGTCTGCACTGACTAACCCTTTCAATCTATGGATTTTCAGTGTATGTGAAACTAAAGAATCATGTCAGGCTGGTTATCCCAGACCACTTCACTCCTTATCTTTCCATTTAACTATTCTAATCTCAGGGGCAATGTTCATACATGATCGAATTGATTGCCAATGAAATTGTTAGACAAACCACTACATTTAAATAAAGGTGCTTATTCATATTTAATTGATACATGGCGTATAGCTGTTTTATACTCAGCTAGGTTATATATATATATATATATGTATATATATATATATATATATATATATATATATATATATATATATATATATTATATATATATATATATATATGGGAAACACAGTGAAACAGGGCGACCTTTCCAAGAACAAAGGACCTAAAAGAACACCCTGTTTCCCAGGTAGCTGTGTCGCCCTAGTGGAGTCCGAGCTAATGCCAGATCACTGTTAATTTGGGACTTACCGTCTTTGTAGATCTACTTGAAACTGGAACCTGACTTGCTTCCAACCTACACATGTCATACACTGATCAATGCTTCAGCCGTCCAGGAGGGACCAGAGTGTGTCATGTGACAAAGACTCCCGGGGGGGGGGGCACTCTACCATGTATTAGATAACCACTGCAGCACAACTCTGAAAAGCGGTGGCGGTGAATTTCCATCAGATCTTGAAAAGGGGGGCGGTCAGATGTCCTCAAGGTCCTGATAAGTAGGGCGTTTAAAATCATATCATTAAATTGAGCAGGTTTTCTTGCTGAAAGGGATGAATAAAATTGTATTTGTATAAAATTCAGGGAGACCTAAACTTGAAATAGCTCATCAAATCTCCCAAACTCTGAAAAGTGGGACAGTCAAATCTCCCAACCTCTGAAATGTAGAGCGGTCAAATCTCCAAGCCTCTGAGAAGTAGGGCAGTCAAATCTCCCAACCTCTGATACAAGGGGTGGTAGGGCGGCAGTTGTTATCCATCCTCAGAGACTCAGTGCCCACCCCGGCCAAAGCCTCCACTCTCAAGGGAGCAGTCATTTTTTAACATCAAGCGGTGGTGGTTGATTTTCGTGGAAGTTCACCAAACTTTCCCGGTCCTGGTTGGAAAATCTATTATTCTACATCAATGCTGGAAACTTGGTACAGACATAGTGAATGTCATGAGATTAAAATGTTCCGTTGGCATCAGAAATCAATTTCATGGAGCACATGTGTTTGGCTGATTAGGCCAAAAAAATAAAAAGGTTTGTTTCAGGTAACCCAACCGACCCTATCAGAACAGGGCCGACCCTATCAGAACAGGGCCGACTCTAAGTTTTATTATGCTATTTTGAAGAAATTTCCTTATTTTTACCCTTTTTTGGTCAATATGTGGGTCTTCAGATCGGCCGGCTGGTATTTTCATATTAAAGAAAAGAAAGTTTAAAAAAGAAATCCGACCTACCGACCCTACATTTTCTGCCCATGTTACCTGAAACAAACCTTTTTTTTGGCCTTACGAGAAAATATATAGAAAACTATTTCCAAAGACATTTGAGGACAGTATCTCCAACTATAAAAGGTTTCTCAACATACAATGAAAATAACAATTAGGGCACAACGCTGTTTAAAATGTCCATAAACTTCAAGAATGTATTAATTGTAATTCATTTTATCTATACTGAAAGTCTGATGGTCAATGACATAAAGATTATGATATATCCAGTTGAATGTTCATGTGCTTAACTGAGTAAAATAGCCAATGGTAGAGTAATGGAAAATCTAATCAAAATAAGGAGCGGCATGAAAGATAGTAATCACATTCATAGAACTAAATTACTTAATTTTCCCCAATTACTATGTGTGCATCCCTTTTCATAGAGGATTATTAAGTTTTACGCCCCCCCCCCCCACCCATCACCGAGGGCCTATTCTTTTTTTTTATTACGATCCCTTCGCTTCTATATTCAACAAGCTTCACCAGATGGCAACAAACAACTCCTTCCTGATGTGGAGAATGGCCTTACTGCTCAATAGCAGGGGTCGAACATATCAGGAGACCATCAGTAAAATCATCCTCAATATTAAGTTTGGGTTTAGATCTCTTTATTTCAATAAAGTATAATCACTTTTACATACTATATGATATCTTAACTACAGTTGTTGATACTTATACCGTTACAAGAAGAACATATATAATGCTGAAGAAGCAAACAGGGTGTACATGAAGCAAATTCTGAACACATAATATATCTGTTCAACAGACCCTCTGATGATATATTTAAAGCAAATCTACTATATCAGACACAGAAAACACTTTCCTGGTTATACATAATACATGCAATATACATCAATTGCCTCGATTAGCTTGCAGAGGTCGAGTTTATTATATCATATGTGATCTATGGACAAAATAATTGTGGTCAAAAACTCTGGTAGATAACTCCTTGTTTTAGTTCTATCGACTTAATAGTATTGTAGAAGGCAGTGAAAACGTCGAGCCCCACGGGGAATCGAACCCCGGTCCCTCCGCTCCGAAGCCGAGAATGCTACCGCTGCACCACAGGGCCAGCTGCTTCTCACTGCTCTGCTACGGTACCTGAGCTACCATGGGCGGGCAATGCGCTCTCCACGCACGCTCGGGCTGCCCCGAGCGATACGTGCCCGCTACATTACTCCCCTTCAGACTTTTGCTAGGTCGGCGGTAAGGCCACGAGGACCTACCTAGCAGAAGCTGAAACCGCTCAAGTACCCAACCCAGGTTCTGCAGATCCTGGTCACGGCACCAGTGTAGAAGGCAGTGAAAACGTCGAGCCCCACGGGGAATCGAACCCCGGTCCCTCCGCTCCGAAGCCGAGAATGCTACCGCTGCACCACAGGGCCAGCTGCTTCTCACTGCTCTGCTACGGTACCTGAGCTACCATGGGCGGGCAATGCGCTCTCCACGCACGCTCGGGCTGCCCCGAGCGATACGTGCCCGCTACAGTATTTTGTTTATGCATGTAAAAGTAGTTAAGGTTACAATAATAATTTTCTTCATTTTACAATATTTAAACATGAATAAATATCATTGTTCTCATATTAAGTAATCTCAAGCATATATGTATAGCTAAAGCAAAATCTTCAACCAAATATATCTGACATGGACTTCTAACTTGATCTTGTGCATGTATGCAAAACTGGTTATTATTTACATTTTAATGAATTCACAGTCTTCATCCAAAATTGTCAAACGAATTAAATCGCACAAATATGTAATCATATTATGAGCACTAGTTCTGCCAAGGGATATGAAGTCACCCAGTGTATCTACATCAATATAAGCATTAATCCAATAATATTTATCAAATCATCATATGCAAGTATATAAATGTATTTTATGCTGAGAGTCCAAAGTCATCCTAAGTATGTAAAGCTAAGCAATATCTTCACCCAATGTTATCAGGTGCACCGATCAATATGTTGTGCAATAACAATGCATATAAATTGTCTCTGGATCTTTTAACTTGATCTTGTGTATGTATGGTCAAGTGGTTATAAAGCACAGTAGTTCAATGAAACCCAAATATTCAACTGATACTTAAAATATCAAACATAGTCATTGTATAATATGTAATGTACGCAATGCAACCCAGTAAGATAAAAGTTATCCAGGACATGTATATCAGTATCAGGCCCTATCGAGGCCCCTTCATGGGGGTTGACTTTATATAGGCCTGAGAAGTGGACTTTTTGTGATTTTAATAGACAAGCGTTTCTTTCTCTGTTGCGTCTGTGGGGGGTAGGTGAGAACCCTACATCAACCCCCTGGTTGCAGGCCTAAGTATATTACTGCAAATATATAGAGCCACCTTATTCAACTATGTACATGCACAGGGATCTCAGGGTGTCATTTGAAGTCACTATATACCTAAGCAATGTTTCCATCCAAAGTGATTCACATGATGCCAAGTGATTTAAGGTATCTATAGCTTAGCAATAATATCTTCAGATGCTTAAGTTTTTAAGGAGTTATGTTGCTAAAAGATAAAATTTGCCGTCAAGATGCACCAATGAAGCCCAGGCGAGGGCTGCATTGGTGCATCATGCTGACCTTTCAGGAGTGTCTCAACCTCATAAAGTTGTCATGATGCATGAATGCAGCTACTCCACAGGGCTGCATTCATGCATCATGATGACCAAGGGTATGATGCATTAAGCTGATGCATCATGTTGTCCTTTCTAAGGGTTAAAACAATCATCAAGATGGCATAGATCTGTAGATCTACAATTCCTCCATGCGCCTGTTACCCATGAGACTGAGGCATTGCTCCAGCGTTGCAGAACACAAGAGGTATTCTTTATGCATCCTTGGGGAAACAAGCAGGTTCTCAAGCCTTTCCATTTCTTTCACCAAAAAATTGAATGCCTCATTGAACCTTCTGGCAGAAAGGAGAACAATAGCCTCTTGTTTTCTCATCGTGGAACCACGGAGGACTGCCTCCATGTCGCGAATGTCCTGCTTCTGCATGCAGCCCGGGCGCGGTTTGCCAGCTCGGGGATGACTACCGGTGCTGGCACGGAGAGGGTGTTGGCAGTTGCTGCACTTGAACTCAGCGGTCATGCAGGGTCTCATCTCACTAAATAGCGGCCAGTTTTTGACGCAAGCCTCACAGGAGCATTTGAAATAGTAGGATTTCTGAAGGAGCAACTGCCGTTCCTCTCTTCTATAGAACAGGTAACCTGCATCATACAATGCAGTTACCTCTTCGCCTTCTTTGATTGTACAAACTGCATGTACAACAACGTTGTTTTTGTATGAGGTGCGTAGGCTATTTCCAGCACAAGAGTGGTTGAGGAGAGCATATGTTGGATATAGACCAACACCAATATTAGTATACTCTGGATTAACAATGAGTTTTGAGTACACTGTTTCCTGAATGGTTCCGCAATCAACTTTGATGACCTGCATGATATGCATTATACGCTTCCCGACACACAGAATGGCAGACTCTCTTTCCTCAGGTGCAATGCTTTGGAAGAAACCTGCATCTTCTAGGCACCCTGTGTACTTTACAGCCCCAGATGTGATCTCAAACACCTCCCGCTTGGATAACTTATCAAAGTGGTCAACAAGATGGTGGACAGTGTTGAAGTCATTTGACCTGTACTGTCCTTGCTCATTGCATCCTGTCATGTTGCTCGGCATTGTGGGAGGTGGAGTAGATCCATCCTTGTACTTCAGAATCTCATCTAGCCCGGCCACCAGGATTGTTCGCTGTGCTAAATTGTAATTGGGATCAATATGATACATTACGGTCATTGGACATTCATATTTGTGATATCCAGCCAAGGCATGGTCCCGACATAAAGGACTGCAGAACAGAACCTTTGTGCATTGCTGGCATGCTATAGGAGCTATGGGAAGTTCAGAGTAACAGTATTCACAGTACTTGTCTCGTTGGCCTTCATAGAGAAAAGAAGAATAAGGTTCTTCTACCATGATGACTTCACCAGGTCTGATTTCTCTTGTAGCTACCACATAACGACCCTTCTTTGGATCATACATAACTTTGCATGAGGAAGACAGGCTAGGGTAGGAAGCATTTCTGCCATGAGGAAGAGTAGGCAGGCCTCCTTCCGCAGTAGCATGTTTAGCTTGGGGGTTTGGCACCGTAGAGGAAGAAGCCAAGAGATTTTCTAGTTCTTTAAGGATTCTGCTCTGCTGCTCCGCCTCCATCTTAGAATTTGGTATAAGCTCAATGAGTTTATTGAAAGCCAGTTTAGCTTCAGCATTTAACTGCAAAGCATGGAGACATTTAACTTTGCGAACATACAGAAGATACTGACGCTCCTCCATATAGCCTGCTTGTAGGGCACCTTCGATGTCTATCAGACATGCCTCATACTCCTTCAGGTAGAACAAGGCAGCAGTGCGATTGCACAGCGACTTGGCTAAATGTCGATCATTGTCCTCTTCCTCTGGGGCAGGTGCAGCGATCATACTCTTTGTGTACAGATCCAAGGCTTTCTTGTAAAGTTTATTTTTGAAATATTTATTGCCTTCAGTTCTGTACTTTTCTGAATCGCTTGCAGATTTTGAGGGTCGCTTTAAAAGGGAAGCTACCGCAGTATTACCTTCTGATAGTTCATTTCTAGCCCAGATAAAGCACTCTTCCTCGGTTGTTAGATCTTGAAATCCAAGTCTTAAATAGCGGTCGCTTTCCACTTCAAACGCTGCCTTCAAACCACGTAATTTTGCATTCATCTCCATTTTCTGAAACATATAAACAATTAAAACTAACGAATTAAGGCCACACCAATGACAAGTTGGTCAATTGATTCTACTTGTGAAAAAAGATGGCATCAGGCTAAAAAAAATTCCGACCCCTCCTGAGGGGTGGGGGCGAAAAGAATTCTGACCCCTCTTGAGCGGGGGGGGGGCCCAAAAAATGTAGCCCCTTTTTTTAGCAAAAAAGCCTGCGTGTTACTATAGTTCAAAGGGGGGTGGGCGAAAAATTCGCCGCCTGGCGAGGGGTGGACACGAAACATTCCTCGCGCCTTTGGGGGGGGGGGGTGGCATGAAAGAATTTTGCGCCTTTGCGCAAAATCTCACCACCCCCCTGTAATTAATAAATGAACTCCCTAAAGCGGCCAGGGCATTTAACCTACAGAGCTAAATGAAAAAATATTACTGAAAATTGGTGAAAATATTTTCATACAAGTTTTATGCAATCACCTCACGTTTGGAACCAATTAAAGCATATGACATCCCGCATTCCATTTTGTGTTCATATTGATCGTTCAAAGAGTAACACATGGTAACACTTTATTTCAATTTTTGATATTTATGATTTACGAAAAGCGCACATGGACATTGGCCACAAGTGCTGATATTTGCCTGATATATTTAGTGACTATCATTGTGAAAAGGGCACTTTACTGCCACATTCATATATCATGAGGCTGAAGGACTTTACACATTAAAACACGATGCAGTTCTTGAAGGGCTCAGAGCAGTCAACATTTTTTGAAGGTTTAGGGCCCTCCATGAGGTGGCGTGGCAAGCAGCTTCAAAGAAGGGGGCAAGGGGGGTTTCTGACATTTTTTAACACTTTTCCTCTTGAGCTTTTGGGTTTGATCTTTTTTAGGGTTGGTCAAACTGGGGAGGGGGGTCTTGGTCTGAGTGTGACAAACAATGATGAAGATATAGGGAAAAGCGTGACAAGGGGTGGGTGGGATTTTTGGGGGCTCTAGACCCCTTCTCAGACCCCCTCCCTATCAACTGTTTTAGTCAAAAACACGAGTGATGGCAATTTACACTTCACAGATGTATTATTTACACAAAGAATACTTTTTGAAAAGGGAAAAAAGTTTATTTTCGTCCCTTCATACAAGGTATTTTTCTCATCGATTTCCCAACATTTCCAAAATAATTTGTTAAAACCCCGCTTTTAAGACAACCCCCTAACTTCTAGGAAAAAATAAATCCCAAATAAAATTCGTTCTGAAGGCGGGGTTTTACGGTAGGAACATTTTTTGCTGGTTTTAAATTTGCGGATTTCTGAGGTTTGGCTCTTTAATTCAAAACTGTATAATAATTCATGCTATACATTTTTTTCGCGGATATTTAAAAATCGCGAAAATCGTGAAAAGTATGTACAATGCGAAATAATCGACGTTCACAGTATCTATTAAAAATGTGTGAGAGAAGGTGCAACTCTTACTCTGAAAATGGATTCTATTATCCAATAAATTGAAATTTGATCCAAGAAATTGATTCCACAGCCAAATAAACATATTTCTAATATATTAACAGGTGTGTTCCTATTATGATACAGATAGCATTTATTGATACAGATAACAGTTGAATGTCCTACAGTGGACATTCCTGGTTTTACTACAGATAGCATGAGTTACTACACATAGCAGTTGGATGGTTGACACACTTAGCAATATTTTGATAAAGTTAGCAGTTGGATGGTTGACTGCTGAGGGTAGTTACTACAGTTAGGGAGTGCTCATTTTTTCAAGAACAGGGGGGGGGTGGTGAGATTTCGCGCGGAGTGCGCAACATTTTTTCACCCCCCCCTAGAGGGTTCGACATTTTTTACACCCCCCCCGGCAAGCCGAAAATCGCGCGCATCCGCGCCCTTCTGTAGCATAGTAACGCGCGGGCTTTTTCCCTCAAAACAGGTTGAATTTTTTTGACCCCCCCCCCCGGTCAAGGGGTCAAAATTGTTTACCCCCCCCAAATCCATCACCCCCCACTGTTGTTAAAAAATGAGCACTCCCTTAGCAGGATTGATAAACTTAGCAGTTGTACAAAGCGGCTGGTCAGTTGTACAAAAGCGCTGGTTAACTTAGCAGGTCTGTTTCAGGTCCCCCGACCGACCCTATCAAAACAAGGCCTAATCTACGTTTTTTATGCAATTTTGAATAAAGCCTCGTATTTTTTGTTCAATTTTAGGGTCTTCGGAGAGGCTGGCTAGTACTTTCCCGTAAAAAACAAAAATCCGACCTTCTGACCCTACATTTCCTTGCCATGTTACCTGAAACCTTCTTTGGCCTATAATGTGGCTCTAGATGGGTAGAACGCGACCTGTCGACCTGGGCTGTTTTCCAGGCGCCCTGGCGACCTGCTACAATAATTTAAGGCACCTGGCGACGTTTGGAAAAATATGTCTATGGCAAAAATGGTCAGAAAAAGCGACTTTGTGACCAGGGGCCCTTAATTTCGGCGACTTTCCAACCTAAGGGAGGAGGCGGGGGTGTCCTCTGCACCCCCAGTATTGCAGTAATATGAGTTGATGCAGTTTCGGTTTCGCTCAAGTCCCGCCCTCTGCAAACCTTGTTAACATGGGGGCCCTTGATGGGGGGTCCCCATGTCGCATGTCGGTTTTAAGAAATGACCATGTTGCATGTCTATGTCGCTTAAGATGCTCATGTCCTATGTCAATTTTAAGAAATGTCCATGTCCCCTGTCAATAAGCCTCATGTCGCATTAGGGATGTCATAGGGTGTGAAAGTGACCCGATGCCACGCAAAAAACGGGTGTTGAAATAACCTCGAATCAGGACAGGAAGCGATGTCACGCTATGAGAGTTTTCGTAAAAAATATTATTTCTCAGCAAAGAAACATCTCTAGTGGGAATCCTTTCATTTATTTGTGTGTCAGACATGTCCCCTGCTGTACCATAAATGGGTACCATAATGGATGCTTCTGGAATAAGAAATATGCACATTTCTGCGAGTCCCCATACGTAATACGTACCGCGCCGTGGCTTCCTGTCCTGATTCGAGGGTTTTCGTAACCCGTACAACTAAAAGTAAACGGGTTGGCTTTCGCCCCCTATTGGTATCACAGGTATCGATACATCGCTATTTTTTATGTATCTGATAACCGAATCAACAAGCTATGGGTATCGATATGCCGCCATCTTGGACTTCTATTTTGCTTCATGTGAGTTTTTACTGTTGTGTAAATCGGACCATTATCAAGGTATTTATGTGGTAAAAGGTGCAAGACTGAATTTTATATAATCTAAAATGTCGTTGTCTGAATTTTTTAAGATGTCCCTAGATCTGTACTTGAGAATGTTTAGAGTCCATACCAGTAGTATAGTATGTATCGGAACGGGACTATAGTTAAGTACTGTTTATTACTCAATCGACCTGCAGCCAATCAGAGGCCTCCCTTTTGGCGGGAAATTCAAAAGCAGCCAATGAGAGGCCTCCCTTTTGGCGGGAAATTCAAATAGGTCACGTGACCGGAAGTGACCTACTTCCGGTCACGTGACCTTTGGGCGGGAAATTCAAATAGGTCACGTGACCGGAAGTGACCTACTTAAGAGGGTCACGTGACCACCATGTTGGCGGGAAATTCAAATAGGTCACGTGACGGGAAGTGACCTACTTAAGGGGGTCACGTGACTACTAGGTTGGCTTTCAAAATAAGTCACTTGAGATTTTGATGGATAAATAAATTTAAAAAAAGAAAAAAAAAGCAAGCTGAAAAAGCTTGCTAAAAAATAATTTAAAAATGCGGCTCTTTTTTTCTAGGAGGGGGGGGGGGGAGAGGGGCACTCTGGGGGGCACTCTTTAAGATGCATGGGGGGGGAGGGGGGGAGGGGCAGGGTTTTTTAAGAGTGAGACTCGCTTCTCTGCCCTCTCTAAAAGAGAGGGCAGAGAGGCGAGTCTACTTACAATGAAAGGTATCATGATTGCGTTTATGATGATGTGCATCATGATGTGACTATCTTACAACCCTATGAGAAATAAGCAAGACATGGGCGTACTTACACGGGCTATTTGTAAACTAATGAATGTGACTTCTTCGTTAAAATCAGTATCTACAACTCTTTTAAGCCTAAGGCTTTTTCTTGAGTTTATTCTTTTGTTCAATTTCGGGCCCACCTCAAAAGAGGAATAGGCCCTCTGTAGCACTTGTCGCTTGCTCATCAATCAGAGCCGGGGTGTAGAAGGCCCCTGCCCTGTCGGGTACGTTCTCCCTCTGGTACGTTTTTGGTTAGTTTGGAGCTCTCAGTCGACTGTCTTATCCACCTTAAAAAAACCAGACTTTCGGTGTCTCATGATAAAACTGGTGCCTTATACTAAGCGCTGGATTACTTTCTCATTTTTTTAGTGTTCTATCCGATGCTTATTTAATTTTTGCACTGATAAAAACGGTTAGCTTGTACAAACACGCGGTCTATTTAAGTGTTAAGTGTAGAAAATGAACAGAACAGTGCACAGAAAATAGAGCTACCGACTACATTTCGCCCAGTCACTCAGCGGAGAACAAAAGAACTACTGACGTAGTGTACCCGCTATTCCGACAGTTGGCGCCACCGTTATACTTTTCCCGCGTGCGACATGAAGCCCTGGGGCGGGTACTGGCTGTTTTGGTTGTAGGTACCGAAACATAAAAAACTACAGCCAGCCCAATGTCATGGTGAGACAGCTCTCTTATTTTTACCTTGAGTAGCGTCCGTAGGGCCTATGACAAAACCTAGTCCCGTACACTGAGCAGCTTGAGGTCTGAAGGCTCATACAGAAAAATGTGTGGGTGTGTGGGTGTGTGGGTGTGTGGGTTGCTTTACGCCTTAGTTAACAGCTATGGTCATTTCAAGAGCGGTGATGGTGATCGAATCTATTGGCCCTTTTACCGAGACAAGGGTTCTTTTACATCCCACACTACATAGCAGAGAGACGTCTAGCAGCCCCTAGAGGCCCCGCAGGGGGCTCGAGAGGTGCCGTGGAGAAGAGCAGATATCCACGAGAGGCCACGCCAACAACCAAATTCTATCTTTATCCCGCGAGAAAAGGAGATAAGGGTCAAGGTTATGAACTATCAAAAGATTTTAGAGTAAATTAAGTTATGAGATATTAATATAATGTACATATCTAGGGCCCGATATAGGGCCTCTGCAGATCCCCCTTCAGGGCCCCGATCCATGAGGCCTTAGAAACGGAGCTGGGTCATGTAACCAAGGGAGATCAGCAGTTGTTGATGTCGGCGCTGCCGATAACGCTGGTAAATGACCGTTTTACTCATGTTTAGAGTCAGAATAGCTTGAGTATTACTTGAATATCGAAGAGTAGAGGTCAAATTACCCCAGACAAAGTGTTTCCATCTAGAAATTCTCGACAGTATTTCCGAAAATTGCAAATATTGGTCCCAGCCCCACGGGGCCCCATACCGAGTATTAAAAGTTTGAGATGCAACTTTCATTCATGCTGTTGACCAATCAGGGGGCTCTGTTTTTACGACCTTGACTACATAGTAAAAGTGATTGACAACGTCAGATATCACTTGACGACGTCAAATATCGATCTGATATTTGATCCCTTGATATTTGATTCAAAACCCACATTGAGTGGGATAAAGCCTTTTATCATCTTTTGATTGTGAGGCATACACTTTTCTTACACACAACAGCTGTCATCTATCAAGGGGCTCTGGATAGGGGGTCCCCATGTCGAATGTCGATCTTAGAAAATGACCATGTCACATGACAATGTCACTTAATAATGTTCATATCCCATGTCGATTTTAAGAAATGTTCATGTCACCTGTCACTATGATTTTTTGGGTCTCATGTCACTTGTCATTAGACCTCATGTCGTTTGTCGATTATAAGAAATGGTCATGTCACCATATCGAATTTAGCGGTCCACACCCATTATCAAGTGTCAGGGCATGTTGGCTGCTTGAACACGTAGTCTGTCATCACCCTTGTTTCTGTGCCTTATCTAAACAGGCAATTAGTGGCCGCTAGCCGAGAGTACCTCCCTGGTCGCCTCTCCCGAATCTGCTAGACGTCTCACTGATAGGAGTGTGTGGGTGTGTGGGTCTGTGTGTGTCTGTTCGGTCTGTGTGTGCACGCGTCTTGCACTCTAGTCTTGCGGACCACTGTTAAGCCTGTGGTTGGAGAGCGCGACATAGCCGCTTGCTACACTCTCTAAACAGAGGTCCGCAAGACTAGGCCGGATCGCGCTCTTGCTTAAAGGTGCACCTCAACTCAGTGCGCCTTTAACAGCCGCCCCAAATAGGTGAAGTTCTTGACGCGGCACAGCGCCTCCCACCAGTAGCCAATCAGCGCGCCGAACGCCGGACACACCTCCACCGTGTGAGCCTCTAAGTAGGTCACACGAATCATACTAAGATGCCGATCTCTTCTGTCGGTTCGTTGCGGTGGCCGTGAGTGATCGCACGGTCGCCAAGATTCACTGCCTTGATTGGCAGAGGGGGGGGCTGATTACCCCCCGTCGGATGAATTGCGGCGAAACCATAATCAATTTTTCGCTGTTTTAGATAAAAGAGATCCAGAGCTATCCGCTCGTCCAAGAATTATTTTTCTATCAGCCCGGGATCACCCTCAAATTAAGGCCTAAAGTCCAAAAACCCAAAATTTTTTCCCTATGGGATTTCAGTGTCTAAGCGTTTTTTGCAGCCCCAAGGAGCAGCTCACGGGCTCGAACCCTGTAAACGCTTTGACGCGCTTTCGTCGCCTTAGGCGACGTAGACCTACCCTATTTTTTTTTGGACCATGTTACCTGAACACGGATTATTTTTTTGTTTGGCCCAATGAGCTCACAGCTAGACTAGATACCTCATGTTTTGGATTGGAGAAATCAGCAGAGCAATAAAAAGCGCGGTGAGGCTAGTGTGGCCCCTGTGAGTTGTAAAATTGGTGCTAAATGTGGTAACCAGGCGGATGCTGAGTTCATTGATATTGTCCGTTAATGATACTTAAGGTGGGTGTTGTCTAAAGTTTTAATTGATATTACCAATGTAGCCAATAATGACTTCACAGTTGGGGCCCTCGCCCGCAGGTCCCAGATTCAGGGTATTCTTTGTTTATTGTGTGGCCCCTAAAGAGGGGCCGACTAACTCTTTAGAGTTAGTTAGATGCTGCCACTGTGCTATGCAACAGCAGCTATTAATTACGCTTCATGTTGGGCGGCATGGATCACTTGATGGGTGATACCTCAAAGCTCAAACACGGCAGAGCCGTGTGTGGCATGCGAGGACCAGTGGGTCAGGGGTGATCCGTTGCAAACAGAATGCTGATCCGTGTGAGGTTCTGACTTTCTATAGTTTTTTATAAAGCCTTAGATATGGTGTGGTATTTTTCATCTCGCTATAGTTTAGTTGGTATTTAAGGAAACCGCCTCATTTCTATCAGAAATACACAATATTGAATTGTTTTTTATATTTTAATATATTAGAAGCGCGCTTTGTTGCCTATGTAGCTCATTATGCGTTGAAATGTTCGCGAGCATCGTAGGAATGTACAAAACCCCTATTGTGGCACCATCTGACGAAAGAGCGGAGAACTATACTAGCGCGTTTCGTTATTCACATCTTTTGACAGGGACTTGGTTGGTGGCTTTACGCCCTAATTAACAGCTGAAGTCATTTCAAGGGGGGTGATAGTGATCGAATCTATGGATACCTGAAGGTGGAAAGCACACACCCTACACTTTTACCGAGGCAATGGTGGTGCTGCTCAAAGGGTGTGGCGAGCTAGACTGGAGGATGTAATAACTAAGCAGCAGAAGGACCAAAAAGACAATCTCGTAGTAGTAGGTCTACTTAGATCTTGAGTAGCCGCCCTTGTGGTTATAATTACCTAGACTAGTTGGCTCTGCCAGCCTGGTCAAGTGAAAATTGGTAAGGAGACTATGAACTAAGCTAACATCTCATAAGTATTAGTTACCACCCCCTCACACCCGTTTAACAACGGATTCAGGGTCTAATTATGGAGACCCTAGAGTAAGATTAACAATATATCCCAATGTCTGTAGTAGACATTTACGACATGCAACCTGCCCCCTAGAAGGGATAGATCTGACCACAAGTCCGCAATATGGGACTCCCCCTCTGAGAGTATCAAGGTTTGCGTATAGTCTCTTGCAGGTTAATCTGTTATCTACCCCTTTGTCGACTTCGCCAAAATCCTGGGAGATTCACTTTAAACCTAAGGTCTACCCTTTTTATTCTTTGTTTATTGTGTGGCCCCTAAAGAGGGGCCGCGGTGTTGATTAATTACACCACATGTTAAGCAACATGAGATCAAACCTTCCTCAAAAGCGACAAGGCTCAGAGTCCTGTTGGACGGGAACCCTGTGTGGCATTTCAAGACGAATGGTTGAGTGATCTGTTGCAGATGCCGTTCCGTGAGAAGTTCTGACTTTATATAGCTTTTATATCGCTTTAGATATGGTGTAGTATTTTCAATCTCACTATAGTTTAGTTGATATTTCAAAGAATCTGCCTCATTCTATCAGAAATACACAGCGTTGACATGTTTCTTATATTCAATATATTAGAAGTGTGCTTTGTTGCTTATTATAGGTCATTATGCGTTTAAAATGTTCGCGAGTATCGTGGAAATGTACAAAAACCCTATTGTGGCGTCATCTGACGAAAAGAGCGGAGAACTACACTAGAGCATGTAATGGCCAGACCAGCAGGCGGCAGCAGAGTGGTCAAAAGACAATCTCGTAGTAGTAGGTCTACTTGCATGTTGAGTAGCCACCCTTGTGGTTGTAATTACCTTGACCACAGGTCCGCAATATGGAGCTCCCCCTCTGAGAGTATCAAGGTTTGCGTATAGTCTCCTGCAGTTTAATCTGTTATCTCCTCCTTTGTCGACCTCGCCAAAATCCTGGGAGATTCACTTTAAACCTAAGTCCTACCCTTTTTTATTCTTTGTTTATTGTGTGGCCCCTAAAGAGGGGCCGCGGTGTTGATTAATTACACCACATGTTAAGCAGCATGAGATCAAACCTCCTCAAAAGCGTCAAGGCTCAAAGTCCTGTTGGACGGGAACCCTGTGTTGCTTTCGAGGACGAATGGTTGAGTGATCCTACCGATCCGTCAGAGGTTCTGACTTTATATAGCTTTTATATCGCTTTAGATATGGTGTAGTATTTTCAATCTCACTATAGTTTAGTTGATATTTCAAAGAATCTGCCTCATTCTATCAGAAATACACAACGTTGACATGTTTCTTATATTCAATATATTAGAAGTGTGCTTTGTTGCTTATTATAGGTCATTATGCGTTTAAAATGTTCGCGAGTATCGTGGAAATGTACAAAAACCCTATTGTGGCGTCATCTGACGAAAAGAGCGGAGAACTATACTAGAGCATGTAATCGCCAGACCAGCAGGCAGCGGCAGAGTGGTCAAAAGACAATCTCGTAGTAGTAGGTCTACTTGCATGTTGAGTAGCCGCCCTTGTAGTTGTAATTACCTAGCCTAGTTGACCCTGCCGGCCTGGTCAAGTGAAATTAGTAAGGAGACCACCCATTAACGTGCTCCACAGTCTTTAGACAGTTAAGACTATAGTCAAGACTGGAGAATTTGGCGAGACGCCCCTCTGGGAGGTCATAATCCTCAATGTTAGGTGTTAGCTCATTAACATCAGATACTATATTAACAACCCATTTAAATGTTCATTTTAATAGCAACTCACCCTATTCTGACAAAATCCTATTAGCAGGTAACCTCTGTGTAAACCATACTGCAAACATCTGCTACTTCCAGCGTCTGCCTCGTGACTGATAGTGTACAACAAGACGAAGTGGGCAGAGATTAGAAAAAATGAAGCTCTTTATATAGCCGAGAGAGCAGCTAATCTGGATGTTCTAAGCTTGTTTTCACCTAGAGCTCCAACCCTCTTCCAGAGAGAATCAAATCGCTTTTCACCTGAACCCTTCCACCCTTAATCCATCAGCATGAAAAGAGAATTAACGAGTGTAACGTGCGGTACATGTATATGGGATTATAGCTGGTGAAGAGATAAAGCCGAGTCACCTGTGTATACAAAGACTACAGGGGGTGATTAACGACAGGTGTGACGCGCCAGCCCGTGAACGGATTAAGCCAAAAAAAAATAAAAAGGTATGTTTCAGGTAACATGGGCAGAAAGACTGGAGTCGGTAGGTCGGATTTTTATTTTATTTTATTTCATTTTTTTAACATGAAAGTACTAGCCATCCTCCGTGGAAATTCTAAAAATGACCCAAAAAGTATAAAAATATGAAATTTTCTTCAAACTTGCTTAAAAAAAAACGTAGGGTCGACCCTGTTTTGCTAGGGTTGGTCGGGTGACCTGAAACAAACCTTTTTTTTTTATTTGGCCTTATCTTTCAAGCTGACGCTTAAATTCAACTAGCCAGCCGCCGTCCACACCACTCACTGCGACAAGAGGAGGTGCTGTTGTTTTACACTTGAGTCGCTTACCACATGGTCTCTACCTCACAGACAGACACGCGCCCCCTGTAGCTTTTTTTTGTTTTTTTTTGTATACACACGCTAATCTCATAACCCCCTTATCCGTTATACAGGTAACGAGTATTCTCTTTTAAAATAGCTGCCAGTCAGCTTAGCTCTAGAAGCAAGAAGGCGTGTATAGGTGCTTTATAAGTCGGCAGGGGGTAAATACTAGTGAAAAAGGAAGGCAGGTGTGCAGGTAGCTTTTCTAACAGACACGTGTGTGCACTAAGCTGCTTAAGTCTAAACCCTCCCGCAGTAGTCAGGTGGCATGTGAAAACTTACTTAACTGATCTCTTACATTGAGTAGAGTCTCTGTGCTGAGAGAGCCTTTTCAGCCGTTTAAGAGGATTAACTAGGACAGGGTACATAAGGAGTGAAACGCCGAATAGCGGCTACTCAGTCTCGTGCAGCACAAGCAGCAGCATCTAGCAGCGGCTTCAGCAGCAGCTGCACGTGCAGCACAAGCAGCTGGCAGCGACTTCAGCAGCACAAGCAGCACGAGCAGCACAAGCCGTAGCATTTGTCAGCAGCATCCGTGACATCGTCAGCAGCAGCCCCCATGACCTTGTCAGCAGCACAAGCAGCCAGCAGCTGCTGGCAGCTGCTTCAGCAGCTGCTGGCAGCTGCTGCACGAGCAGTAGCACAAGCAGTAGCATCTGTCAGCAGCAGCAGCAGCAGCACAAGCAGCCAGCAGCTGCTGCATGAGCAGCACAAGCAGCACAAGCAGCAGCACCGACAGCAGCAGCAGCAGCAGCAGCGGTGTGGACCACTAAAGTCGAGATGAAGCCTAGTGACATTTGACATGAAGCTTGAAAAACACAGTGACAGGTGACATGAGCAATTCTTAAAATCGACATGAGATATGAGCATAATTAAGCGACATCGACATGCGCCATGGCTATTTTTTAAGACAAACATCATATGTCATAGCCTCCTCATCCAAACCTCCACTAGTAGTGCTCTATAAGCGCAAGCTGTAAACCCTCTCCTCCCCTCGTGCACACAGGCGAATTATCAGAGTCAGCCAATGGTGTCAATACCCCTCTCATACAAGGGTCGGGCGCTGCTGGACTATAATAGATGAGTCAAGGACCGTTCTACTGAGGGTCAGGCAGGCTAAGTCGGACATTCAATGACAGGTAGGTCTTTGACAACCTTGCTTGAAAGTCTGGACAGCATTGACAGACTGGGGCATAAGGATCTCGCATGGTCAGACTTTCAAGCAAGTTTTGCTAAAGTCGCGTTATTGAATGTCCGACCTAGCCTGACCCACAGTAGAACGGTCCTTGACCCGTCTATTATAGTCCAGCAGTGCCCGACCCTTGGCTGAGAGCAGTTTAAGCGCCATTGGGTGTCTCTGATATTTGCCTCTGTGTAAGATGAGAAAAAAAGTCTGTTGAAAGACTATATTTCAAGCCAGAAAACTGTAATTAGCTTTCCAAGTTGTTTATTTAACAATATCTTAGCCTAGCAAGCAGCTGTCAGATGTCATCTAAGAAAAAAAATGTGAGCTGTTAATAGATTCAAGAGAAATTAGTTTACAAATAGCCCGTGTAAGTACGCCCATGTCTTGCTTATTTCTCATAGGGTTGTAAGATAGTCACATCATGATGCACATCATCATAAACGCAATCATGATACCTTTCATTGTAAGTAGACTCGCCTCTCTGCCCTCTCTTTTAGAGAGGGCAGAGAAGCGAGTCTCACTCTTAAAAAACCCTGCCCCTCCCCCCCTCCCCCCCCATGCATCTTAAAGAGTGCCCCCCAGAGTGCCCCTCTCCCCCCCCCCCTCCTAGAAAAAAAGAGCCGCATTTTTAAATTATTTTTTAGCAAGCTTTTTCAGCTTGCTTTTTTTTTCTTTTTTTAAATTTATTTATCCATCAAAATCTCAAGTGACTTATTTTGAAAGCCAACCTAGTAGTCACGTGACCCCCTTAAGTAGGTCACTTCCCGTCACGTGACCTATTTGAATTTCCCGCCAACATGGTGGTCACGTGACCCTCTTAAGTAGGTCACTTCCGGTCACGTGACCTATTTGAATTTCCCGCCCAAAGGTCACGTGACCGGAAGTAGGTCACTTCCGGTCACGTGACCTATTTGAATTTCCCGCCAAAAGGGAGGCCTCTCATTGGCTGCTTTTGAATTTCCCGCCAAAAGGGAGGCCTCTGATTGGCTGCAGGTCGATTGAGTAATAAACAGTACTTAACTATAGTCCCGTTCCGATACATACAATACTACTCATACCATTTTTTCAAAAAGTGCTCTAATCTACTTTTTATATTATGATAATGAATAACTGATATATCAAAGATATCGACACCAAAATAGTTAATAACTGATAACCTATGAAATTCGATACCAATGACATCCCTATGTCGCATGTCACTAGGCCTCATGTCGCATGTCGATTTTAAGAAATGCCCATGTCGCCATATCGAATTTAGGGGTCTAGAGCCATAACATGTAAGAAACCACTCAAATCTATTCCAACAACACGTAGGTCTAAGAATGTTCCCACAGCCCTAGCGTACTCTGGGTCAATATGAACGTTAGTACCAAACCTGTCCATGATTGGGGGGAGATATAATTGAAGGAAATAGAACCCACCGACAAATTTGAGTTTCGTTGGTCAAATTTCCACTTCTGACTATATGTCGACCCAAAGCGTCGGGGCCCACGGGCTCAGCGGTCGTGACCCGGTCAGGCTAGATTGGACTGTGTAGTTACTATTACATATCCTCCAGTCCTGGGGTCTACACGAGTTTGGAAGCCATTTATACCCGAATGTATAACGAGATATAGGATGAGTAAGGCGTCCTCTCTTCACTGACCTGACACAGATGGCAATGTGGTCAGTGCCGCAGTTGTTATAACGTTTGGGTGCCGGCAGTTTCTATGATGGTTTCGGTTTCGGTTTCGGTGGGGGGAGGGCGTAGGGCACACAGTCAGTGAGCCCGTGAGTGAGACAATTAACCGTTTAACGGACGAAGGTCAGGGGCGGATGCCACCTGTCGAGTTTGAGCAAGAACAAGAAACTGTGTTTAAATGCACGTGTATTCATTCACTCGTGAAAACCGGAAGTAGAAAAGGTGGAAGTATGACCGGCACAACAGTAGTTCACAGATGGACCGATAGGCGGCGTACACGCGCTGCGTCCGTGAGTGTTCCCCCCGGGTGTTCCCGCGCTCAAACACCACACCACCCCGCCCCACCCCCCCCCCCCCCCCTCCAAAAAATCCTGGATCCACCCCTGTTGTTTTTGGAACATATTCCGTAAGTACTTTGGCTTGGAAGTATCTAAGTATCCTAAAATCTAGGAAAATGTCTGAATTAGTGAATAAAGAGGCATATCTGAAATAGGCTGCCTAATTTAATTGTGTCAGTGAGAATAAGTCATGTATCGTGGCCAAAAGGTAGGTAGGGCGGATCTTTTTTATAGAAATTATTTTTTAGGTGATGAGGTGGTCTGAGAGCTTGGCCTCCCCAAGGAAAATTTTGAAAATCTTGTAGTAAATACATTGAGCAGGATTGATACACTTAGCAGTTGTACACTGTGCGTCAGTGCAACACTCCCATTACTCTCGTTCCCAAATCCTTCTGAAGGAAGGCTCTGGTAACTGCCAAATGTTGGGATTTTCCTGGGTTTGGGCAACCCCTGTGACTGCAGAGGGGTTTTCGGCGACCTGGCGACCTGGGCCGTTTTCGGTCGTTTTCCAGGCAACTTTTCGACCTGGGGCAATAATTTAAGCGACCTGGCGACTTTTGCACAAAATTGATTATAGGATAAAGAGTCTAAAAAAACGACCTTGTGACCTGAGGGGGGGGGGACCCCTCTGCACCCCCACCCCTGCTAGTAGCTTGGAACCAGCGAACAGGAACAGCAAATGGAACCAGAAAGGCTGATGGTAAAACTACCTAAAACTACCATCATACATTCTGGTTCCATTTCCATTTCCTGTTCGCTGGTTCCAGCCTACCAGCAGGGGTTGCCCAGACCCAGCAAAATCCAAAGTTCAAGGTCATTTGGCTCTGGCTGTTACCAGAGCGTTCCTTCGGAAGGATTTGGGAACGAGAGTACACTCCCATCTGCAGTGATCTGGTCAAAGACCGGGCCTGGCATGCCTAGATATCCCAGCGGGATTCAGTCCCCTAAGCCATCTCCCAGCAGATTTTCTCATCCATTAATTTGTACTGGCACTACGTCCTCTCTGGAGCTGAGGCCAAAAAAAATAAAAGGTGTGTTTCAGGCAACCCGACTCTAGATTCAAAAAAGGGCCAACCCTAGCATTTTTTTTCCCAATTTTGGAGATTTTTTTTTCTGATTTTTCTTTGTCATTCTTTCTCAATTTTTACAAATTCTTTCAAGAATAACAAGTTCCCAGTGACCTCAGAGGCCTGACGAATTGATTAACTTCAGGAAATGGCTTTTTAAGAGGAATATCCAACAACTTCTTTATATTTCTAGTCAATGGGGGAATTATTGAGTCGCGAGTCGATTTGTCGATTCACGACTCATTACTGGTACTCTCCATAAACTCTATGTAAAAAAGAATTCTCATGTTGCCTGAAACACACATTTTTCTTTCGGGCCTGATCACCCTGAAAACTTGCCCACGTCATGCTATCACTATGAACATTTTCTTAGTTGTATTTCATTGTTAAAATTGAGAATCTTGCTGAGAACTATTTTTGGTGTCTGTAGACTGCAGTATGTGAGGCCACACTTTATTTTAAATTTCTCTTTTTTTACTTTTTTTTTTCTTATTTTTTTTCCTTTCAAAATGTTTTCCCCCTATTGATGGCTGGGATGTGAGGCTCAATGTAACGCATAGGCCTAGTACTAACCTGATATCGGTATATTTCTCATCCCCTCTCATCAGGCTCATATCAGCTAATATTATAATGGCTATAAACAGTCCTCAGTAAAAAAAATTAATTAAATTAAAAAATTTGGGGGAAAAAACCCAGCCGGGTGGCCTGCTTAAGCAATCTCACCCGGCCGCTCCACCAGAAACAGACATTTTTTTTAAAGTGTGGCCTGATGGGGATAGGAGAGGTGGCTGCAGAGGGTCAAAGACCACGTGGCCACCGGGGCTTTTTTCCAGGCGACCTGGTACAATAATTTAACCCATTCACCACTGGATTTCTTGTAACTCAATGCAATTTTATGCAATATATTGGCTTACCGTGTGGAAGGGGTTAAGTGACCTGGCGACTTTTGAATATATTTGGCTATAGTAAAAATGGTCTCAAAAAGTGACTTTGCTACCTCAGGCCTTTAATTGCGGTGAATTTCCGACCTGAGCGGGGACCAGAGGCGTAGGAAGCAGATCTTTGTGGAGGCAGATCTTCATCCCACCCAACCGGCTTTAAATATCAGCTTTCAATCATGATAGTGCATATTGCATAAAATGGTGGTAGACAAAATGTTTTGTACTGTATACATTTGGACAATTACAAACTTTTCTTGACTGTAAATTTTATGTTATACACAGTATAGACCTATACCCGTATAAACCCAGGGCGGGGGGGCGTGGCATCGAACCGCTGGAGGTAGTTCCTCCAGCCCTCCTGGGGGGCGCCAGCGGCGCCCTAGGAGTTCCAGCGGCCGCCGGGAGGTGGCGCCCCGGAGTGACGTCATCCCCGGGCGTGACGTCACCAGCCGCGACGTCGCCTAGCGACTGTTCTATCTGTTGTACGGGGACTAGAAAAGGGCACATCCTTTGAACGGTGGTCAGTCGGCCGGTCAATCTCTTTGTGTACACATCTGTACGCAGAATTTTCAAATTTGGATTCAGATTTGGATTTTAAATTCAATGGTGGAGAAGGTCCAGGAGTCGGTAGAGAAGAGTCTCGAGGGCAGCAGGGTTCCCGAGGGCTCGACCAGTCGCCAGAGCAGGCCCAGGAGGAGGTGTCAAGAAACTCCACCAAGGTCTGAGAGGGACTCATCTGACGACTCAGAATTGATTCCCTCGAGGCCCTATTGCTTGTAAATGTCAGAACCGTTCTAATCATGTTGAAACAAGGCATTGATGTTGAGGGATTGTTAGCTCACATGGAACTCATTTGTGAGAAAGCCCTGACCAAAGTATACAGGGTCAGTTCCCTGATCTCATACGACAAGTCTGTAAGGGGTAGGGCGGATGAGGGGGGCCCAGAAGTTTTTGGGCAGGTATCAAATAGTGACGTGTTAAGGTACTTCTCATATGATAGCACTATCATTTCTTCCAAGGGGGGAAAGAGTACTAAGGTTACCTCATCCAGGGGAGCTGAAAAGAGACCCTGTTTCAGCTACAATAAGGCCCAGGGGTGCGATTTCCAGGGGTGCAAGTATCAACATGTGTGTATGTTTTGTCGTAGCTCAACCCATGGCTCAGCAGCATGTAACATGTCTAACCCTAAAACTGATAAGTAGGGTAATAAGGGTAGGCCTAGTCTGGAAGGTGTCGTATGTAGTTCCAGCGAGGCTATTACCCATGGTTTGTATGGCTATGACAACCCTCCCTTCTCTCTTAACCCTAATTGTCAGGAATTTGTCCCTAGGGGGGGGGGGTTATTCAATCGTCCAGCCAACTAGAGATATCAGACACCATGTATAAAGTATGCCCTGTTTCACTTTTGAATCCTATGTGTGAGGAGTTCATTCCAGGGAAGAGTTGGAGCACTGGTGAGGTTTCTCACCCGGGTGGTGGCTTAGCATTGAACCCTATGGTAGTGTCGGGGCTGGATCCAACCTGTCCACCCTTCACGCCGGGGGCAGTAGCACATGAGTGTGGAGTTGCCAGCTTAAATCAGGCGACTGAGTTTTCACCCAGGGGAAGGGTTCTTCTATTTACCATTGATGGTAGCCGTGATATAGGGGATGTCTTTAGTGATTGCTTAAATGGTACTTGTGACTGTACTTATTATATTGGCTCTGAAATTACCCAATTAAAACCCTGTAGGTTCGCTGCCTTTATCTCAGGCAGCGGTAATATTTTTCCTGGTAAACCCTTGGATGCTGAATACATCTGGGAGGGGGTTAATAGGGGTTTTAAAATTGTTGATGAAAATTGTGACACGGAGTACTCCTGTAGCAACTATAAAACTATTTTGGAACCGCAATTTTATTCTGAAATGTGTGATATAATCCGTCAGGAGGTTGTAGATGGGTATGTAACAAAGGTTACTCACCCTCCTAGGTGTGTTCATGCTATGGGGGGGGGGTTGAGAAATCAAATGGTAAGCTTAGACCCATCACTGACTGCTCCATGCCTGCTGGTAAGGCGATAAATAACTTTATGTATACCACATATGAGCCTTTTTCATATAATTCGGTCTTTACAGTAGTGGACCAGTTGGATCAAGGCATGTTTATGTCAGTGGTGGATTTGAAGTCCGCCTATATGTCGGTAGGGGTATATGCTCCACATGCTGAGTACCAGGGGTTCGCTTGGGATTTGGGCAAGGGTAGAGAATACTATATAAACAACAGGTTGAGCTTTGGCCTCAGGTGCGCTCCTAATATTTTTAATGCCCATCTAATTTCATTGTTAAGGTTGCAAAATCTTATGGGGTAGAGAAGGTGGTTAACTACCTTGACGACTTCATTGTATTGGCGAGGTCAGAGGCCGAGTGTTTGCACCAGAGGAATGTATTAATTGAAGTAATGGAGTTTCTGGGTTTTGGTATATCCTACGGCAAGGTTACCGCCCCCAGTCAAAGGACTGTGTTCTTAGGTATCACTATTGACTCTGCGGCTATGGAGCTCTCCCTACCCCCGGAAAAAATTGTTAAATTAAAGGAAGCCCTCGACGAATGCTTAGGTATGCAATATGTACATAAGAAAAGGCTGCAAAAAATAGGGGGGTTAATGTCCTTCTGCTCTCAGGTTGTAAGGGGAGGTAGGACCTTTAGCCGCAGGTTATACGATCTATGTGCTAAGGCAAGAACAGGTAGAGCTATTTTCCTTTCTCAGGCTACTAAAGACGATCTTCTATGGTGGAGACAGTTTTGTGATGTTTTCAATTGTCGTGCCCTATTCAGGAGAGAGCTGGTGGACCTACCCTTGGTATCAGACGCATCTAAGAGGGGTTTCGGCGCCTGGATGGGATCTGATTATTTTTACGGTTGTTGGGAAGGCTTTGGGGTTAGAGATATTAGTCCGCTGCATGAGGAGGCTGCCCCAGAGATGGACGGTATTCGGGTACATAGAGGTAACATTAATGTATATGAACTATGGCCTGTTCTAGTTGGTCTTAAGAGGTGGGGTGCTGCCTTTAAAAATAAGAAAATTAATATAGTAACGGACAATATGCAAGTCCTGGCAATGGTTAATACCGGTAGAAGTAAAAATAAGCTATGTATGGATTGGTTGAGAGAGCTGTTTTGGACTTGTTTTATTTTTAATATCGAGTTGCACGCTACCTATATAAGGTCTAAGGATAATGTTCTGGCGGATGACTTGTCGAGGTTACCTTATAAGGGGGTGGTTGACAGGTGTGCTAAGAATTTAGTTATTTACGGTATGTCTGATTCCCTTTTACAGCAGTGAGACTTCAGGCGCTGCGGACAGCTCAGTGGATCCTGGCTGACCATGGTGTTGCCCCTACTACAAAGTCGACTCGTCTAGCGCAGTCTAAAAGGTATATAAAGTTCTGCAAGAAGTTTTCTCTCCAGCCCTACCCCAGTTCTGCCAGCCAAGCATGTCTTTACGCTACCTACCTGGACTCTGTAGAGTTTGCCCCCGTTTCTATTAGGAATTATCTGTCGGGTCTATGGTACCACCAAAAAATGCTGGGGTTTCCAGATTTTGCTGAGGATTTTATATTAAAGCAAACTTTAAATGGTATCGAGAGGAAGTATGACCCCTTGAAGAGGGTCACTAGGTACCCCTTTTCCCCTGCTGATTTGTTGAGAATTTATTACTTGTTAGATATGTCTGATCCTAATGATATTTTGTTCTGGGTTGCAGTCCTGATTGGGTACAGATGCCTTCTGCGAGCCTGCCACCTGACAGCTTCCCGGCACAGTATTGGCGTGAGGCATTTAATAAGATCGGAAGGGTATATCCGTATTAAAATTGTTACAAGTAAGACTGATCAGTTTGGCAGAGAGGATTTGTATGTTTATCTACAGGACATGCCCGGTACACCTTGGTGTGTGCGCCCTTTACTTGACCAGTTGTTGGTGGGCGCCAATCCAGGGGACCCCCTGTTGTGCCACAGGGTGGGTAATACTGTTTTTCCTTTTACTTATGATGAATTATATTCCAGAATCAAGTATTTCGGATTGGTTTTAGGCTTACCGGTTGATAGAGTGTCCACCCATTCCCTCAGACATGGTGGCAGTACCATGTTACAGGACCTTGGTATGCCTGTTCAATCTATAATGAGGAAGGGCAATTGGCGCTCAGCGGCTGTGCGGCGGTACCTACATCAATCTGTTTCAGAGTTGGCTGTGTTGGAGCAGGTCCCCTGTACTTATCTAGCTTCTTTGTAATCCTTCGGATTAATGTTCCATTGTGTGTGGCGGTTGTTGTTTGGCTGATATTTAGGTACTATATATTTCCACCACACTAATGTCTCGTGTCTTCTCTTATATCAATATTATATTAATTATATTAATAACCTATATACCGGTAACTTATTAATATGGGGATATCCCTAAGTTTCCATGGTAACTTATCTTTCTATTATATAAGCCTAGCCCGAGTGCTGGCAGTAGTCTATATATTATTGTTGTGTGTTCTAATAATATATTCCACCCCCCCTAACCCTTTATACACAGTATAGACCTATACCCGTATAAACCCAGGGCGGGGGGGCGTGGCATCGAACCGCTGGAGGTAGTTCCTCCAGCCCTCCTGGGGGGCGCCAGCGGCGCCCTAGGAGTTCCAGCAGCCGCCGGGAGGTGGCGCCCCGGAGTGACGTCATCCCCGGGCGTGACGTCACCAGCCGCGACGTCGCCTAGCGACTGTTCTATCTGTTGTACGGGGACTAGAAAAGGGCACATCCTTTGAACGGTGGTCAGTCGGCCGGTCAATCTCTTTGTGTACACATCTCCCGCAGAATTTTCAAATTTTTTAATTTTGGGGTAAAGTTTTTCTGCTCATATTGAATTATTGGGATATTTATGATATTTATGATATTTGTGATATTTATGATATTTATGATTGTTCATATTTATTATTGTATAATACTATTCACTTGTCATCTTAGCTGCTGTGTCTGTTTAGACCTGTGTTAGGCGCTAAAGAATTCTGTTATTGCGATACAGGACCCTGGATTGTCCTAATCTGCTGTGTTATTTATGGTTATTGTTGGTTATTGGTTATTGTCACTAAAAAGATGAGTGTGACTGCTATTTGTAACTGTGATAGTACTTCAGTGTTAATAAAAATATAGGCTGATATTTAGGTACTATATATTTCCACCACACTAATGTCTCGTGTCTTCTCTTATATTAATATTATATTAATTATATTAATAACCTATATACCGGTAACTTATTAATATGGGGATATCCCTAAGTTTCCATGGTAACTTATCTTTCTATTATATAAGCCTAGCCCGAGTGCTGGCAGTAGTCTATATATTATTGTTGTGTGTTCTAATAATATATTCCACCCCCCTAACCCTTTATATGGTCCATACATTTGACAATATTATTCTTGTACAAAAATGATGAAATAGGCAACTTTGTTCTAAAGTTCGGGTTTATATATTTTTATTTTAACAAAACACAATCACTTATACTATAGGATATCCAAACTACAGTTTTTGATACATATACTGTTACAAGATTATACATCATGCAGGTGATATACATATGGTCTGACAATACATCACCATATACATGATAATATATCATAAAATCCTTGTATACATTTAACTTTTTAATCGACCTTGTGAATATGTGTAAATTAATTATGCAACAAGTTACACTTTCCTAGTTTGTCTCGCTCTTATAGAGTTTGGGCATAAAATCTGTCAGCGTATTCTGTTTCTCTGCTGTATTAATAAAGAAAATGAATTGTCTCTAGTTCTTCTAATTCAATAACTCATACATATAATACATGTGCAAGTGGTTATACTTTGTAGTAATTCAATAAAACTAAAATATTTAAATAAATCCACAGCAAAGTCTCTTTATAGTAGCGTCTTCATCCGAAAAGTTTCAAGCCAATCATCTGATGATATATATACTTAAAACATGGTTCACCCATACATACCTACATATCAAGGCACCATTATATCTATATCAATACATCAATGCAAGGATACCATTTAAAGCCAACTTATGCAATTTGATCAGAGTATTAGTGCAAAGATATGCCACAAAGTAAGGTAATGTATCTAGTGCTACACATTACTTTTATCTAAAATATCTGTAACTAAGCAGCAATTTCATCTGAACCCTGCAACGACTAAATGATGCCACGAGGCTTCATGTTCATCTAATGGCATGATGCACCAATGCAGCTTGCATTATTGCATTATGCTCCCCTTCAGTACTGTATCAATCCCATTTGGTGATCATAATACATAGATATAGCCCTGGGGAGTCTCTTACCAAGGCTGCATTCAATGCATCATGATGATCACTCTGATGCCCTTAAGCGGTTAGGCCAAAAGAAAGAAAAAAGTTGTGTTCAGGTAACATGGCCAAAAAAAATCGGGTAGGTTGGTCGATTTATTTTACTGAATTCTTTTAAGGATTTTTGTGACAAAATTCCTATATTTTCGTATAATTTTCAGTAAAAAATATTTCAGTAAAATAAAAGTGTTTTTTTAGTGTAGAAAAAACACAAAAATGCCTTCCAAAAAAAAGCAAAAAACCTGAACACAACTTATTTTTCTTTTAGGGTAATTCTGTGCGCACGTTGCCCATGAGGTTGCAGCACTGCTCCAGCGTTTCTCTCCACATCACAAATTCTTTGTCTTCCCTTGGGCAGACAAGCATATTTTCAAGCTTTTCAATTTCCTTCTGAGTCATAACCAGTGCTTCATTGAACTTCCTCGCATAAATGAGAGATTCAGCTGCAGCCATTCTGCTTCTAGAATCCCGCACAAACTCCTCTGTTGTAGGTATGTGCTGCCTTCGTCTGCAGCCTGGGCACATTTTAGCACGTTGTCGAGCACCGCCGGTGCTAGAGCTGAGAGGATGTTGACACTTTTTGCACTTGAAAGAAGCTGGTTGCTGTCTCACACCACTGAAAACTGGCCAGTCGTTGATGCATGCCTCGCAGGTGCACTTGAAATGGAAGGATTTCTTAAGCACCATCTGCCTAGCCACTTTTGGAATAAATTGGTAGCGTGGACCATATGATGTGGTTACCTCTTCCCCTTTTTTAATTGTCTTTCCAGCATGCATAACAATGCTGTTGAAATGTGTGTTCCGGAGAGTATTCTTATCACATGAATGGTTGAAGAGAGAAAAAGTTGGATATAAGCCCACACCGACGTCCTCGAAGGTTACACCGTCGTTGAGACATTCTTCCTTGAACAAAGCTTCAAGAATACCAGCAGAATTCACTGCAATAGCCTGGCTGAGGTACATGAGGCATTTCCCAACACACAAGACGGCAGACTCTCTTTTTTCAGGTGGAATGCTTTGAAAGAAATTGACTTTCTCAAGCGACCTTGTGTAGGATGCAGCCACAGAAGTAATTTCATGCACTAGCTGTATGGGTACTTTGTCAAAGTGGTTGACGAGATGGCTGGTCGTATTGAAATTATTTGACCTGTACTGCCCCTGCTCATCGCATCCTGTCATGTTGGCAGGCATTGTGGCAGGTGGAGTAGATTCATCCTTGGACTCGAGGATATAATCAAGCCCGGCCACCAGGACTGTTCGCAGAGCTAAACGATAGTATGGAAAATATTCTGCTGTGTCCATAGAACACTCAATCCTGTGATAGCCAGTCCAGGCATGATCCCGACATGACGGGCTACAGAAGATAGCCTTCGTGCAATGCTGGCATGCTATAGGAGCAGTGGAAAGCTTGCCACAGCAGTAATAGCAGTAGGCATGGGTCACAAGAGAAGAATAAGGTTCTTCCACCAGGATGACTTCACCAGGTTTGATGTCCCTTGTAGCTACGACGTAACGACCCTTGTCTGTATCGTACATAACTTTGCATGAGGAAGACAGGCTGGGGTAGGAGGCATTTCTACCATGTGGAAGACTAGGCAGGTCAGCTCCCACTCTTTTCTGTTTGATATGGGGATTTAGCACTGTTGCAGAGGAACTTCTGAGTTTTTCCAATTCCTCGATTATTTTCTTCTGCTGGTCATCTGGCATTTTAGATTTTGATAAAAGCTCAACTACTTTATCGAAAGCCTGCGAAGCTTCAGCATCTAACTGCAAAGCATGGAGGCTTTTAACTTTGCGAACGTACAGAAGATACTGACGTTCCTCCGTATAGCCTGCTTGTAAGGCAGCTTCAATGTCTATCAGACATGCCTCATACTCCTGTAGGTAGAACAAGGCAGCAGAGCGATTACACAGGGACTTGCCTAGATGTTTATCACTATCCCCTTCCTTTGGGGCTGGTGCAGCGATGATACTCTTAGTGTAAAGGTCCAATGCTTTTGGGTAAAGTCTATCTTTGAAGAATTTATTGCCTTCATTCCTATACCTCTCTGAATCTTTTGGAGATTTGCCATAACACTTTGAAGCTGATGCCATGCAATTCAATTCATGACCCGTTGAAAGTTGGTCTCTAGCCCAAACGAGACGGTCCTCGTCGGTTGTAAGGCTTTTAAATTCAAGGAATAATGACCGATCTATCGAATATTCATAGAGCCTCTCTGCCATTCCTCCCATCACAGAACGACCATTCCACTCTTCCATTTTGAACTGAAACATATAACAATTAGACATTTACACTTATGAGATACTCGCTTTAAGGACTGGCTAATGCCACAAGGATTATCATGGTTTTTTGTCTTTATGATACATGTACAAATACATGCCGAATCTCTACCAGTGTACCGGTATCAAAAGGCCAAAAAAAAGAAGGTATATTTCAGGTTACCGACCAACCCTATCAAAACAGGGCCGACCCTACGGGTTTTTTATGCAATTTTGAAGAAATTTTCGTATCATTACCCTTTTTTTGGTCAATTTTAGGGTCTTGGAGAGGCGTGCTATATTTATAGTTTCATGTTTTAAAAAAAAAAGGTTAAAAAAACAACAACAAAAAGTAACCTACTGACCCTACATTTTCTTGCCATGTTACCTGAAACAACCCTTTTTTTTGGCCTAATGATGCATGGAAGCACAACTAGTGAGTTGCATATGAAATGAAGAAAATGTGGTCAATGTGGGGGGGCATTAAGGGAGGGTTCATTATTTATGGCAGGGGGGGGTGAGCATTTGAGGGGGGGGGCAATTTTTTTTAGGGGTATTCAAAGGGGGGGGGCTTTTTTTTTTACCCTATTCTTAGGGGGGGGCCTTTTTTTTTAGGGGTATTCCTAAAAATGTCGCGAATCTAGTACGTTGAAATGTCGCGAATTTTGGTAACAGCATGTGTTATATTTTACCAAATTATGTCAATATTTTCAAAATTTTCTAAAATTTTCCTCAAACTCCCAGCAAATTTCTCACTGCATCACTTTTGACACTCAGAATAGCCCACCGTTTTGTTAGTCTTCAAAAAAGTGCCGGCCTCATGTAAGCACTGAGGGTATGGGAGCTTCCAATTTATAAGTTGAGGTTTGACTATTATCACTCACTAGCGAGTATCATGAGACATTTACACTAAAACACCTTACGAATGGATGTATTTGTTGCAAGGTAGTAAATTGTAGGTAAAAAAGTGCCCAGGATTAAATGCATACAATTAGTAGACACACACATTGTTTTTGTAATAAAGTTGAAAATGATCCAGGGTGAGGGGGGGGGGCGCTTTTTTTTCAACCTATTCCGAGGGGGGGGGCCTTTTTTTTTCAACCTATTTCGAGGGGGGGGGGGGCAATTATTTTTGACGTATTCGATTTGCCAAACGCTCACCCCCCCCCCCTGCCATAAATAATGAACACTCCCTAAGGGGGTCACAGAGGTTCATTTTATATATATGGGGGTGCAGAGGGGTCCCCCCCCTGAGGTTGGAAAGTCGCCGAAATTAAGGGGTTCAGGTGGAAAAGGTCGCCTGGAAAACAACCCAGGTCGCCAGGTCGCTTTTGACCCATCTGGAGCCACATAATATATAGGGGGAGGCCACCCCCTGGATCTGCCAAGGCACAGGTTATCAATGTCGGAGAATTCTCATTCTAATGGAACAGTATTGCGCAAATATTCCAGCATGTTGGTTTTCCTCAGCAAGTTGCCCTTTAGCATGTCCAATAATGTTGTTAGTGTGTTACTGTGTAGCACTGTAGGGTATAGGCTAGGGATTCAACTCGAAACAGGAGGGTAAATTCTAGCATAGTGCCAAAAAAGAAAGATGGCCTCTCCAAAGACCCTAAAATTGACCAAAAAATGGTAAAAAGACGAAAGGTCGGCCCTGTTTTGATAGGGTCGGTCAAGTCACCTGAAACAGACCTATTTTTTTTTTGGCCTAGTCTAGACAAAAGGGGGGAGACCGGGGCAAAACGAACCTGACCCCTAACTCAGTTCTCAGCTATAAATTCCATATTTTTTGTCAAATTGGCTCATATAATTGATAGAAATAACATGTTTAAAAACAAGATTGATGCTACCATGAATCTAAATACACTGGATTGGCTTCCCTGTAGCACTGTAGTCTGACAGCTGTGGTATGGGTGACTGTAGCGCCCCCACCCAGCAGGTGGCAGAATCCGGAACTAAAAGTAATACCTAATGAATTTGGTGACTCACTGGAAATAATTATTTTGGAAGACTTAAAATGGTCACAGCAGTTTGATTCAAAGTGTGTTAGAAAGGTCTTGAATTGTAGTTTCTGACCAACCTTGCTTGATGGAGATGTTTTAAGAGGGTATTCTTAAAATAAGGGTCCAAATTTTAAGATTTTTTCTGAAAATTTACCCAATTTTTGGACCCCTAATAAAAACTCCCCCCTACTCATAATGATTCGAAATCACTTCAGTCCCGAAGAACAAGACAAGGGCTTTCCAAATCAGTTGGAATTGTGGCCCTACGGCAATTTTAAGTGACAAAAGAAAATTATCTCCTGAGGGTGACATTTTGGAGTAAGTGGTCAGTTGGGGTGGATTTTCTCTTAAAACGACCGTCAGGGGATAATTTATTTGGAAGACTCAAAGTAGTCGCAGCTCTTAAATACAAACTGTGTTGGAAAGGTCTTGGATTGTAGTTTCTGACCCAGCTTGTTTGATTGGGATATTGAAAGGGGCTATTTTTCAAATTAGGCTCCGAATTTTGAGATTTTTTTCTAAAAATTACCAAATTTTGGGACCCCTAATAAAAACTCCCCCCTACTCATAATGATTTGAAATCACTTCAGTCCCGAAGAACAAGACAAGGGCTTTCGGAATCATTTGGAATTGTGGCTCAACGACAATTTTAAGTGACAAAAGAAAATTATCTCCTGAGGGTCAATAAATGAGGTGCCCTGGTGAGTAAAAAATGAACTAACGAATTTGGTGACTCATTGGAAATAATTTTTTGGGAAGACTTAAAACGGTCACAGCAGTTTGATTCAAAGTGCGTTAGAAAGGTCTTGAATTGTAGTTTCTGACCAACCTTGCTTGATGGAGATGTTTTAAGAGGGTATTCTTTAAATAAGGGTCCAAATTTTAAGATTTTTTCTGAAAATTTACCCAATTTTTGGACCCCTAATAAAAACTCATCCCTACTCATAATGATTCGAAATCACTTCAGTCCCGAAGAACAAGACAAGGGCTTTCCAAATCAGTTGGAATTGTGGCCCTACGGCAATTTTAAGTGACAAAAGAAAATTATCTCCTGAGGGTGACATTTTGGAGTAAGTGGTCAGTTGGGGTGGATTTTCTCTTAAAACGACCGTCAGGGGATAATTTATTTGGAAGACTCAAAGTAGTCGCAGCTCTTAAATACAAACTGTGTTGGAAAGGTCTTGGATTGTAGTTTCTGACCCAGCTTGTTTGATTGGGATATTGAAAGGGGCTATTTTTCAAATTAGGCTCCGAATTTTGAGATTTTTTTCTAAAAATTACCAAATTTTGGGACCCCTAATAAAAACTCCCCCCTACTCATAATGATTTGAAATCACTTCAGTCCCGAAGAATAAGACAAGGGCTTTCGGAATCATTTGGAATTGTGGTTCTAGAACAAATTTAAGTGACCTAAAAAAATTATCTCCTGGGGGTGACACTTTCAGTAGTTCAGCCTCTACTCACCAGGGGACATGGGGGGGGGGGTGCCATAGCGGACATGCACAGGCTAGGTAAATGGTTTCATATCCAGTTATTTAGATTCATGATGCTACCTACATATTATAGGCTACCAGTAGCCTAGTAGGTCGACCCACCCGGCCAACCATTAAACTGCATCTGCAACTAGAATATATGCCACTACATAGCAAGCAACTGACCTCAGTTTTGGATTGTAGGTTTAGTTGAAGCTGGGGGCCTACAGGCTGCTATGCCGGTGTAGTTTCGATAGTAGGCCTACACTCAATTTTGCTTCTTGAGAGTAGAAATTCCGGGAGAAATTCGCAAGGATCGGTAGACATCCACGGTATGACTTGAACACAAGTTGCCTAGCCACCGAAATGAGAGGGAATCCCGGGGGAATCCCCTGTTTCTGGAATCGAAAGTGACCACAATGGTCTGGCGGGAACGCTACTCAGTGCTGTCCTCTGGTGAGAGTCTGGGAACTACAACCTCCCCACCCGGGAACAAGTTCAGTGACACACCCCCGTCTCCACCAATCAGAAGCGGCCTTCACTCCCCAAGCACAGACGGGCACCTGTTTAGGGCGCACAGTGCTTTACTGTCAGCGTGATGCATAAATGCATGCACGGCGAGTAACTCGCCAGCGCTTCATTCATGCATCATGCCGACCCTTTGAGGTTGAGATAATCACGGAGAGTCGTCACGATGCGCCAATCTATTTTTGCGAGTTACTCGCCGCCGCTGCATCACCAATTGACGCATCATGCTGACACATTTAACATCACGCCGACCTCAAAGGGTTAACACGACCAAGACTCCGGGGGGAGAGGCGCACATGCAGCCTCACAAGTTGTGCGAGGAGGACTGGGTCAACATGGCAGCAACCTTGATGAGATGTGCTCGTGGAGTTGTAGTTTCTGGAGCTAAAACATGGCGTTGTCGACACCAACTCTCCAGCTTGGTAGCCGCTAGACAATCCCACAGATGTTTCAGTGCCACTGCGCCGTCCCTTGCAGGTAAACTTTGTGTTTTATCGGGAAGGGACGCTGTTGTCCTTGAGGACTATCTGTCACGCTGTCACTATCTCTCCAACTCCAACTCCAAGTCAACATCAGTGGATGATGTAGCTCAGGGAACCTGAACTCTATATCTCCGTTCCCCTCCGCAATAGAGTTCAGGAAACCAGCACTTTGAGAGTGGAGGAATGGGTGCGCGCATGTGCTTGCCCGCACATTTTCGGCCATAAATATTTGGAATTTCCTTATTTTTTTAACTGCGTTGGATAGCCTGACGTTTTCTCTTTAACCTAGAAGAGTTTCAGATTTTTCTAAGCCCTAAAAGTGTATCAAAAACGAAATTTAAAAGGCCACCCCCCCTTCGCCACCAGACACGAGAGTGATGGCCACCTGCGCGCCCCCATTCCTCCACTCTCAAAGCGCTGGTTTCCTGAACTCTATTGCGGAGGGGAACGGAGATATAGAGTTCAGGTTCCCTGAGCTATGGATGATGGGGTGATGTGTTGTGGTGTTCAGTGGTGCGTCACTGAGTGACACTGGTCACTGTCAGATATTGATGTATAATTTGTGCCATATGTCAACCTGAAATGAAGGATGTCATTGCCAATAGAGAAAGAGGAGGGTGACTCCGGTGAGGGTGCAATTTGGAGGAGGGCGAGGGTGCAACTGCAAGTTTTTTTTAACCCACTCCTCCTCCCCCAAAAAAAAACAGACAAACACACACACACAAAAACAACTTTCAGCTTTGCCTGGCTACAGCCTACACTACAAGAAGCGTTACTGTAGCCTACAGTACCGGTAGCAATTAAGTCTTAACTATTAGTAGGGAGTTGGATAAAATTTCAAAATTGTGTCAAATATTATGGAATTAGTCAAGCCTAATAGAGCATTGTGACAGCTTTCCAGAACTGCTTTGATCATCTTCCTACTGCATCTAGTTCCTGTGTAATCTGGCTAGGAACCATCATTAAGTCAGATCAATACTGTGATCTAAACTGATCAGAGCAGGCTAGAACAGCAGGTTGGTATTATTGCATTTTCTTGCTGTATATGCATATATTCACATGGAATTTAAGAAAGTGTCTAACTGACATTGAGTGGGACCTTGTGATCTATAATTTTGTATGGACCTGATGACCTTTGACCTAATTACAAATGCCATTTGACCTATTAGTTTATCCTTAAGTGTCTCCAGGCAACATTAGGCATGGGCGGACATACCTAGATTTCACATATATCATTAGTAGTACAATAACCTGCATCCCCATGGTACCATACTTAAACAGTCTTCATTCTTTCATTAAATTTTGACATAAATAAAATCAAACTTATTTTTCGATCAATACCAATCTGAAACTATTACCTCTTTCCCAGGATAAATATATTCATATTAACCACCTTCATTTTGTGAAGAAAAAGAGGCCTCTACCAATTTTGTAGGTCAGTAATTAAAGTCAGGAGAGGGATTTTAGTGAGAGGTGTCAAGTGGAGCTCTCTCAGGGGCAGTGAAAATCGGGTCACAGAAACAGGCCCTTAGTGGGCGCTACTGCTGGGTTTATCCAACTCCCTACTATTATATAGGCAGGGAGGCTACAGGGGGGGGGGGGGATGTCAAACATTTTGCCCGATGCATGCCATGGCCCAGCTCTATCTGAGCTCTATAGTACTAGTAGTACTAGTAGGCTAATGGCTCTAGACCCCTAAATTCGATATGGCGACATGGTCATGGGCATTTCTTAAAATCGACATGGGACATGAGGCCTAGCCCTAGTGACATGCGACATGAGGCTTAGTGCAGTGTTGCCGAAATAGGGGGCGAAAGTAACCCGATGCCACGCAAAAAACGGGTGTTGAAATAACCTCGAATCA
Organism: Harmothoe impar; assembly: GCA_947462335.1. NCBI lineage: Eukaryota > Metazoa > Annelida > Polychaeta > Phyllodocida > Polynoidae > Harmothoe > Harmothoe impar. The sequence goes on along the minus strand of OX381712.1, from coordinate 68,877,914 downwards.
GGACAGGAAGCGATGTCACGCTATGGGAGTTTCTGGAAAAAATATTAATTCTCTGCAAGTAGACATCTCTACTGGAAATGCTTTCATACGTTTGTGTGTCAGACTTTCCCCCTGCGGCACCATAAATTTGGTACAAAAGGGATGCTTCTGGAGGAAGAAATCTGAAAGTTTCTGAAAGGCCCCATACCTAATACGTACCGCGCCGTGACTTCCTGTCCTGATTCGAGGGTTTAAATCACCGGCACAACTAAAAGTAAACGGGTAGGCTTTCGCCCCCTATGACGGCGTAGAGTCTTAATGGCCGGCGTAGGGCCTGCCATGATCTCAGCTTCCTTATGGTGAAAGAATTTTTCAAATCGGCCTATTAGAAGTGAAGATAGGGCCATATTTATAAAGATTATATTATGAAAAATTTCAATTTCTTTTTAAGTTTTGCATAATTGACATGGGACATGAGCATTTTAAGCGACATAGACATGCGACATGGTCATTTCTTAAAATCCGACATGCGACATGGGGATCCCCCCATCAAGGGCCCCAGGCTATAGAGCTCCTCTCCTTCCAAATCCTAATGTGGCTAAACCCCCCTTTTTTGAGGGGGGGGGGGCGTCTTTTTTGTTTAAAACAGTGATGGGTCTCAGGTCTAGGCCCGCTATTTAGGCAGTGGTCATTATCTAGCAACGAGGGAGGGTGGCGGTGGATATGGGGTGGGGGGGGGGGGACATTTTTTGACCCCTCCTGAGTGAGGGGGGGGGGGGGCGAAGTCAAGCCTTGTTTCTGTACTACCAGAGATACTGTCTTAGACCAGGCTACAGTATCTCTGGTAAAATGTAGTTCCAAAGGTAGGGGCGGGAAAAATGTCAGCGTCTCGGGGGGGGGGGGGGGAGAAATATTTTGACACATCTTGTGGAGGGGGGGGGGGTGACGGACATTTTCGTCTCCCTTGTTGTACAATTATAATGACAAGCCTTCACAAGGCCTACTCCATTAAATACAAGTTGACATCAGCAGTTCTTAGCGGAATCTAGAGGGGGTTGTGTAGACAATTTCCGCACGAGATTTCATCCCCCCCCCCCACCCTAATTGATAAATGAACACCCCCTAAAGCTAGTTTTCCAGTACAGGGCCACATATAAAGGTCCCCTTCAAAAAAGGATCAAACGAGTCATGCATGTCGTGTCCATATTTAGATTAAACTTTCAATAACGTGTCCTATTTCTGTCAGCCTAGATCTCTACTACTTGTATCTAGAGTGCGTCGTCATTACCCTTACAGTTACAAGTTAGGGCCGAGTCATTTATTGGCCCTCAGTGGGTGGGGGGGGGGGGGGGCAAAACTGGAAAAGCCTCCATGCTGGGGGGGGGGGGTGGGGGTGCAGGTTCAAAATTAAAGATAGTCCATTTAAAAATACCCGCAAACACATAATTCCGCAGGCGCATGCGATTTTAGGGGGGGGGGGGGGGCATAACTGACGGAGGGGTCGGAATAAAAATTGCCGTTTTGGGAAAATACACCAAACATCCCCCCCCCCCCTCACCCAGCTAGTATTTAAATGATTCGGCCCTTAGTTAAATTTTCAGGGAATTGATTCGTGTCCAATACGGTATAATATTAGATGCGATTTCATAGAGATAAGGGTATTTTTATCCATTTATACTATATAGTCCCAGGTATGAACTTATCGTTCCCTCTATGGGAAAAGACAGAAGCTGTAAGTTTAAGGCCCACATCAAACGTTAATGCACGATACACCTTTTGTCCTGATACAAGAATGCAACCCTCACAACTCACGGGCCAGCTTATATGCGCCATGTCGGCCCTATCAGATTTCTACACTTCCGAATGGTCGGCATGATGCATCAATGCAGCGTCAGCGAGATACATCCACAGGGACTGCATTGATGCATCATGATGACAAATAAATATGCAGCCTTGACGCCGGATGCTGTGCTTGAAGGGTTATCTATTACAATGAGGGGATTGTTCTAATCTGTACTATCTGTATACAGTGAAGTGCTGATAGAGAAACCTGATATTAACCCTTTAAGGACCGCATCATGCTCTTTATTGTCATGAGGCCAAAAAAAAAAAGTTGTGTTCAGGTAACATGGCCCAAAAAAAATAGGGTAGGTAGGTCGATTTTTTAATTTTTTTTTACCAATTTTTTTTTAAGGATTTTGAGACAAAATTCCTCCCATTTTCCTATAATTTTCAGAAAAAATATATAATTTTCAGAAAAAATTTATTTCAGTTTAAAAAGAGTGTTTTTTTTTGTAGAAAAAAAAAAAAATGCCTTCCAAAAATAATAATAATAAATAAAAAATTGGGTAGGGCCAAAAAAAAAATAGGGTCGCTAGGGATACCTGAACACAACTTTTTTTTTTTGGCCTGATGCAGCCCTGGTGGGTAACTTGCCAGGTAGGCATTAAAGCATCATCATGCCGACATCATGAGATTGGTACCCTCCCAAAGGGTCGTCATGATGCAAAAATGCACACCTGTCCAGGCTATCATGACGACATCGGGCATCATGTATTAAAGTACTGTGCGGCCCTTAAAGGGTTAACTAGGTCAGACGTAGTACTACAAGTAGATATAAACGCCCAGCGTGATTACAACATTAATGTGAATTTCTACCTAACAAGCATGGTAGCACATTTATTATGTTTGAGACGACCTCAACTTTTAATAGGACAACCCACCTACTTTTGGAAAAAATATCATTATTTTATAATGTAGTAAAAAAAAATCTTTACTTAGATCTAATGTCTTAAAACAGTCCTGCATTTAACAATACCCCCGCCCCATCACCTCTGGCAAAATATCCCGTCTTGTAGAGAAAGAAATCCCCCGACATTATTGTCTTAAAGGGTTTTACAGCAATGACTTTTGCCCCCTTTAAATCATTTCACAGCGACTATCCCAGGGTGTTCCTTGGATGCTGTTACCGGTATATATGTTGTAGAGTGCGAACCCCAAAATGTTGATTGTTTTAAAATTTGGTTAGCTTTCATTTAATACTAGTAATAATTATTTTTATTATAATATATGGCTTCCAACACAGGAATAATAAGTGACACATAAGATGACAGATACATGATAGAGTTACAGCTATCTCCAGCCACCACTTCTACTAACTTAGCACACTGAGACACTGCAGTGTATTATCAGCTGACGGTCCCCTCTCCTCCAGTCTCAGGGGCCCTTAGACTTAGTCCCCTCCCCCCTATCTGCTAATCTGACAACTCAGCCGCCACATGAGAGAAATGATCATGGAAAATGCACGTTTCTTTTTCTGTTTTACCCTTGAACTGCTTTTTGGATATGCTGTCCTGTCGTTTACCGGGGTTAATTTTTTTTAGTGTTTAAAAAAAAAATCAAGCCTTATTTTATCCTGTGTCAAATAGTCAGTCTGAGGCCTCTAGCCCTAGCCCCGACATCCCCATATCTGACACCCCCGTTTGGCCGCACCTATTATTAGGACAATCAGCTTAACCCCAATAGGCGTGTGAGGGGAGGATTCTTGAAGGGCGATGGGTCAGGCAGATGGAGAGAGGGGGGGGGGGGGCTTAGGCCTAAAAACATTTTGTTGTGTCCCGGTAACATGGCCAAAATTAAACAGGGTCGGTAAGTCGGATTTTTTTTTTTGTAAAAAAGTTTATTTTTAGCTGTAAAAATGTCAAAATTGTCATAAATTTTTCTAAAAATTAAAAAAATGTCTTTAAAAAAATTAGGGTCGGCCCCAAAAACGGAGGGTCGGTCGGGATACCAGCACACAACTTTTTTAGGCCTTATAACACACAGTAGGACAGTAAAGACTGCATACAATACAGAGAGAATAAACCATCAGTCCCCAGATATGATAATGTTTATTATATGTTTTATATAATTTTTTATTCAACAAAAATATTATTAACATAATGAAAATAGAGCTGTAACTTTAAACGTGTAACCTATCCCCTTGTTTAGTTACCACTATATCTACGTCTGGTATTTTCATACTATCCATAGAGGGCAAAAACAGAAATACAGACTCAATGTTTTGAAGGTCAGATGTGTTGTCCTCCTATCATGTGTAGTAGAGCAGAGAGTATCAGAAGGTCGGCTCCCACCCACAACACTAGAGGCTGGAGGCAGGGGGGGGGGGAGTAGGGAAGTACAACTGTGCAAAGTCCACTGATGGTGAGGTGCATCACTGTCCCCGTGCAAATACAATTGTTACCATACATAGTGACCAGAACCTTTGCACTGAATACCAATCAAATGTCATGTGGTTACCATGCAAACACCCCACGGTTACCATGCAAACGCAGCATAGTTACCAATCAAATGTCATGTGGTTACCATGCAAACACCGCACGGTTACCATGCAAATGTCATGTGGTTACCATGCAAACACAGCACGGTTACCATGCAAATGTCCTGTGGTTACCATGCAAACACTGCATGGCTACCATGCAAATGTCCTGTGGTTACCATGCAAACACTGCACGGTTACCATGCAAATGTCCTGTGGTTACCATGCAAACACAGTACGGTTACCATGCAAATGTCATGTGGTTACCATGCAAACACTGCATGGCTACCATGCAAATGTCCTGTGGTTACCATGCAAACACTGCACGGTTACCATGCAAATGTCCTGTGGTTACCATGCAAACACTGCACGGTTACCAAGCAAATGTCATGTGGTTACCATGCAAACACCGCACTGTTACCAAGCAAATGTCCTGTAGTTACCATGCAAACACTGCATGGCTACCATGCAAATGTCATGTGGTTACCATGCAAACACTGCATGGCTACCATGCAAATGTCATGTGGTTACCATGCAAACACTGCATGGCTACCATGCAAATGTCATGTGGTTACCATGCAAACACTGCACGGTTACCAAGCAAATGTCATGTGGTTACCATGCAAACACCGCACGGTTACCATGCAAATGTCATGTGGTTACCATGCAAACACCGCACAGTTACCATGCAAATGTCATGTGGTTACCATGCAAACACCGCACAGTTACCATGCAAATGTCATGTGGTTACTATGCAAACACCGCACGGCTACCATGCAAATGTCCTGTGGTTACCATGCAAACACCGCATGGTTACCATGCAAATGTTGTATGGTCTGTAGCATAGTATGTAACATGTTTATAACAGAGCAGTAATCAAAACACATGACACAATATCCTGGCCCTGTGTTGACCCGTTGTGCCTCCACACTGAGGTGTCCCAGGGATGACACAGATAGAGGCCTGTCCTACTTCTGACATCCAGGTCAGTCACTGTGGTAATCACTCATGCTGTTTACCACTCTTATCCCAGTGTTGCCGAAAACTTTTTATTGACGCAGGCCAAGGTGGCCTGCGTCTTGCGCAGGCCATTTCCCTTTCATGCAGGCCATATGAATATTGATATTTAAGGCGCCCATATAAACTTCATTACAACTGCAAAGAATTTTGAAAATATTTGAATATTAAATAACTTGACTAAAATTGTCCTAGCTTCGCTTCTTATTGATCGATTTGAAAAATTCTTTCAGCAATATGAAGCTGAGATCATGGCAGGCCATTCTGGCCTGCGTCCATTATGATTCTACGCCGACAATATTTCGGCAACACTGTAATCCTAGGCCATCCTAGGCCGAGCAAAATAAGGGAGTGCTCACTTTTTAACAACAGCGAGGGGGGGGGGGGTCGGTGTATTTTCGCGCGGGCGGGGTGAACATTTTTTGTCCCCCCTCAGGCAAGTTGAAATTGAGCATGGCCGACCCTTTTGAGCTATAGTAACATGCAGGCTTTTTCGCTAAAAAGGGGTGCATTTTTTGGTTCCCCCTCAAGAGCTCCAAATTTTGGTCCCCCCCCCCCAAAAAAAAAATCCACCAAGCCCTCCTGTTGTTAAAAAATGACCACTCCCTAAATTCTATCTTTCCGGTAACCCGATAATTTATGTGACCATATTCATTGTAGAGAATATTCATACACCTTTATAGGTGGTTGTAAAGACGAAAATATACAAACACTGTGTACCGGTATACAGTCTGCATACACAGGGCCAAAAAAAAAAAAGAAGTTGTGTTCAGGTATCCCTAGCGACCCTATTTTTTTGGCCCTACCCAAATGTTTTTTTTTGTTTTTTTTGGAAGGCATTTATGTGTATTTTTCTACCGTAAAACACATTTTTAAAATGGGAGGGAATTTGTCTCAAAATCCTCAAAAAAAATTGGTAATTTTTTTCCCCTATATATAAAACGGCATTATTTGGCCGCTGGTACCCACCCCATTGAATCAGACTTGAGGTGCTTGACAGGAACAGGTAAACCAAAAGAGGCTATCTGAATGTATGTACTTTTCTCAAAGTTAACTCGATTTTTCTTCTCAAATGTATGTCAAATAATATTATGAGTCCTTTATTTGTTATATTCTTGGACCCAAAGAAACTAAATCACAGAACTCCATTATATTCTAAAGAAACTTAGGTATATACGGTAATATATAGGCCTACTCTCGTAGAGATGATCTAGCAACAAGATCATGAGGATCCCGCCATTGTTTTCTCTACAAACGGGACCCTAAAATAAGATAACTATAGAGTAATGGTAGCGGAATACAATGGAATTTCACATTATGTATCCACCTAATTTCACCACTATAATGTGATGCATCAATATGTTGAAACAATTGAAATAGATAGGCCTAAAGTTGCGAGTCGAGCCCCTCTGAGAGAATCTGTTTGGAGAGTGAGGTTGCCCCGCACACACGCGGCTCAGTTGCCATGTCAATGCAGGTCAGGGGGACGCTGGAACTTTGCCGCGCAGACTGCGGGAGCGGGAGCGGGAACAGAAGCGAGGGTCGAAGCACTGTCAATTTCCTGGAATTCTGTTGCGGGGGAGGGGGGGGGGGTCCGTTTATTTTAGTACTGTTCGGTTTTTGTGTAGGCCTATGTGTGTGTGGATCGAGTGGGGGGGTAGGCCTACTATCACGGACCATAGACTGTGGCCTATCTAAAACATATAGGCCTATCACCAGCTGCCGAAGGCACTGGTAAAATTAAAAATCGACCTACCTACCCTATTTTTGTTGGGCCATGTTACCTGAACACGACTATTTTTTTTTGGCCCAGTGTTCCTAAGTGATAGACCTGGCAAGCATTGACCACTGGCAGGCCTCCCATACTGGAGGCTTTCAAGTGTCTAGTAGCTGAACGCTTCTTTATAGTGCTAGTCAATAATCTATGATACCGTTATGTCCCACGTATAAGCCACACCTGCGTATAACTATAAGCCACACCCAGGGTCTGGGAAACCACTAAAGTGGTAAGAGCAGTCTGAAAATCTTAATAGCTACTTCATAAGATCTCCTCAAAGTTTAAATGTAGGTGAAACACAAGGTACTGGTTATATATATCTCTGGTATTAAACAATTAGAATTTAGATATCAATCCCTGTAATGTACTAAATTGCACACATCAATTTCTGCAACTTTTATGACCTTAAGGGCCAGTGGTATTGCTTTGGTTCAGACCACAATGATAGGGGTGACGACCTCCAGGGCCTCAAGTTCTAATGCCTCGCCAGCTAGTTTGATATACCCGGTATTTAAAGTTTATAGATAATATTGCACCCCCAAATACCCCCCCCCCCCCAAAAAAAAACAACAAAAAAAACAAAAAAACACCCTTCGAACAACCCACAAAAAAACAGTTATAATAAGGAAGCGATTTGATTTTAAAAAAAGAAGATAAATGTTGTCTCATATGCAGTGTTTTATAGAAATGATATTATATCTTTCCACCTTGACCTTGACTTTGATGTTTGACTTTGACCTTGACCTTTGACCTTTGACTCCTTGTAGGTCGGCTGCTGTCGGAGGACCACGAGTGGGTGGTGATGGACGGTAAGGTGGGCACCGTGGGCATCAGTGAGCACGCACAGGTAACCAGTGTACAGTGTACTGTTAACCCTTGAGGGACCGCATGGTGCTTTAATGTGCTGTGCCGTTTGTCGGCTTGATGCAGGAATGCAGCCCTGGCGAGTCTACTCGCACCAATGCAGCCCCGGCGAGTAACTCACCAGTGCTACATTGGTACATCATGCCGACCCTTTGAAAATCAAATGGGTCAGTATGATGCATCTATACAGTATTGGCGAATTATTGCTGCATTTATGCATCACAACGACAAAGCGCATATCATATCAAATCACTTTGCGGGCTGTAAAGGGTTAAGGGAGTGTTCATTTATTAGTTACAGGGGGGGGGTGGTGGGTTTGGGGGGGGGCGTAAAAATTTCCGACCCCTCCTGAGGGGGCGGCGTAAAAATTCTGACCCCTCTTGAGGGGGGGGCGTAAAAATTTAAGCCCCTTTTTAGCAAAAAAGCCCGCGCGTTACTATAGTTCAAAGGGGGGGGGGGGCGAAACATTTTCGCCGCCTACGGCGAGGGGGGGCGCGAAACGTTCCACGCGCTCTCCAGGGGGGGGCGCAAAAAAATTTCGCCCCTCCGCGCGAAATCTCACCACCCCCCCCCTGTAATTAATAAATGAACACTCCCTAATATCCTTAGATGCCAGCTTTATATATAACCTTTATAGATTGATCTGTATGAGAACATATTCTTACAGAGTATTAAGACATTATCCCATAAATACTTGTATACGATGTTGACAGATACAGTTAAACCACGCCTTTATGTATTAAGCCTCACCTTCTCGCTAAACCCTGAATTTGAACATCTAACAATAGTTTTCATTATGATCTGGTTTATCGCCTAAAAAAATGATAAAAAGAAAATTTCGATTAAGACGGTCCTTTAAAGGCGCACTGAGTTGAGGACCTAACCCTGCCGAGTTTTGTACGCAAATGACGTCGTGGGTTCAGTGCGCCTTTAAGATATTCTCAAGCACCTAATAGATATCTCATCTTTTCTGTTTTTAAATGAATTGTTTTATTCCCCAACAGGACGCGTTAGGAGATATTGTCTATGTAGAGTGTCCAGAGGTCGATCGCGAAATCGAGAGAGGAGGTAAAGGAATGGTTTAATCTTGAAGCGAGTACTGTAAACTCTCACGAATAAGCCTAACCCTAGTAAAAGCTGCACCTACACTTTGACCTAGGAAATGCACCGGGGATGCACCGGGGATCTGAGTATTACTACCCTAAAACCTCGCATTTAAGCCGCGGCTTGAACGCGAGTCAGACTCAGCTATCTTTTGATACCAAACATGTGTATATATGGTGCGGCTTATTCAGAGAGATTTTTGTGCAGAATTCAATGCGAGAATTCTCAGTTTTTTCTCTTTTTATCCTCTGGGAAGACTTCTTTTCCCCTGAATTATGGTCTTACGGGTATGTACCGTAAATTCCAGCATATAACCAACATTTGACGTATAAGCTGCGCCCAAACTCAGAACAATCAACCCGATCTGGGTCCTAATTTTTTTGAGATCTAGTACTGTAATATACTTATTACCCGCGGTTATTTACGTTAGTAGAAAATATCTATAGTAGTACATATCTCACATGTACAATATTTGACATGATAAGCGCACATACAGATGCTGTATCAAGTGCATACACCCCTCTCAATTTTCAAACTAGAAATTCCCCAAAATATCTTCAAGTGATGTAGGTTAGAACTATTTTTCAAGCGTATTGTATGATTATTTTCCATCTTATCTTTTACATCATAAATGTCTCATTATTTGCAGAGGCTGTGGCGACAGTAGAGAGCGTTAAAGCAGTAACAGAAGTCTTTACACCCGTGTCGGGAAAAGTAGTCGAGATTAACGAATCGCTATCATCCGAACCCGGCAAAATAAACAAGTCCTGCTACGATGAAGGTAACTATGGTGTTGTATACCGCATGTTGCTAAAAGGCTACATTTGTCGTCATGATGGCCAAAAGCAGCCCTGGCCAGTAACTTGCCAGTGCTGCATTGATGCATCATGCTGACCCTTCAGGAGTCTCAAGCCTGTAGGGTCGGCATGATGCTTAACTTCGCCAGGGCTGCATTCATGCATTATGACGACGATGAAAGGCAGATAAACAGATAACTGTCATCTGTCACTAAGGCCAGGACTCATACCCTCACTTTCATTTTCGTTTCATCAAGAACCGGTAGCTATATTTTTTAAGTAACTGCAAATAAAAAAAGGTGAAATTTATGGAGGTAGAGCCAATGTAATTCTAAATTCTGATTTATAAATTTTGAAAGTAATTAGAATTTAAACCTTAGCCGGGTTCTCACGAGTCCGGGAAAGTAGCAGACTAAAGAGTGGTCAGGGAATTCAGTAAAATTTTGCCGCGAGTCAAATAAAGTCTTAGAAAATGAAAAACCGAGAAAATAAGGTAACAAAATCCATTAAATGTGCAGGGGCAAATTTTGGGTCGGACAAAAGGTTATTCATTGTCAGATAAAGTTATTGAATATCACTCTGAACTGTTGATGAGAACCCTCCTTAATTAATAGCTCAGTGGACATGTTAACTTAAAGCTGGGCTGTCAGGGAATAAGTTCAGCATTTTCTATACATGGACTAAAATAACAGTCCCACCAGAGGGCAGCAGTGTTTGGACAGGGGACCATGAGCATTGTCCAGCTACAACATATTCACCCTATCTTGTGCCTGTAAGAGCTGAGCTCTCAGCCCTTAAGAGCCCTCTTGTGAATGAAAACTGAGTTATATCCAAAAGTACTTTTGGCCTCACTTCAACCATGACGGTCAAGCTTTAAAATATACCTAGAACAGTTCAACATTCAACGAGCACTTGGAGTTACAGAGAATAGGCCTAGAGATATATGTCAGCTATTATCAGGGGCACTCTTAGCCCCCTTGACACCACCTTGTTTCTAGATAGTGTTCCCCATGGGTGAGGGCTATCAGTGGGCATGTATGGTGTGTAGATTATAGTGGTAGCACAGGTGGTTAATCTCCCATCATGGGCTACCTTGATGTGGATACTTTGTAGCTTTGTGGATATGAATTTTGCGTTTTATAAGTGTATTTATTTGATCATATCATCTTCGTAAATACACTATATTGTTAAATTACATTGCCGAGGGCCTGTGATGTTTCCACAGGTTTTCCTTTCTCAATTTTCCAATGATGAATGCGCATACTACGGTATTATAGAGAGCAAAGTAATAGTGTATAATATAATGTAGTATAAGAGCTATCTAATATGTAGGAAACAAAGCAGATGTTTACAATATTCGTAGATGGTCATAAACAGGGCATTTGGCAATGTAATAATTAGTCTAAATTCCACCTTATTAAAACTCAAAATCTAAGCTTTTTTCCCCATGTGAAATCAAATCAAGAATTCTGGTTGTATATTTACCTGAATGCTAAATAAAATTTGTACATACCACCAGACCACATGCGAGGGTACAATATTCCATTGACAAACCTTAACATGTACCTTTGTACAAAATTGCTTAGAAAATATACGGACACACACCCTTAAAAAAGGCGTAAATAAAACGTAACTATAGCAAAAGTTTAAGAAAACGATATAAAACCCATTCTGACTATACAGGAGGCCTACTTTAGTGTCTCTCTACAGAACTAGGTGGCAGCACTGTCCAGTCTTACCACTCTTCACTGGGTCTGCGCTGGGACAAGGAGTAGTGTCAGAAAGAAAACAGATGCAATAAACAACTACACGTACTAATGATAATTACTCGTATATCGTGAAATATTATGAATAAGCCAATCCAGTGCTAATTTATTTCAAGTCGCATTTCCTGAGGTGCTTACACTAGATTGGCACTTATTTAAAACCAGAATATACGGTAGTGCATTCATTCATTTTTAAACTGGTGCATATGGTATGTAATCAAAGGCCGGCGTTTATTTGAAAGACTAGCGTCTGCACGAGCTTGTATATATGTTCTTAAAAATTTGATACTTATAGGAGAAGTCTTTAAGTGTACACCAAAGTGCATGTGAACGGTATATTGAAACAAAAAGAAAAGGCACAAAGAAATTCACAAAGTTATAATATAAATGCTAAATGCTTTTTATTTACTTTTACAGGGTGGCTGTACAAGATCGAACTGACTGACATGTCGGAGCTAGAGACTCTAATGAACCAAGAGGCTTACGATAAGTTCTTGGAGAGCATGGAATAAACTTGCCTTTTACGACCGACTTAGAAGAGGACCCCGGTCGAGTGCGACCGACCTCAATCTGCATTATTATTAACGCTGAGTCATGTGCAGCTTAGGACCTGCAATCTCCTATAGACCCATGCATCAAGAAAGGGTGACTTTTTCATAATTAATAAAGTTGTGTTTACATTGGTTTCAGCAGAATCCTCATAGCATTGTCTGTAATAGCTATGTTTGCAAACATCTCATATCAGGAGATTAATAGGATGATTATTCTCAAATAGTGTATATTAGAATGCAGGGTTTTTAGGTCATATCTATATATTTGTTTGTCACGCTTCAGAAATGTTCAAAAACTTTGTTAGCAACTTCTCCTAAAAGTCAGCCTTTCTTGCTGCATTGATCTATAACCGTTAACCATTTAAGGACGACATGCTCAATGTTTCATTTGCCGTCATGATGCCCCAATGAGTCCCTCACTGGTGCTGCATTGCTGCATCATACCGACACTTTTGGTCGGCATGATGCATGACTGTAGCTCTAGTGAGTTACTCACTGAAACCATGCATTCTGAAGACAATATGGCATATCGTATCAAAGCGCTATGCGGCCCTTTGAGGGTTAAATGAATATGCTTGAACCGATGCCGGCTCTTCCTAGTACTTAGACATAGCGCGTGCTCTAATGAATTCAGAGACTGGATGCAGTACGATTTTATTCAGTGTCATCTCCTCGATAATAATCGACACTCGCTATGTAATACACCAATGCTATATCATGTGCAAGCGTTGTTATTATTACCGGAAAATGGACATAACTTTTACTAAACGTCAAGTTATGATATTATATACAGTCGTAAAATATAACAGATATGAGTGACTTCGATGTGAGGATGGTGTTTAGATATCGGGACGGTGAGGGTCAGTATACTAATACAGTCGGCGTGCTAGAGTGTTTAATGACAATAGATGTCATATAGATCTGTAACTGCTATGAGAATAAAAAATGAAGCTTAATTGTTACTGCCACTCATTCATACCACATAGTAGCAGCCTGGGCTGATAGTAGAATTTAACCTCATGCATCAGAACCACCACAAGTTACCGTAAATTCCTGCGTATAACCTGCATCTTGCGGCCATCTTGCATCGCCTGCACCCCCGTCTTAGGACAGATACTATAACCTGCACTGGGGGTTTGAATTCATACCATATCTAACCAATTCTAATATGGGAAATAGCTTGCATTTATCATGCAAACCCACTTTGTATTTTCTGATAACGCGCACATGGGTTAAATATAACCCGCGAGTTATATGCAGGACATTACGGTAGTTTATTTTCCCAGAATATTATGTGCTTATCATCAAGGGCCTGTAGGACCCGGTCAAATATAGCGATCCTGATGTAAAACGACTCGTGTGATGTATATGCAATGTGGCCTATAGGGAACTAAACGTGGATGCTTGCCGGATGTGTGCGCGGGTTCTAGAATAAAACCTAACATTTCTCATATCTGCAGTGTTCGTTCTCGTTTCTTTTTGAACCTTAATTAAGACTACCGTAAAACCTTGGCTATAAGTCGTCCTAACCTATAGGTTGACCCTACTTTGACAAAACAAAATCTACTTCTAGAGAGCGGAAAGTCTTCTCTCTAATCATATAATGTATTAAAATCCTAGCCTATGAGTCAACCTTCTATAAACATTTTTCAACTTCAATGTGATACATTTCAATTTGTAACCGAGGTTTTACGGTAGCATAACATCTTTTATATGAGCATTTCCCATCTAAATCTGTGAACCAATTAAAGTGTTTTGGCTTCTACATATGCATATATATATACATGTGAATTATTTACATACCGGTACCCTGTCCTGATTTCAATGACCATTTGCATATATACTACTTAGGTCTCCACCCAATGACACAATAGCCCGCTAATAACTCTCACCATACACTACTCACAGCATATCGTTGAATGTCGTAAGCCCGTTTATAATGCCATCCAGAGAAGGATCCCACCTCGCTTATGTTATGTAAGTAGTATATGGAAATGAACATTTAAATCAGGAAGTGTAAGTAGTATACGAATCGGGCCATGGTACCAGGCATGGCAATTACAGCCTACAGATAAACTAGGGCCTACAGCCTTGGCTAAGTCACTAGCGGTAACATAATGAATACATTACTGGATCCTTGGAGTATATGGTTTAGGTTATTCCTGTAAACTGAAGCTATAAGCCTCTGAACACGTTGTAAGCCTACATGCTGCTTTGTGCTGCCGCCTGGTGTTTAGTGGGTGAATCATTCAGAAGGGATGGTTGGGTAGGCAGCGCAGTCTGCGGCAGAGAGTAGTCTCTGCGCGCCTCAAGTCTCCAACGTAGCCTTCACTCTCCAGCAGAGGTTTGGTATTGACTAACTATGTGTGGCGGCCATTATCCACCGGTGGATATTGGAGAGTGATGGAGAGCTGAAGCTTACAGAGATATAATTCAGACCCACGGGTGGAGACATCTAGCGTCAATATCTCGCGATAGATTGTAGGCAGCGCTGCAAAAGCCTGCATACTTCTGCAGTGCCACAGACACGGGCAGTGGCGGAAGTTGGCACCCAAGCTGGTCTCAACTCGCTCAATTTCCACTCTGAGAGACGCCAATGGAGATTGGATATCCAGAACCACTTACACCATCCATAATCAGACAAATACCTATGCACCTTCCCCCACAAATTAATACCCCCTCTATTGATATCAATATTGGGGCCAATTCAATTCAATTTGTAAGAAGAATATCTAGGTGTCTGCAGTATTTTCGGTGTGAATTCCCTTATTTTCTATGATATAGGGGGCCCTATATGCATCCCCACATGTCAAAGACAACAACCGCCTTGCCCTAGCGTCCAGTGCACACCACACAGCACCCAAACCACACCCAGCCCTACCCCTGCAGAACACCACCAGGACGCCTACCAAGCCTCCTGGTAACTGCTACACCCTTCTACATGTGGAGTCTACCCACTAGGACGTGTGAGAGCCGCTGTTGTCGTGTGTGTAGCCCTGTGGAGGGGCTGACGGTGAGGTGGGTAGGGTAGGAGGAGAAGGGGGCGGGGAGGCTGTTGGAGGCGGCGGCAGCAGCACCAGAGCCGGCCGGCGGAGCGGCACTGGAGGCGGCATCATACACCGTGAACGGAGGGGAGAGTCTGAGCAGGGTGGTCGTGTGTGGCGGTGCCAAGGGGTACACAGTCACAGATTCCTCTCAATCCCAGAGCTACAGGGGGCGGCTATTATACCTTCTCAAAGGCAACACCCACCCAGGCAATCATCTAGGAGTACTGGCGCCTACCTATAGGGTAGGACCCTTTCCCTCAGCCAAATAGCCTGGCCCTGTCAAAGGCACTGGGGACAGGGCAACGGAGACCTGGGAGAGGTAGTCTGTGTAGTGTTGTCTTATGTCACGGTGTCTTGGAGCCTAGTACTGGAGTCACATTGTCCTCTCAATATCAGAGCCAGAGGAAGCCAGCTATTGATATAGTACCTCCTCACCCATATACAGGCAATCATCCAGGAGTAGGCATGCATACTTAGGATCCCTGCTACGATACCCTACTCTCCATAGCCTACTAGCCTGGACTGCTAAGTGGGCGGGGCCGTGCAGAGAGAAACCCTAGCAGTGTTGTCTTGTGTTGTGGTGCTTGGAGCATAGCAGTGTTAGAGTCACACCTTCCTCTCAGCTTTACAGCCACAGGAAGGCAGCTAGTATACAGCCCTACTCCTATATAGTGCACTACAGCCACTCATCTGTGAGTACCGGCTAGGAGCCATACAACGGTCAACTATAGCCTAGACCCCTCAGGCACCGGCCCAGTGGCAGTGGGGGCGTGGCCGTGAGGAAGGACTCTGAGCAGTAGTGTCGTGTTGGTATTGTAGTGTTGTCGAATCACACAGTCCTCTCATCATTGATAGCCATAGGCATAGGAGGAACTAACAATCCACCCTACCCTCATATATAGTACACTTCTGTCAATTATCTGCGACTAGAGTTGGGTAGCCTTTTCATAACTAACTAGCCTGACTGTTTCTGGAGGCGTGGTCGTGGAGAGGGTCTTTGAGCATTATTGTCTTGTGGTGGTGCCTTGGGACCTCGTGGTACACTCTCACACAGTAGCTGGAGACGTCTAACACGCCTGGAGCTCCGATGTCAAAGACTGTAAATATATCTCCTAGTAATACCTTGGAATCGTGTATAGTGATTCTAGTCACAGTCTACTGATCTCCTGTCACAGGACATCTAAAGGGGACCCTATTTCTAATTGATACTAGGTGAGCCCACTGCCCCACCCACACGATAGTGCCACACTCAGTCTAGACTTCTCAAAGGATAAACCTCATCTTGATATTGGATGCAAACACATGTAGTACACTTCTACAAGGCCGCCTGCTACATAGACTAAGCTTAGTCTCTTAGCAAATAGCCTAGCCCTGTCTAAGGCCCCTTCTTCTAAACAGGACCTGTTCAGAGACAGTTGATATTACTAGTACTATTTGGACTACACATACTACACACAACACCTGGATATCATCAAAATAGTACAGTACTGGGTCATAGTCCTGTTACACTGATATTAGTGGCAAACAAGTGGAATTTACTAAAACCAGTGCATCTGATACTACCCCTGGATCACCATCTGTTAATAGTATAGTAATATTTCTGTTAGCAGTGATATTAGTGGCTAACAAGTAAAAGAAAAGTGTACTAAATCAGTGCTTCTCTAGTTACACTACCCCTGGATAACCACAACGCCTGGATTATCATCAAGATAGTATAGTAATGATATAGCTTTGTTAGCACTTCTATTATTGGCAAACAAGTACAATTTTTTACTAAAATCAGTGCATCTCTACTCACAGTGCCCAGTGTCCCTACATAATCATCACATCATCCCAGAGTCTCAAGAGCAGGACAGTGGAGATACATAGTTGTACTCTATGACAGTGGTTATTAAACACATTGGACTGCTATAATAACCAACACCAACCCCTGGATAATCCAACATCA
The DNA here is from genome assembly GCA_947462335.1 of Harmothoe impar. Lineage (NCBI taxonomy): Eukaryota > Metazoa > Annelida > Polychaeta > Phyllodocida > Polynoidae > Harmothoe > Harmothoe impar. The sequence continues at coordinate 68,860,746 of OX381712.1, read as the reverse complement.
ACCCCTGGATAATCCAAAGTAACCCCTGGATAATCCAAAGTAACCCCTGGATAATCCAAAGTAACCCCTGGATAATCCAAAGTAACCCCTGGATAATCCAAAGCAACCCCTGGATAATCCAAAGTAACCCCTGGATAATCCAAAGTAACCCCTGGATAATCCAAAGTAACCCCTGGATAATCCAAAGTAACCCCTGGATAATCCAAAGTAACCCCTGGATAATCCAAAGTAACCCCTGGATAATCCAAAGTAACCCCTGGATAATCCAAAGTAACCCCTGGATAACCACCAATATGATGCTGGATAAGTTAGCAGAGGGTGATGAGCCCACAGAGACCACCACCCTGAGCCTTAACGACGGAGAGGACGGTGATGGCCAGGTACCGATGGTGTCGGTGACCAGTCTCCAGACGATGCCGCTGTGTGCCGGGAGGGGGCGTGGCGGGGGGCGGAGGAGGGGGGAGCAGGGGGGAGGGGGCGAGGCGGATGAGGTACACCCTCATATAGGAGATGAGACACATGTGGATTACGTGGTGGTGGTACGACTGGATGACAGCTACTTGAAGACGTTGGCAGGCGTCATCAGGTTCTTACAAGTGGTGAGTATTTTTTAAGAATCTAGGACAAAAGATCATTTTTGTCAGAAATGTGTTTATAAAAAAAACGAAAATTTCTGAAAAGGTGACTAGAAATATAACCCACTGGATACACTGGCAAGTGGCATAGGTTTCTTCCATGTGCATGGTAAGTTAATTGTTTGAATAATAGCATTGTTTATCATATTCTGTTATATAAGACAGAACCTCATTGAATACCCTAAATTATTTCATATAACCTGAATCCAAAACTTTGCAGTGAAAAACTCACCCTGACACCTCCTCCCTACCTCCCCTCTCCTCCCCACTCCTCTCCTCCCCTCTCCTCCCCTCTCCTCCCCTCTCCTCCCCTCTCCTCCCCTCTCATCTGTCTGTCTCTCAGTCTATCCGTCCGTCCGTCCCTTCCTCCCTCTGTCCATCCTTCCCTCTCGCCTTCTGTCTGTCTGTCTTATTCAACCCTCCCCTCTCTCTTCCTCCATCCATCCCTCTCTCTGTTATCTGCCTCCCTGTTCCACACGTTGTCCTCCCCGTAATATAGTATAAATCTTACTGATATATTATGTATTGTGCTATCTATGCTCCCATCTAATGCCCCTGTATAAGTAGCCCATTGACAAATACCTTCCCCCCGTATACACATACCTTATTTGGAACTAAAGCCTTCACTCTGATGATGCTGCTATATAGTTCTCCCCTTCATGTTCCCCCTGTAGCCTATGTTATAGTTAGACTATGGTTATGAAAGGGTAAATAGAATTAACCACAGCTTTATAAGCTGTGGTTAATCCTACCTACCCTTTCATAACCATTGTCTAACTATTTTAAACCACAGCTAGAAGGTTATGTGAGTCTAAGTGGAAATAACCAAGGTGTGAATTCCTTTGTCTTGGCCCTCCGCTGTGGTTTAATGACTAATACCTCCACCCTAACGAGCCCCCTCCCAGCCCCACGGCCTCACTGTGGCCGCTCCCAGAGGTGCATTATGCTCACGTGATCTCACCGGAAGCCCGTCACGCGAGCACAGCATTGTGCGTAGGTCGTTAGTGGGCTGTATTTATTCCCAGGCGTCATGCCCATATCACGGCATGGGTTTGCTCAAGCACTGAACCCCTGCAAGGCAATAGTGATTGCTCTACCCCCCACTCCCCTACCCTCCCCGACCCTATTCTACCTCTGTTGCCCATACTGCTGTGAAACCTTATCCCCTACAGGGGGCTTCTACATTTCTTTTTTTCCCTTTAAGCAATACATAGATAGTGCTTTAGTGTGCTTTATCCTTTGTGGTCAGTATGCTAAATACAGCCTGTGACACATTCAAGCATTATGCTGAGCATACTGAGACATCATGCTGTCCTCAAAGGGTTAAGGCAATTTATTGGCCCACGTCATGAAGTCACTTTAAGAGTGTAACAACACTGAGCAAGGCTTTTAATTAAAGTGTGAAGTAGCGCGCCTTGAGAGGCTGTAGACACCATTACCGGGTAATGAGTGTCGTTATGTGCCGCGGGGATGGAGTGTATTGACATGGGTGGCGGGGTGTGAGGGTAGTGTCAATGCAGCAGTGTAAGGGGGCTTAGCACATTGTCAACCCTTTAAGGGCAGCATCATGCTTTGATGAACTATGCACTTCTGTAACTGGGCCTATATTGTATGGATTGAATGAATATATATATGTGTTTATATATATATATATATATATATATATATATATATATATATATATATATATATATGAGCAGCCATGCAAAAGGGATTTTCTAAACCCCCACTTTGGAATAGTTGGTATATACCTATATGTTTAACATAAGTAATGGTTCTTATTCGGTCACAGTCTGATGCATGTCCTCAGCATTATGTAGTAGTTATAGGACAAGTACCATGCAGTACGGAAAATACAGTGAAGGGAGCTATAAGGCTCCCTTCACTGAATACCCCTACAGCTTGGTACAAGGCTTATAACTTCTTTATACCACTAGCTGTATGCAGTATACAAGAGGTGTGAAATGCTTTGTTCTCTGTGCCCGCTGTGGAAAAAAATATAAGTAATAGACAGCCATAGTTCCATCGAAGCATACAGTAGCAAGTGGTGGGTTGGTTTATCCCCTCCACTTTACAAGTTCCCTGAGGTGTAAATATGAATCAAAAAGGACACTTTTCCATTATTGTGTGGCATGGTTCCAATAGTGACCTCTTCCCAGTCTCCCTGCACCCGTAGCCTGGGGTCCAGTCCTCTCCTCCATCATCCATTCTTACTGTGACAGTTCAATAAAACTGGCCAAAATGAGGGGGGAGGCCATTGGACCCTTCTTAGGTCCCACACAGAAATGGATGTGCTCCTCTTAACAGGCGGGAAAAATATAAGTCTCCCGAGGGGTGATTGTTTCAAACTTTGCAGAGAATAGAGACCCTCTCCTAATGTTGTAGGAATTCCTACTTTTCTTCTGAGATTCCTTGAATAAATTACTTTAATTTCCTATAGAAAACTGACAAAGTTCAGGAGATTTCCTGCTTCCTTTTTGACCAGGGAGTGTTCTTTCTGGAAGAAAAAAGAAGAGGTAATTAAACCATGCAAGATTATATGTATATATTTAAAACTACCAATTCATGAAAATAATAAGAGCAAATAGTTAGCGTTAAAGAGATTGCCTGGAAACACACCAACATTTCATAGGGCCTTAATTGTTAGGGCACCTTCTGAAGGAGTCCTAGCATCTCTAGCGACCTCCTCCCCTGTTCCGGTCAAGAAGACATTGTCTCTAGCTCTGGGTGTGCAGGCACCGTGTACACATGTCATTTCCGGCTGTCTAGATAAAATGTCCTCTGCGGGTGCCTGGGAAGACTCTCCGCTTTCCTAGCAGATGTCTCATTTGCTGCTACTTTAATCTCTATTGAAATGTGGTCAGATTATAGAACAGAACAGAAAAGAGTGAAAATGACACCTCAAATATTGCAGTTTATGTCATCAAAAAATTCTGTAAGTATCAGATGTGTCAGCTATGACAATCAAGTAGATATCCTGAAAAAGGCCAGGTAATGTGCTGATGCTGTAGTTTCAATACGCGAATAAACTCATGCCTCATGCTAAACCAATTTCTGGTGCCTAGCAATGTTCTTTATAATTCTGCTATAACTACAAAAATCTAGTAGAAATTGACTATTAGGCATAGTATGTACCGCAGATAAGAGAGAAAAACACTATGCTCTTCTGCCAGAAAAATTGCTGCAGTCTGATCCTTTCAGTCTTGTATTAGACAGTGCTGGGAAAGTGACCAATTTCCAGTGATGTTAAATTTCTCCATGCCTCATTTCCGGTGCTGCTCAGCAGCGTGTCTAAGCAGTAAGTGGAGAAGGCAGGTACACAGACAGAGCCACCGCCTGGACTGCAGCCGGATATTTACTGTCTGAAACTTAAGTGCCCCACAGAGCTTTACATGGGAAGGTGACACCTCTTCTATTCAAAGACAAACGTGAAATACAAATTTCCCCCTTTGCGGACAGCATGATGCCTAATGCTTCATGTTCATTTATTAACATAATACATTAATGCCGAACCAGTAACTAATCTCATACACTCCTGGGGTGCAACCACATCACCTCACATTGGCTGCCCCCGGGGTGCATTATGGTCACGTGATCTCACCGGAAGCCCATCACGCAAGCAAAGCATTGTGGGTAGGTCGTTAGTGGGCTGTATTTATTCCCAGGCGTCATGTCCATATCACGGCATGGGTTTGCTCAAGCACTGAACCCCTGCAAGGCAATAGTGATTGCTCTACCCCCTACCCTCCCCCACTCTATTTTACCCCTTTGTCGCTCCTACTGCTACTGTAAAACCTTCTACCATTTAGCGGCGTCCACATTTCTTTTTGTCTCTTTAAGCACCGCATAGTACTTTAGTGTGCTATATCTTTTGTGGTCAGTATGTATGAATACAGCCAGTGATGCATTCAAGCACAATGCTGAGCGTATAAATAGATGTCATGCTGTCCTAGAAGGGTTAAGGCAATTTATTGGCATGAAGTTATATTAAGCGTGTAACAAAGCTGAGTAAGGCTTTTAATTAAAGTGTGAAATAGCGCGCCTTGAGAAGCTGTAGACACCATTACCGGGTAATGAGTGTCGTTATGTGCCCCAGAGATGGGTTGTATTGACACGGGTAGTGGGGTGTGAGGGTAGTGTCAATACAGCCATGTAAGGGGGCTTAGCACATTGTTAACCCTTCAAAGTTAGCATCATGCTGCCATGCAATATGCTTCTGTCAACCTCTTGCTTAAGGACTGTATTTATATGTCAATTTCCACATAATAACTAGGCCTATATTGTATGGATTAAATGAATATATATGTGAGCAGCTATGCAAAAAGGATGCTCTAAACCCCCACTTCAGAAATCTCCCATAGGTTTAGCTTAAACAATGATTCTTAATAAGTCACAGCCTGATACATGCCCTCTGCATTATATATCAGTAATATGCAGCCATAGTTCTATCTAAGCATACAATGGCAAGTAGTGGCTTGGTTTAGCCACTCCACTTTACGTCTTTCCTGAAGTGTAAATATGAATTAAAGAGGACATTTTCCCATTGTTGCGTGGCATGGTTCCGCTGGTAACCTCATCCCCGGTCTCCCTGCTCCTGTAGCCTAGGGTCCTGTCCTCTCCTCCATCACCCATTCATATTGTGACAGCACAATAAAACTGGCCAAAGTGAGGGTGCAGGCCATTGAACCCTTCTTAGGTCCCACACAGAAACACATGTGCTACACGTAACTGGCAGGAAAACATAGGCGTTCTATAGTGATTCTATATTATATTTCATTTTTAAATAGCAAGATTGTACTCCAATATCCGTGCCTGCAAAAATTGAGCCGGGCCTGCATAGCAAAAAAATCTGCAGGACCGAATGTCCTGCATGGTGAAAAAGTTTTCGTATAGACTGCATGAATGCAGCCCTAGCCAGTAGTCTTGCCAGAACATGCTTCATGATGGCAAATGGAACAGCATATCAAAGAGCTATGCAGGCTGTAGTAGGTCAACATAATAAAGCTTTTGACACATTTCCCCTTTAGAATCCATGCAGGCTCCCATAACCTTGTCTTACATATTAAATCTGATGTGTAGGCCAGTGCTTGTGCTGAGGGTAATACTAATCTGGGGACAATGATGGATGGCAGATTTGTCAATACTCAAACTACCCTACCTCCATACTGCCTAGTGAGACATTACATTGTATGTCTCACTGACAATTCACTCTTTGCATTCTGGGTAGCTAACCGCTAGCGGTTAATGTATGCAGAGATCCTTGGGCCAACCCCCTTTCCCTAACACCATAATACTCAACTTGCCCTGCAACCTATCCCCAATACCAGGTACATGTTGTGAATAGCCACTCCACTGTACCTCACCCCTCACCCTATTCACTGGGCTGTATGAATGCTGAGTACTACTCTAAAACTGAAGGCTATTACCATGTCAGGCCTCATTGCCTTCTGCTCAATACACCCTATACCTCCTCTCTTATCCAATTGTATATTAAAATTTAAGGCACTATTTTCAGGTGTCTACCCATGATGCATAGAGTAAATTGTGAGTGACAACATACCGGCCACGTGTATGGTCACTCCGGGAGTGTGCCCTACCTCAACCCAACTGCCCCACACTATACTGCCCCGTTTTGTTGGCACACTACAATATGTCTTTTATTCATAGCTTTTCTTCTCCAGAGGCTTTCCGCTTGTCTCAAACAATTCGCCACTTCAGCGTTCACAATTGTTAATATAGATCTTTTATGACATTTAAATATTATTTCCCCAGCCACAGTCACATAAACCTTCCCCTGTGGAATATAATCAAAATCTAATGAGAGAATTCAATTGGATAAAATCCCCTCAGACAAACCAACGTTAATTAGCAAAAACATGAAAGGCATCATTTAAACCTATTACAATGGTAACCAGATTTTGTATTGGCAATTTTGTGGCTAATCCTGATATATGTTCTTTACCAGTGTACAAGAAGTCTCTGTCCACTAAATGTTGCAAAAAAGAATTATAAAAAGTATCCTTATTTACTAGGACAATGTAAAAGAGTCTGTAAAAGGTTTTTATCATGCAGGAGCAACAGCACATTTCTGCTGTACATTCACAGAGACAGATTCATGCAAGGCACCTGATAAAGGTCATGTATTATTCTGGTGTGCACTATAATATACACTAAATAATAAGTCTGTTTTCAAGAATCCATCCATGACAATGAGTGTATGATATTGAATTACAGTCAACCTTTACAAATCCTAGCGTAATAAGATTTAGTCCTTTGAAACTTAAAGAAGCCTTGAAACTACCTTACATGTCACATATTGTCAGGCGTAAATCCTTTTATCATAGTAGGTATTATGGAGAATGATATAATGCCTGTAGCAGTGGTCCATAATGACTGTAGCACTAGCAGTGGCATCAATTATCCTTCCATCACCAAGTATGACACCTACTGATCATCACAGATGACGATTGTATAACACATACGGGAAAGAAACAGTCACAGGATCACATTAATGTTTGAGCCTCATATTCATGATTATCTAGTATGCATTAGATAATACCTAACTGTTTCAAGTATAATGAATATAAATATGGCAGATCGGTCAAGGGGTAAAGGCACTAATTATGGCCATACCAGTCACCCAGGATAGTATGTATCCGTATCCCTAAACTTTGGTTCTGGGATATGATTAGAGTGCTGTTCCGAGAAGTGTTACATTGTTTCAATGCTTAGATCCTGACCTTTTTTCTAACATATTTAACTTGACTTAAGTTGACTGTGCTTAAGTCTAATATACCTACGGATGGGTTATTTCAGGATTGGTGCAATCTGATATTAAAAAGCTCATATACATGTTCTTTTTTTTACAGACGCACAAAGGTTACAGTTATATGCTATCCCAAAATACCTTACCCTATCCCTGTGTATGGCAAGCTTCTCAGCTATTCCTGTCTGAGACTTGCAGAAAGTTTAATGCTTAAAAAGTTCTCTGGCAAGACTAGCAACATGTCCGTGCACTTTATTGATTGCAATAAATTCATACGGGACAGTCTGTCCTGTGCAAAAGATGTAGCTTAGTCCCCAGAGCTCTGTACACACATATGAAGCTTATAAAAAGACCCTCACTCTCCTGAGATCTATAAATGAATATATATATGCATTGGCTAAAATATGGATAAAAGTGAAGTTGTTGATAGGAAACAGACAGCGTCTGCCTCCCCCTTATCCAACAGCGAACTGTCTCAGAATAAAACACCCTTTCATAACACTGTCAATTTAACTCCTACATCAAATCCTAATCTCTGGAAAGGGCCCAATCTTAACGGTATTTATGAGAATTTAATGCCACCATTTGGAACAAGAATAACTGTTAGCGGTAGCATAGTGAGGTTGGTATGGAGAAAGAAAGGACACCACAATTCGATTGGCGTGGTCCTGTACGTCATTTTGATTGCATCTCAGACCACAACTTGGTCTGAGTGTGCGCCTTCTCTTGAATGGGGCAAAACAGGAGTGGAGGGTTAAAACTGGCAAATTACCCCATAAGCTGGTGAAGACACAGACAATATGACCATTGTCAGGGGGATGAATACTATAGACTTGTTGACACTGTAAACATTGCACTAATACACCACATGAATTATCAGGGTTCTCCCCACACTGCAACTACACCGGCGTGCCGCCGGTGTACTTTTAGCTGCCGCCGTTGTTAAATGACACTAGAAACGCCGCCGGTGTGCTTTTAGCTTTCTATAGATGTTTGAATTGTGTAAATACTCCAATTAGAACAGAAGTTAGGGTCACTTCAAGCTATTTTTTCATAAATACCCCCGAAAATCTGTATTTCATCAGCAATATTTGAGTTTTAATGGTGAAGTTAGACACTGGCGAGTAATGAGAAATATTTGCTGACGCATCAATATCTCGGAAATCAGGTTTTCGCGGTGTTATTTTTCCATCTGCGGAGAACCCTGATTATGTTATTCACAAAGATAGGTATTGTCAGTAACACTAGCTCTACACATTGAGATGATGTAATCTGACAGAGGGGAAGGTAAGAAGGGTATTGCATCATTACTAAGGGAGACTGGTGCACCTGTGAGAACTGACTCAAACTATGTAACTTGGACTTGTTGATTAATATTCTGCAGTCTTTGATGATAAGATTAATAAATTATTCTCTCTTAAGGAGAATATAGAAACATACTAATATTACTACATGCTAAGGGTAGGTCATTTACTGTGGATGGGAAACAGGCTGCGTCCAAAAGTTAAAAGAAACAGATCAAGGGCTGTTTCCTATAACCACAGGTGAAAGGTGACCTGTCTAGAGAAGATAAAAGTCTGTTGTCAACCAAAGTTTATCAGATTAGGACTGAACAGGTAAGGAGGCTGGTGGTAGTGGAGTGATGCCCTGAGGTTACATGTATGTTTGGTATCTCACTTTGCTTTTCTCCAGTTCTCTTCAAAACAAGCTACCAGGTGATTTTGGGTTTGGATTCAGCAATATTATGCAATTTCAGCAATATTATGCAGACATTTATTCAGCTAGACTCAAGCCAAGGTTGCTAAGAGTTAAAGCACACCAAGATGGAAATCCATTTAAAGTCACTTCATCATAACATGTGCTCTTGGGTACTATGACTAATCTGCCTTAATCAGGGAGGGAATTTACTTTGATGATTAACGTTATCTTCCTCAGCCCTGTAATTATTCAAATCTTATCAATGAACATTTTCCTTTCTAATGCCCCTCTGCAAATAAACATACACCTGTAGGCCTATTGTAGACACCAAAAGAAAAGTGTTTCACGGCCTTAGAAAAGCACCTTAATAAATCTATCTAACCTGAAATCTACCACATTAATCTCAGTTTAAATCACTTTGGTTAGCATCCAGGGCCCCCATAGCAGAGCAGGGGGTTGCTACCATATTGGGCTTTGAGACGGTAGGATCTCTGAACAAAATTAAAGACTGCGCCTTGGAGATCTACTGTTTCTACTAAATTTCCATGCAACAGATAAGAATCCCACAAACTAGAGGTCTTCAATCCATAGACATTGGGAGACGTGGAGATTGGCCCATCTGTCGGCCTATCTGCTGGCCTATCTGCTTGGCCTATCTGCTGCTTCTGTTACCTCTCCATGTTACAGATAAGAGGCATTATCAGGCTCACACAGCCCCCCCCCCAGCTCCTGTGGTAGCTTACCTTTAAATGACCCTCAGCACAGTGAAGGTTCTACATTAGAACTGAAATTCCTCCAAATTCTAATCGGGAGACTTCTGGGGAGACCTGTGATGCCTCAAGGAAGCACAAAGCTATTTCTACCCAATCAAAGTCAATCCTGGTTTCATTGAAATGTTTTATTATGTATGTAGACCTTGTCCTCCATCACTTTTGACAGCATATGTCATGATCATTTTCTGGCTTGGTATAGTTTGCTTCCGGGAATTTCATTCAAGTTTTTATAGTAAATATATCATTGATAGCGCTATGAAGCATACATGTATACAAATGAGCTTGTATATTGAATACAGGTCATTGAGATAAATCATGATATGAATTAGCTTTGTTGGCTGTACAACATTAATGTGATGCTCATTGTGACCTACATATCAATATGGAAAGGTTCATAGGAATGGATGTTAGAAACCAAAACAACTGGAAATGGTCAATATTCATCATGATAATGTGTTATGGTGTTTGTTAATGTAACCACCATTTTTATTGGTAAAATGATGTGCAGAATTTTGATTATCACCTTTGTGAATGGTTTCTTTGTGTCCCTTTCTGACCTTGTGTACAAATCTGTATTCCAACTGCCACATCCGCCTGATCCAATTTAGCACCCAATTTCAGGCGTGATGATTGTGGCGTTCCCATCCCCTCTACTCGCTTCTCAGTCCCTTCAACATGACAGAAACAGGCATCTCATTGGCCTGGTGGAGACGGTAGAAACACATCTCTCCTCTGCCTCCCAGTAGGTATCTAGGTATCACCTTTACTTCAATATTGAATGGAGATTCAGGTCAGGTATGTGCAATAAGGTATATATCAACGAGCGCTACAGCAGTGGCACAACACAACCAAACTCAGCCTTGGGTCCTGATGCTGGACAAGATTACATCAGGCATACTGGCCATCTGTCTAGCCTCAAGTAACATAGGATGTATATCTTGTGGCGAAACGGATATGCTGACCAGCCTTATTAGGCATTGACCAACCATGGGCAATACATAAAACAGATATGTATCCTATGTAAGGAGCAGCAGTGATTATCAAAGATAGTGAAGGGCAACCTATCTTGGGAGCCTCATAGTTAGAACAGATGGCTATGGTGTAGCAAAAGTTATTGGCATGTAAATGGGGGAGTTGAGATTTGGATATAAATTGAATTATATGAGTTATTGCAGTTTGTGTTTAGGAGAGAAGCAGCAATATGGAAGTGCTGTGAGAGTAGGGGGTAATGGTAAACCACCTAAATAACGGTCCCAGGGTAGTAGGGCATGTAGCAGCTTCCGAGGCTGTGTAAGGATCTATGCACTGAGGCAGTAAAGTCTCTGCTCCTGGCATTTGTCAGTGGGAGGCAATTCCTGCTCATGCAGTGTCTAACAATAGCCTGCAATACACACAGAAGCTGGGTTTAGGCCATAACAACCAATAAACCTCTGAAAGTTGCGTTCTGTAAAGGCTATAAACATCTTTAAGTTTGGCTTCAACTGCAAGCTGACAGACTCACTTGAGTTAAATAAGAGATTGATTGACTTGAAATTGCACTTGTCAAAATGGTCACAGAAGTATCCACCTGCCATTTTCAAAAGAAAAAATGCATCACATTAACTAACCAGTTTGATAATAAAGTGTTATGCACAGACATAACGCCCTATTGACCGTATTGACAGCCCCAATCGATAAGTCTAGACACAACTTCAATTACCCTATTCCCTTTCATCTCACCTTATC